>CM021108.1:186081376-186681376 GCA_007115665.2 Sequoiadendron giganteum
CTCTCTCTCCCACTCCCTCTCTCTCCCCCACTCCCTCTCTTTCACACTCTCTCTCACTACCTATCTCTCAAGTCTCTCCCTCTCACCTCCCTCACACTCTCGAGTATCTCCCTTTGGCACCCTACCTACATAACTCTCCTTTTCTATTTCTCTCTCTCTCTCCCCCCTCTCTCTCTCCATCTCTCTCAATTCTCTCTCTCCCACCCCCCCTCTCTCTCTCCCTCCCTCTATCCCTCCCACCCTACCTAGCTAAGTCCCTCTCACTCCAACCCCTTCTCTCCCACTCCCTCTCTCTTAAACTCTTACTTCACCCCCTCTCCATCTCTCAAGACTCTCTCTCTCTCTCTAAATTCTCCCTCCCTTTAAATACATACGTAAATACATACATACAAGCATAATACATACATACATATAATCCTACATCCATAGAAGCATACATACATGTGTAGATACAATCTTACATACATACATACAATATATATGCATTGATACATACAGGCATATGTACATACATACAAGAATGCATACATGACATACAAACATACATGTACATACAAACATAAAAATATATCAGCATACATTCAATATATTAGAATTTAACATAAAGGAGGACACAATGCGAGCGCGTTATAATGCGCTCATGTTATGTCTTAGTTGACATGTTTCTCGCAGAAGTAAAAACAATGTCAAAACTAAAATATAACATGAGCGCGTTATAGCGTGCTTGTGTTATATCTTGCTTTGGGAATTCTCGAGCCTTAGGCTTGGTATTTTCCTTGGAATACCAACCCAAAGGCTTGGAAGGAATTCCCAACGACCAGAGACGTGTTTTTAAAAAATCTACCATATTTCACATAATCAAGTTCGTACTCACCGTCAGGATTGCACGTGGTTCAATATCGAAAAAATCAAACACATGGGTAATGTTGGGTTCTCTCTTAGCTATCCAATGATGTAATTTTTTTCAATTTCTGAAAATGTTAAGCTTTTCATCCATAATTTATTTAATTTGTATGTCTTTTTTTTTCCAAAAAATAGTGTTTGGTATTTTTTTTGTTATAAATTAACCATTCATTGAATTTTCAAATAAATTACATTTTTATGAACTAGACTCCATTCTACAAATTAAAAAAAAATAAAAATAAAATTCAATTAGTTTCCAAAATTTGTAGGGGTAGCATGGCCAAAATTCTATTTTTCAGGAAATGTCCACTTCGAAAATTAGTAAAAAATCAAATATTCATTAAAAAATTATCAGAAAAATCATGCATCAACTTCATACTATTAGCTAACTTCTGACCATTGCGATTTTAAAAATACTAAAAAAAAGTTCACCGTACGAGGGTCGTACAACAATTGCTATGTTATGTTTTTCTGACAAAAACAAGACCAATTTGTGTACGTCCCTCTTTTGAACCCCTTAATATCAACCATTTTAAAAATAAATTAGTAGTTTAGAAAGTAGACTCGGAGCACTTTGATCCTTGTTTTTGTTCCATCTCAAAATTTTGATTGTAACTATCCTCAATTTCACATCCAAGGTCAGTATTTCCTTATTTCAAAAAAAAGTTGTCCACTTAAGTCCCCTTTTTGGGAACCATCTACGTGCACTTACCCAAGAGGTTTGTGGAAATAATGAAAAGTCACTTTGAAAGTGACAAGGCATCGAATCTTGGAAGCAATGTTTTACTCATTAAGGTGGTTGGCGTTTTTTGAAGATCATGACAATTATCAAGGTGATAATTGTGTCGGCATTATGGGTCTTTGACAACATATTTTTTTATGTGATTGTGATGTCTTTTGACTTAAGTCCTCTCAGACTTCAAGCTTTATCAAATTATGATTAAGACATCGAATTCCTTTGATTTGAATGTCTTGAGGAAAGGTAAAGAAGTGTTTAGGGCATTCATTTTATCATTTCATAAGCTTGAGGGTCTGAAACCCTAGCCTCAACCACCGCCATTGGAATACTTGCAGACCTGTTTCTTTAGCTAGACGATATGGAAAGTGGCTAGTTTGAGCTTGAGAATAGTTTGGAGAGTTATTTTTTCAGTGTAGTCGACTGTGAGCTGGAGAATAGCTTAACTGAAGGTGTGGTATCGCTAGGTAGTTATGGAAACTCAGTCAATGAAGTACTCAGCCGCAGGCAATTATGGATCAAAGATCACTTTGGTTAGTTTTTGGTTTCTACCCCACCATGAAACCTTGAACCAGGTAACACAATGCTGGGTTGTTGGGAACATTTTGAGAGGTTATCATGTTTCTCATTCAATTTCTTCTCTCATTTATTTGCAAATTTTGTTAATACAGGTTTTGGATCTATTAGTTAAAGAGAAGATTAATGATGTTGATTTGGTGATTAAGATTTTGTTGAAGATTAGTTTCAGTTTGTGTAACCCAAGTTTATACTCAAGAGTTTTATTATTTTCAATGGTATTCTTCGAAATTTCATTGGTTATTATTAAAACCCATTATGGGTACCATGATTTAACTACATTATCTACTAGTTTATCAAAACCCTGGTTATTGTGGATACGGGTTTTTGAAAAGGATAACTATTTTATGCTCTTTGTATAAATGCATGGCAAAAGCCATGACTCGATGATGAAAAAAAGAGAAAAGATATAAGTTTGAATAGAGTATTGTTGAGGGTTTATTACTATGATATCATTTTGTATTTAAAAAAGAGAAAAGGTAGTTCATATTGTATATGTCTCTGGTTGTATTACAGAGATTACTTTGAGTTGGGCATTATTGAAAAATCATTTTGTATCCTATTGTAATTTTGTGAGTGCAGATAGTCATTGTAGTTATAAGGTCCTAATAGGTTGCAATATCATTAGGTTATTGTTTCAAAAGAATTTGGTGCTTCTGATTTGAAGTGGGTGCTTCAGTTTATTATAGGAGTTGGTGCTCCACATTATTATTGAGGCTGTGCTCTGAAAGTATTGTAAACATTTTTGGAATTAAGCCTGCAAGGCACTTTAGAATGGTTTTTCTACCCCAAGAGGGTTTTCCACTCGGCAATTTTTGTGCCTCTCTTTTGTGTGGTTTGTGTCTATCTTGCATAATATTTCTTTCAGTCATTTATATTGAGTTATTTCATGCAATTCTCTGATACTCTATCATTGTTCAAATTTACCTAAATGCTCATGGGTCAGTTGTTAATGTGCAAAGTTTGAATGTTAATTTTTGTCATCATAAAGTTTAGTATCCTTGCAAAAGAAAGCATTAAAAAATTGTTCATTCAACATTATATGAGCAATATACATCATGTTTTGACAAGAGTTGTTAGGCATTCATTTTGTAATTGATTGAGTCATTTTTCTAATCATTCAAAGTTCAGTTTTTACATTGCATATATAAAGTCACATTCTGTTCAAGATAAAAAAAGAGTTCAAATCTGCATTTCATGTCGTAAAAGTTTTAAAATATATTAATCGAATTCACTCCCCCCCCCCCTCTCAGAGTAATTCCACTTCCAACAGCTCTAACACGTGCCGAGGAAGTAATGTTTGCGCTATTTCAATCAAGACTCAGAGCTCAAAATGCAAAAAAAATCAAAGGCTAAGTGTGAAAATGATTTGAAAGTGACCCCTTAGGGTCTATGTAAGTTTAAAAATTAGGGTTTTTTCACCTAATTAAACCATCTAGCTAGGTTTGTGGACCCCCGATCTCATTTTTTCCCAATCGAAGGCCATTTTGCATCATTTTGATGTTCTAATGTGTTTTTTGGGCATCTTGGAGCTTTTCTAGATCCGTCGAGCACCTTGTCCTCTTTTTTCACGAGATCACCCAAAAATCCAAATTTTCGTTTGATCTCTTGAGGGGGCAATATACCAGCATGATTCTTCTCGCTAGGGCAGCAGTGGGGCATCTAAAAAATCAGATTTTTTTTTAACTTTGATCACAACAAATTATTCTTTGAACCAACACAACAAGTGCATTGCTTCAAATAGGGGCAACATGTAGACATGGAAAAAATATCGACACACCTGATCCTGATTACTAACATTATTTCATCCTAAATCATCTTCTCAACTCGTCACCACTCTTCATCCCTTAATTGAATAAATCATTATTTATCTAATTAATTCATTCTCTCTTGTTAATTAAATTAATCAATCTGATTTAATTAACCTTATATCTCTATTTAATTAACTAATTCAATTTATTTGATTAAATTCCTAAAATTATTTTATTAAATTAAATGAATTAAACTTTGTTTAATTTAATCTAACATCATCATCTTTCTTTAATTAAATCAAGAAAATCCTTTAAATCTAAATCACATTCTCATCTTTTGATTTAAATCAACCCATAAATCTAAATCAAAATAGTCACATCACCTAATCCCTCATTAAACTAATTAACTTTTGATTAATTTAATCCTACTCTCCAAAATTCTCTAGATTTTTCCACTTGCACATGAAAATACATTTAATTGATTTATTAAATCCCTATTTTCTTTCAACTTGGCATCTTTTGAGAATATTCCTCCAAATTTTGAAAATCTCTCCAAGTGGATTTATCCTTTCAACAAGACATTTATTCCTCTTACATGTCCTTGTGCATTGAGCCAAGTGACATTTAATTCATTATTTTTCCCTCTTACAAGCCATTTCATGAATTTCAAATTCCACCTAATAACACTTATTGTGCACAATCACCAAAATGTGTTCAACCTTCCTCCATTCACATTTTGACAAGTGGCATTTGGCCATTGGTTGAAGATTAATCCCACATTGCTCCATTTTGCTTATTCTTCCATTCTTGAAATCTATAAATAAGAGGTTTTTCTCCTCATTTGATCATCTACAATTCAAGAGTAAGCTTATTATACTCAATTTCATCCTCAAGCATATCTATTTTCATCCATTTTATCAAGATCTTAGCTAGGTTATGCAGATTTTTCATCATGGAGCTCAATTGAATCTTCATCAAAGTGCATCACTCATCAACATTGCATCATAAGAGTTGGGAAAAGGCCAATTTCTACACGTAATTGGCACCAATTCCCCCATGGGATTGAGGATTTACATGCTTAAATAGGATTTAATTGTTTTCTTGTCTTGTTCTTAATTTTCTTTCTATTTTGAGCATTGTAGATGGATTTCATGGGGAATCTTGATTCTCACTTGCATTTGATCTAACTATGTGTTTGTTTCTTGTGTTTGTGTAGGTATAGGATTGGGGTTCACAACTAGTAGTTTAAAAAGTAGATTCAAAACACTATAAATCTTGTTCGTTTTTGCATCTTCAATTTCTCATCCAAGACCAATTTTTCTTGATTTCAAAATAAGGTGGCCAATTAGGACCTCTTTATGGTTCCCCATTTTCATGCATTTACCCCAAACTTAAAATAGATTTCTAGATTCTTCACAATCACACCTAGTGAGCATAACTTGATTTGATACTAGTCACTTGGTGTAGATTAAGAAAGGTGTTTAATTGAAGACTACCCTATGTAATATCCTATAGCCTTACACATAATAATACACACCATGCAAAACCTAAAAACACAATTCATTTATTAATTCAAAAACAAAATTTCCCTTGTAGGCTAAAATTGATTGAAATAAAGTCCTAACCCTAAAACAAAAACAATGTCACATGCTTTATCAACTTTGTCTTACAAAAAAAAAAATTGGTTTCATAATACAATAATAGACTACACAACTAATTTATCTTTTATATATCTTGACTTCCCTCTATTCCTTTGCTCATCCCAATCTTAGGAAATTCTTGTGACCATCCTTTAGCTACCTCGCCTCTATGACAAAATTCACCAACCACCCTCCGACCTCTTCTTTATTGACTATTCTTCAACCGATAAACCTCTATACAACACCAATCGACAAGACATAGGAATCAATATTAGTGTATGGATGACTAACCTTCCAAATGCAAGTAACTACCATAAAACGAAGAAAAGATAATTATCACCACCCAAAATGACTGCATATAACTTACACAATGTTGTCCCAATTTTTACCATATAATTTTTAATTTTTTTGTGCTTTCTAAGTCAACATGCATCAATTGAATTATTTTCTCAAAAATCATGTTGATACTTGAGTTAGAGATTTTGTGATGTTAGCTCAAGATCAAGTTGAAAGTGTCCAATTCAGTTATTCTTAGTTGCAAATGTTCTTGATTATTTTGTGTTATTGAAAATTCCTATCAAGTAAAAAAATGTTAACTAGTAATCACAATTGTAAATGGTTTGGGATTAAACTTATTCATCTTGTAGTGTCATAAAACATCTAAGTATAATTATAAAGCCTTATAGTCTAGTAATTTATTCAAAATGATTAAATATACGGTTAAATCATTAGTAGAAGAAGTGTCATATTTTGATGCAATTTGACAAGTATATAATCTCGCAAGTTGACAAGTATATAATCTCACAATTTTTAACAAGAAGTTTTACCAGACGTTTTTGGAGTTCAAGCGTGTTGATTTAAGAATCAAAATATTGATTATTCAAAATTTTGACAATTTGCACTTCACAAAGTTCACATAGTCACAAGTCAATTTCCATTAAATTTGACTACTTTAAATTTGGTAAGAATTTTAAACTGTATATTTAATGGAGTTATTTGGTTAGGAAAAAGTAGACTTATAATACCTTATGTCCTTTGCAATACAAAAATAAAATCCAGGTGAAGTTGTTGGCAAAAGTCTAAAATTTGACTATTGCATCGATATGTTGGAAAACGCGTAGAGAATTAAAATCAAACTAAAATTAAAGTTTGCGGAATTCCACAAAGACAGAGAATTTGTAGGCAAGACAATGTGAACTCGTGGAATACAGAAAGGGTGCTTTGCAGAGCCTGTTGTAAACACCTATAAGGTGCCGAGTTCGAATCTCCTCAATAAAAAAAACTCATGCAACAAAGTGTTACGTAGCATATGAATAAAATAGATCTGTTGTGAATATTTAGAACACCTGAACAAATGCAATTGGCATTTGTAGAGTCAAATCCCATGGCCTTTGTTAGCTTCTTCTATGCCTACACTGTGATGTGGGAGCTTTGGCATGCAAGATGGATATCCATCGAATCGTATGAGGACGAGAAATTTGATCAGATGTTGTAATTGCAATGCTGCAGCCGACACGCATGCAAAGTGTGGAAGTTTAGGTAAAGGTTTTTGAACCATTTAATAGCAAGCCTCACGGAAACATGGTCTAATGGAATGTAATGAAACATAATAGATTTCTGAAAAGGCTTCGAAACTTTCAAGAAAAAGGAATTAGTTGTTGCAAAAACTAAAAGTTTGTAACTTTTACGAGCATTTCCCCTGCCTGTGCCAAAATAGGAACGTTGGAATAGATTTGAACGCTTACTAAATCATAAAGGAAAATGATTTCTAGCAGACGTTGTAGTTGCAAATGTCATTACAGACATGTAGAAGAATATGCAAGGATTCAAATGAATGGACTTAGCAGTCTCCAAACAAATACAATGCTTTTGGCAGGTTAAAAAAACTGATATCCCCACGCCTTGTCCAGAATGGGAGGTTTGAGGCGTAGAATGAATATTCATCAAGACATTTTCAAAAATGGCTTTTAAGGTTCATAGCTACAAATTGTTTGACGAAATGCTTTATAAAACTTGGTTCAGATTTTTCCTGCGAATTATTTGACAAAATGTCTTGGTAGAAATTAATGTAAAATAGAAACACAGAGTAACCATGCCAATTGTTTGAAAAAATGTCTCAGTAAATGTTGATATAAAATAAGGAAACTTGAATTCACATGCAATGGCAACTTCTCAAGAAGTTCATCCTAGACAAGCTACCTAAACAAGTGAGACTGATTTAATCAACTTTGATTCAAAAATATGAAACTCATGATGGATTGGAAAATCCAGTGATGAATGGGTTCTATAATTTTCAACAAGATTGTCAACAAGATTGTTAACAAGATTCACATGTGCCGCTTTGTATGGAAGGTTTTCTTGTTTTGATGGATACTCTAATTTCCACAGATGGAGTATCATCTAATTTCACAGATCAAAGTATAGTTTTTAATTCCAAGTTTTTAAATATATTATCTGCCATGGTAACCATGATTGCTCAACCTATAGTTATCATGAGGTAGAGAAAAAATCAGTTCCAAGTTAGAAAGTTTCCACTGTTTATTCTGACTGATATGTAACAAGTAAATCTGTTTCAGATTCAACGCATAGAAGTGCAAGATCCAATATTCAAATGGCTATTGTGCTAGATATGTAATGTCTCTTCTAAAATCAACACCATTTACTTATTTTTAAACAAAAACTTTAGAAACCCTAAACATTAAGGTGGATATTTTGGCTTTTCAATATTTAGTTTAATTAATTCAAATTCAACCGTGAAACCCTAAGTTATAGAAATATTTCTCTATTGTACATACAATTTTGAGAATTCATCAGATTTAACCTTCTAAACCTTAAAATGACGAACCCTAAGCTATTCAATTCGACTCTAAAAAAACCCAGAAGAATTTCTTAATGCTCATACAAATAATAGAAAACTCTAATATTGTGAGGCAACTTACATAACATAGAGTAAAGAATAACTTCAAATACAATCACTAGTATTAGCCAAATAGGATTCAACCACCGTTTGACATTAACAAAGAATTCAAGATTTTACAAGCCTTCAACAACTAGAAGGGAGATTTATAATTTTTTCTTACAAAACAAGTGAGCATGATAGACGCATTCACTGTGACAACAAACCATGAGGAAGAGTACAAGAATTTTCCTCTCAACAATTGTAAGTGTTGAGTAACTCACTATCATTGGTGATCATTGTATCTTTAGTGTTATAAGACACAAAAGACACAAGGAATTAAAAACAAGCTAAAATTAAAGTGTACGTAAATCTACAAATATTCAAAATTTATGCAAGAACATAATTTAATGGATCAAATATTTAAATTTAACTCGACAAAGATTCAAAACTCATACAAATTTGTAAAATTATAAATTGCATTTATACTTCTCATTTTTGCCATTTTATATTAAGGAACTCTAAGGCTAGATACAATTGCACAATAAACTAGAACTTATACCACATTATAAAGAAAAATTTATAAGTCTGTTAATTTATAGAGGTACAAAAATGCAAAGACTACAAATTGCTTTAAATCTCCAATATCTCACATATATTCAAAGGAAAATATAAAATTTTAAGAGAGTTGGATGGTCGGAGGTCTACTACTGTTTGTGTCTTTTTTGAAGTTTGTCGCCACCCTTATGTCACTCTATGCATTTAGCACATGAAACATTTTACTCTTTTGCATTTATATGAGTTTTTAAGTAGATCTTTATATGGCCCAAAATGTGTCAACCCAAAAAAATTTGGTGATGTTGAAGGTTTGGTGGCTTTAAGCAATGACACCACTAAACAAGCATCCTTGAAAGTTCGTTTCCAAATTATTTCACAAGGTAAGCCTTTTGATTATTTGGCGGATAGAGTGTTACCCATCCTTGAATTTGATAATGCATGCAAATGGTCAAATAATTTTACTTTTATAGGATATTTTATTGGAAGAACTCCCCTCAGAAGCATGCTTCATGAATGGGTTAACAAGCATTGGGCCTTACATGGGGTTAACCTTGATGCTATTCAAAACCTCACCTAAGATTTTTTTTATTTTTTTGGTTTTGTTGAGGCTAGTCATGTTGAGGCTATCCTAAAGCATAACCCATGGTGTGTTCATGTGTTTCTACTAGTATTTCAATCATGGATGCACAATTTTTTCATCTTAGATGAAAATATGCTTTGTATGCTTATGCGGCTTGAATTTATAGGGTTGCCTTTTCCTTGTTGGAAAATTTTGACTACTATTGGTGCTAATTTGGGAAAGGTCATTGTGTTGAACTTGATATATTCTATCAAGATTTCCTACCAAAATGTGTGTGTGTTGATATGGATCTTTCTAAAGACCTAAATAATTTGTGAATATCCAAATTCCAAATTTAACATCTATGCCATACCCAACATGTTCTTACTTTAATTTTCCTAATTTTTGGTGTCAGTCTTTGAATCATAAAATTAAAAGCTATCCTCTTGTCATCCCTTGTAACAATCCCTCCTCCTCACCTATTGAGGCCCCTCCTTCAAAATCTAGTGAAGGGTGGACTACGATTGGGATTCGTAAAAATGCATGTGTGAACATTGGTGGTTCTTAAGCCAAAACCCATTCTAAGCCTTACAAATCAACTACTCAAGTACAACTAGGGTGTCTTCAAACCCTTCTAAGAAAGGAAAAGAGATTTTTCCCTCTAATGAGGAGACTTCCATTAGATCATGGTTCTCTAGAATTCCACAATTAACATTTGTTTCATCCTTGTAGTCGAAGAGAAAGATTCATTTTCCATCTTCTCCTAGGACTATGCATCACTTTTGTAGTTTTCCTAGGTGGTTGGGGGAAGGAGAGTATACTACAAAAAAATATATGTTGTTGATCCCCAACATTCAATTGGGGAATTTTCCTAGAGATTTTTTTTGCAAACTTTTTACTGCTCACTTGAAGAGTTGGATAGTGATGGCATGCCTCTTGATTTTCATCAATGAATTTTATCTCTTGAAATGTTCGATGTCTCACTAACCTCCCTAAGAAATATGCAGTGAGATATGTTCATTAGAAGTTTCCATTTTAAGTTGTTATTTGCTTACAAGAGGTCAAGATTGTTGGTTTTTACTTTCTATTGCTTGTTGTGTCATTTGGCTAGCTAGTTCTGTTTTTAGTAATCATAATGTTGGACATGGAGGGGTTGTCACCATTTTTTTCTCTTATGTGGCTTCAACATGTAATATATAATGGTTTCAAACCTACCAACAAGGTGATTTGGATCCTCTTAAATATTAAAAATTATTCCTTTGAAACTATCAATATTTATGCTTCTAATGATGCTATGAAAAGATCTTTACTATGGTGTTGAATTGCTGATTCATTGACTGTTGCAACTTGGGTCATGTGTGGAGAATTTAATATGGTGGAGATGGCATATGATAAAGATGGGGGCTTTTCCAATACATTGGACAATTGGTGAGAGAGAGAGGCATGGTACATGCGTAATAAATTGGGTTTTTAGATTCTAATATGGGTCACCACCATAATCATTATCATTAGTATATGTGGAATAATTTTTGGGATGGGTCTAATAGAGTATTTAAATGCCTTGATCATGCTATGATTTTTTCTCAATATTTATTTTCCATTGCCAATTTTTTCTCTCTTCCACTTGAGCCCTTGTAGAATGTCACCATATCTAACCATTGTCTCATCAAATTCAATATTCAGTAGCATGCTAAAAATCAATGATAGGTTTGCAATGGTATTTTTCTTGGTAATAAGAAGTCAAATAATGCATAAATGAAGCTACACTAACTAAAAAATAGGCATAGTTGTAAAAATTTAATGTATCTTGCAATCCACAATTCACACTTCATAGTTTCACATAGTTGTAAGTTAATTTCCAATTTTGACTACTTGAAAATTTAGTAAGAATTTTAGATTATATATTTAATTGAATTATTTCGTTAGGGAACTAAAATTAGGCTAAAATTAAAGTTGAATGGGCCCTTGATCTATTGGTGAAGTTGAATGGTGTTGAATGAGCCCACTAGGGATCAAGTCTTGTTGACGGTAAGGTCTCGACATCGTAAGGGATGAGGTTGAGATTGAAGTGAATTCAACAAAAATGATATCTCTTAGTCATTGAATCCTAGTTGAAGAGGTTTCAACCTAAAGACTTTTGCTTCTATATTGGATAGCTAAAAGTTCTTTATAGATAGTATAAAATCCTTCATTAGAATTATTTTTTATGAAAATCCACAAATAAATAGAATTTATTCCAAAACATAATTTAATGGACAAAACAGTTAAATTTAACTTGGAAAAGATCTAGAACTCACACAAATTACATTTCAACTTCTCATTTTTCCCTACTTTATATTAGGAAACTCTACAAGTTATGCGAAATTGTACAATTATGTTTTAAACCTGAACTTCCACTACATTGAAAAGAAAAATTTAAAAGTTTGTTAATTTGCAGAGGTGGAAACATGTGAAGATTGAAAGTTGCTTTGGAACTCCGAGATCTCGCACATGTTGAATTGGCTTATGCCCACTATAACTTGCAATGCATCGGACAAAGACAAACGTTTTAACGTGACTAGCAACATTGGATAAGGCTCCTATCTTTTTATACTCTAGGAATTGGCTTATGACCACTATAACTTGCAATGCGTCAGACAAAGACAAACTTTTTAATGTGACTAGAAACATTAGATGGAATGCCATCCAGTAGATGGGGGGATTGGTCCTCATAATTACTTGCCTACAACATAATGCTTTCAGCCAATCAAGCCAAGGTCCTTACCCCAATAAAAACCTCGATCTTCTCCACAACAAAATAAATATTCTTAGCACTAGGAAATTATTGAGAACAAAAAGAACAATAAAAACATCTATAACAAGATGCTTTCATCTTAGGCCAATTTATCTTCTAGAGCACTTTATGTTCAATTTTCTTTTGTTGACAAAAACCTATAGGAGATCACAACGAAAACCCATCAATTGTTAGGATCGGAGGACGAAACCCATTGATTGTTGGGATAGAAGATGAAACCCATTTGGTTCTTGGGTGTATTCTCATATAGGGATTGCATTGGAGCTTCATAGATTTGCTAGTTTTTCTAGGTTTTCAATGTGTGTTTATTGTAGGTAGTGAGTGAAGAATGTTGTATTTTTGAGTGCAATGTTGGTGTTGGTGTCGTTTGGTTTGCTATTGTAGGTGTCTTTTTTCTGTTTATTGTTGTTCTCGATAATTTTCCAATGTTGAGAATATCTATTTTGTTGTGGAGAAGATCGAGGGTTTTGTTGTGCATTGCGACAATGTGTGTATCGCCGCAGGGTGTGAATTATGCATTTTACTTTCAGATTTTACTTTTTCTGTTGCAACAGGTTTAATGACTGATACATCAATCCATTTTACTGTAAATAAATCATAAATTTTACAGTAAAAAGTTTGATGGAATTTCTGAATTATTTTGTGCAAAATTTGATGACTAGTTCGCTTTTTGGAACTGAATTTTAGCATAGTTTTTTTTTTTTTTTAATTTATGCTCAAATCTGTTAAATGCAAAAAGAAAATCAGAGTGCAAGCTAAGCTCTGCTTCCTTATAACATTAAGAAAGAACAAAAAGTCAGTTTTTTCCAAGAAAAGTAATTATGCAAACATTGCATATTGTATTAAAACTCTGCTTCCCTTTGAACAGAGAACTCTAGTACATGGCATATATACTCATCAAGGCCTAAATGAAGGGATTTTGATCAAATATTATAGTTGCAATTCCATGATAGCTATGAACGTGCAGTGTGGAAATATAGGCAAGGCGTGTGAGCTGTATGACAGCGCCTTACTTAAATATGAAATGGAATACAGTGGTTGCAGCATATGAAGAGAATGGATCTGTTTGAATATTTAGCACGTTTGAACAAATGCAATTGGAATGTGTAGAGCCAAATCCCGTGACCTTTATTAGCTTTTTCTATGCCTACGCTGTGATGGGAGCTTCAGAATGCAAGATGGATATCCATCGAACCGTATGGGGAAGAGAAATTTAATCAGATGTTGTAATTGCAATGATGTAGCGGCCATGTATGCAATGGTTGGAAGTTCAGATAAAGGTGTTTGAACTATTTGATATCAGGCCTCACAAAAACATGGTCTTAAAGGAATGATTGTAGCATTCTCACATCATAGATTTATGAAAAGGCTTCGAAACGTTCAAATAAAAGCAATTAGTTGTTGCAAAACTAAAAGTCTCAGAGTTTTACCAGCATTTCCCCTGCCTGTACCAAAATAGGAACGTTGGGTAACATTTGAACGTTCACTAAAACATAAAAGAAATTGATTTCTAGCAGACGTTGTAGCTGAAAATGTCATTAGAAACATGTATGCAACATGTACAAGAACATGCAAGGATTCATATGAACAGATTTTCTGAAAATGTGTTGGCGGTCTGGAAACAAATACAATGCTTTTGGCAGATTAAAAAATTGGCATCCCCTCGCCTTGTCCAAAATGGGAGTTTTGAGACGTAGTATGAATATTCATCGAAACATTTTCAAAATGGTTTGTAGGATTCATAGCTACAATTTTTTGACGAAATGCTTTATAAAACTTCATTTAATGATTTTGCCTGCAAATTATTTGACAAAATGTTTTGAAGAAAGGCATGCAAGTGTTTTCCAAAATGTCTCAGTAGACATTTATGTAAAATATGAACACAGAGCAAACATGCCAATTGTTTGAAAAAATGTCTCAGTAAATGTTGATACAAAATAAGAAAAATTGGATTCACATGCAATGGCATCTCCTCAAGTAGTTGATTCTAGACAAGCTACCTAAACAAGTGGGACTGATTTAGTCAAACTTGATTAAAAAATCTGACTCATGATGGCTTGGAAAATCCAGTGATGAATGGTTTCTCTAATTTTCAACGAGATTGTTAACAAGATTCATATGTGCCGCTTTGTATGGAAGATTTTCTAGTTTTGATGATTACTCTAATTTCCACATATGGAGCATTATCTAATGTCAAAGACCAAATTATAATTTTTAGTTCCAGGTTTGAAAGTTTCTAGTGTTTATTTTGTCTGATATGTAACTGTAGACACTAAAAAATGTCATAAGTCTACAAGCGTCATGTCATAAGTCTACAAGCATCATTTTTTTTGGTCATCATCTTTCAATAATTGAATAATTTTAATTATTCAATTATGTTCGATCATATTCCTCTTCAATTATTTAATTGATTCATCTTCTCATTTCTATTATGATCAATTAAAATTATTTATTTGTGTCGCTAATATATCCCTTTCTCCAACAATTAAATAAATTATTTATTCAATTATTTGTCTTACATCCATAATCAGATAATAAGTATTTGACCTTTTATTCTTCTATAATTAAATAATTGACAAAATTATTTAATTATGTGTCATTCTTCTCTTTTTGAATAATTGATCCAAATCAATTATCCATGTTTAATTTCTATCTCCTCCTTTAATTAAATTTATGAATTTAATTAAATCTCCTTTTTCATTTCCTCCAAATAAATAATTTATTTGCCACTTGTCCTTCTCCATTTTTGTTTAAATATTTATCCCTCCATTTTGGGCAAAGATTCCCTATCATGATTTCATGTCATAGCCTGCACGTCTGTCATTGCTTGCATGTATGTCATAGCCGTCGGGTGTCATAGTCATTGGCGTCATATCTTTTCCATGCATGACATATTCTGATTCCATTAATCCTCATTCGTTGATCTTAGAATCATTCTAGAAGATTAATCTCAACCATCCATTCAAAAGGTTGTCTATAAAAGCAACTTTTCTCCTCCATTTTCAATTTAACAGCTAATTGTCTCCAACTTTCTACTTACTATTTGTAGGTATTGGCACATGTGAAGCAACAAATCTGAAGGAAAAGATTGCATAAAGGAGAAGTAGGAGAGAAGGGAAGTGATCCAAGATTCAAGCATGAGGAGTATTGTGATTTAATGCTTTTGTTTTCTCATGCTTTCATTGTTTTCGCTTGTTTAGGTGTGATTAATGGTCTAGAGGTGTTAGCTATCACTTTATTTAGGCTAGAAACTCAAAACTCCATCTTACATTGGTGAACCTGACATGAATCTTACAATTTTGCAGAGAAATTTGTTTGTTATTGTTGTTTTGCAAATTACAGCCAAGAATTCGCACAAATTCTCATCTTATTTTGAGCACAAAAAATGGGCACATGAAATCTTAAAAACAACTATCTAATTTTTGTAGGCCTCGTTTTTATCTTTCCAAAACTTCAAACGGTTTGAAATTTTGATATGTTTTGAGAAAGTTATGATTGTTTTAGTGCTCACAACTTTTTAAGATTTAGTTGTTAAGATCCGAATTTTCTTTTGTTTATAACACTTTTGTTGTGTAGTATTTTGCCAAAAAAAATCTATGTTTTGAAGGTCTATGTCTTAGTTTTCCATAGATATTTATGGTTTGAAATTTTGTTTAGTATTGAGAAAGTTATCACTATTTTAGTTTGTTGTTTTCATTCAAGTTTTTTTTTTTTAGTTTACTTATGTTTTGTTTTCAGCGTTTGACTTTCGTCAAGAAGATCTAACTTGTGGTTTTGCAAGATTTTTGGCTTGTTTTGGATAAGATATATTTTGTGTGTTTTTCAACACACTTTTTGAAGAGCTAAAATTGCATTTCATTCATTGTTTTTAAAATTTACAATAAATTGCATTTACACTCATGAGGATAAAATGAACCACAATTTGCATATGTCACTCATTTGGTCTTAAAATGAACAACAAATTGCATATTTCATTTAAGAGCTTAAAATGAATAAAAAATTGCATGCACACTCATGGGCTTAAAATGAACACAATATTGCATTGAAGCTCATTGAAGTTAAAATTTACATGCATTTTCATGATATGGGCTTAAAATGAACACAATCTTGCATTGAAACTCATTAAAGCTAAAATTTACATACATTTTCATGACATGGGCTTAAAATGAACCTAGGTTGTCTCACACTTAGTTGGGCTTAAAAATGAACAAAGTGTTTCATGTGTTTGTCTCATATTACAATTTGGATAATTAAAATGAACAAGTGTCTTCAATTTGTGTAATCCCAATTCAATAATAGAAATATCATCTCCCCTTGTGCACTTGTGCGATCTTGGGTGCAAGATAAATTCTTGTTGAGTTTAGGAATTGGGTCTTCCTTGGTGGGAAAAAGTACTCACCCCAAGGCGACTCAAACTAGAAATAAAGCTTTTTAGCCAAGTTATTCCTAACTGGTATACAAATGTGAATCCTAATAGAAAACTTACGATTACGAGTGCGAATGTGTCACACAGACAAGTGAATGAACCCCAAAACCTTGTTGAGTGTAATCTCTTCAAGCTGAAATCCCTCCTTATCAGAGCTAATCTTGCCTCATGTGTGGCCACTCGAATGGGTGCTTGAACTAAAAACTATTTTATAAAAGCCAAAACTCTTATCTATTCATTGGTGCAACAACAATCGTTGCCAAGGCATCCACATTCTCATAGTTCTTAGTAGAGGTGAAAGGTTTTCCATGGGAGATTCATGGGGGCTTGAAACTTGGTTGACCCGAGAAGTGAGTGCAATGTAAGGGGGAGTCTATGAGGGAAAACTTCTAACTCACCCACTAAGAATAAGTGCGATTGGAATAAAATCCACATGGAATCCAAAGAATATAGTTCTTGCCAACCGTAGGATTGTGTTTGTCTTCTATATGCTTGTTTTCAAAAATTTCAAAGACAATGTGTTTGCCAAGTGTTTTTTGAGAGCCAATGAACAAATAAACACTTTTCACAGATCTGGAACAACACCTTCAAATAGAAACAATCCAAATATTTTCCAAATTTGCAAACAAAACCAGCCTTTTTCACTTTGCATCGCATTTGTTTGCCCCTCATATGATATATTGCACCACATTTGAGCCTCTAAAAATCACAATCGCTTTGTTAAGCCACATTTGCTATATGAAAAGATGCTTTTTCTCTGGAGTCTCTATCCAAAACCAGAAACAAAATTGTTCAAAGCCTCCATTCTTACATTTTAATTTTGCATTTAGTTTTCCATAGGTTTACCATTGCACTTCTTTAATTGCATCCTTAGGTTGTTGGTGTAATTAATTATTTAATTACATTTTATTAAGTTTACTTAGGTAATAACTAGTTTACTTAATTAATAAGTAAACTTTATTTAGTTGAGTTAATCGTAGTTCAAAATTAGGTTTACCTTTAGGGTTATGCATACATTTCTTTTATAAATCAATTCATCTCTTGTAATTAAGAATTCCTAAATATAATTCATTTGCACATCTTTATGCAAATTGCTCTTGCTTTTTTTGTTTCTCTCTTGTGGAAGGTATTTTCTGGTATGCATTTTTATCTTGGCTTCTAACATGGTATCAAAGCCTTGATTTGCAGCCCCTTCTCAGTTTTTGGAGAATTTAATTACAGAGCAAGTTCGGGGATCCTCAAGAGTTTCATACATTGAACTTATTTTTGGAGCATTTCGGATCAGATCGAGCATCTCCATTAGATTCAGAGAACTGGAAAAAGTCAGGATTGGCTTTTGTTTCGTTGATTTTCATCACCGTTTGTCAGATTTGTGAGGGTTTGAAGCTACAACAGGTTTTTGCTAGATCGGAGGGGTTTTCCATCATTTTTTGAGAAATTTTGACCTTGATCTCTCAAACGGTGGATGCTAGTGCAAAACGGACCTCATGGGTGAGCTCAGAAGGCCCAATAACCCCTATTTCATATAAAATATGATAAGGTTTGCTGAAAATTGTGTTTTTAGTGATTTTGAGGATTTTCAAAAAATGTTTCCAGAAAAATTCGTACAGCTATACAGATCCATACGGATGCCTCGATTTTTGTGACATATTATTTGGTGTTTAGATTATTTTGTAAACTACCTCGATTTTTGTGCCATTTGTCTCAATTTTTGTGCCCTCTCAATTTTTCGTGTTGCCTCGGTTTTTGTGCCGTGAAAGTATAGCTGAATATTTTATTAATTTTTTAATCTTTAAATTAATAATTTATTTGGTTTAATGCCTAAATGAGCACTTTTAGTAAAATGGTCATATCTTGAGCATACAAAGTCTGTTTTTTGAAAATGAGATACCGTTGGAAAGCTAGTTATGAGCCTGATCCAGTGGTATAGGTATTTTTTTACAGATTTTCCTCTATATTTATTTTGTAGGCCCTTGAAGTCAGATGTAGAATTTTTCACTTTAGAGGGGATATCTTTTGCCTCGGTTATCAGGTTTTCGCGATTCAAGCAATATCGGAAAGCTGATTCAATCCTCTACATAGATATGAGGTCAATTTTAATCATGAAGGTAGATGTGAACATTGATTTTTACATGCACTCTTTCTTTTTTTCATGCATTACGTTTGCATTTTCACTTTGATTTATGCATGTTTTACATGTTCTCCTTTTACAATCATGGGGTATTGTAATAAATGAACTTCTATAAAGTTTCATTAGGGGGACTTCTTGCATAATAATTTGATTAGAGTGTATTTGCATTGCATGCACTTTGATCTCATCTTCGTATTGATGACAACTTGCATAAGTTGTATCTAGATTCTGTTGTTTCTTTTGGCCACATCTTGCTCATCACTTGACACATTTCAGATTGAGAGCCTATGGTTAATGATCCTGAATCACATCAAATTCACATCGGGTCACATCTTAGTTTGAGGGTCATTCATTTTATAGTTAATGTTCTGGAATCTTCATGGTACTTGCTCCTATGGATCAGCTTTAGTCACAGTTTGGCATTGGCATTGACATACACATAGCTTCTGGATTCTTTCATCATATCATTCCCTCATATGGGGGGCATCATTTATTCATCTATTGTTGCTTAATAGATTCTAGGGTTGTTCTAGTTTGTGAGTTTTCCAGTGTCCCTTGGCATCGGGTCTAATGTTGCTTTATCATGATTATGACCGAGTCCTTCTGTGACTCTCATATGGTTTCTTGTAAACAAAAGTATCTTTCCTTGCTTTCCAGATTCAAGATTCTAGTGTTACTCCACCAGTGTTATTTCAGTGCGTCTTTGCAACAATTCATCTCATTGAGGGGGGGTTTTGTCCCACTGGGTTTTCTTCTCTTTCCCATTCATTGCATTTGTACATGGGTACCTAACATGGACTAGTTTCTGGGACCCATTCATGCTTGCATGCATTCATCCTAGCATTAGGTGCATGCTTTTTAGTCTCCCTAAGTTGCACTTAAGGAGGGTGTTGGTGTAATTAATTATTTAATTACACTTTATTAAGTTTACTTAGGTAATAATTAGTTTACTTAATTAATAAGTAAGCTTTATTTAGTTGAGCTAATTGGAGTTAAAAATTAGGTTTACCTTTAGGGTTATGCATACAATTCTTTTATAAATCATTTCATCTCTTGTAATTAAGAATCCCTGAATACAATTCATTTGTACATCTTTATGCAAATTTCTCTTTCTTTTTTTGTTTCTCTCTTGTGGAAGGTATTTGCATTTTTGATCTTGGTTTGTAACATAGGTTTCACTATCATACACAAATCCTCATTTTGTGGACTTTAGAATAGGAACCCTTTCCATACTTTGTCACATCTTTGTCTTCAAAAGTAGGTTGTCATTAGACTTAATCAAAATCAATCCTTTAGTCTTTGTCCCTTTTGTGAGCCATTTCCAACTCATAAGTCTAGTGTGGAAACCTCACCTTGTCACCTTGTCATTTCATTTAGTCATACAAGTAGTCCTTTGATAATCAAAATTGAGACATTGACCAAACTTTGAATGGTTTGTAAACCTTTCCTAAGTCTACCAAAATTGATCACACCTTAGAGTCTCCTTGGACCTTGCATTTGCATTGCCATACCTTAAAACACTTTAATCTTCCACCATTCATTTTTAGTCTTCATTGTCACTTTGCATTTGACATTCCCTTTAGACAACATTGCATTCCTTATTCCAAGAAAAGACCAAAAACATAGTCTTAATATCATTCCATTCACCATCATGTCTTTAATTCACCTTGATATGCTTGCTAGTCAAGTTGAATACCAGTTACTCCGTAAGGGTTAATACCAACAATCTGTGTACTTCAAAAAATAATTTATCCAATCCAAATACCAATGTCCTTCCTATCAACAATCCATAACTCCTAATCATTCAACCATTTATCCTCACTATCAAGAGTCCTTTAACACAAATCCTGCCATTATTCCACAACAAATTCCCACCTATTGTCCTTATCCTTATTCTATTGTTCTATTTACCAGCTAACTTGCATCTGGTTCGAAAAAAATTCTTTCTCTGCAACGGTTCCTGCTCCATCTCACTGTGACACAATACTCTTTTGTTCACCAACACTTCTCCCTCTTCTGGTTTATTAGATGATCTGACATGATCCTCCTTAGCAAAGGTTGTTCTTCTACTATTCACTTTCTTTCTTATTGTCTCTTCCTGATTACATTCAAATTCTCTGTCCTTCTCCAACACACTTAAAACAAGTTCCCCTGAATACTCTTTTCTCCTATCCTCTATCACCTTTTCTATAACCCTCATTCTGGTAGCCACCATATCCTCCTCTCTGGTAATATTTTCCATCATCTCTACAGTATAGATTATCATTCTTACTGAATTCCTTATCTTTGTCATGATCTGCAAAAGATCCTCTTCCTCCTCTAGTAAAAAATATTCCTTTCTAGAATATTCCACCTCTTCCTCTCTGTCTCTGCTCATGTCTTTTATTCAGCTTCTCTTATGCTATTAGGGCACATTGATATGCCTCCTCCACACTCAACAACTTGATCAAACTGATCTCATCTTGTACAAACAACCTCAAACCATTCACATATCTGGTACTTGCTCGATCTCATCCTTCGAACGTCCGGATCTGATATTCAACTTGTATAACTCCTTAGTATACTCTGTAACCGTTGACTCTTTCTACTTCAAATTCTACAATTTTTAGAACAAACTGATCTAATAGTCTACAAGCATAAATTTTATCTTTAACTTATTCACCATCCAAACCCATAATTTTATCGTCTCCTTTCCTCTTCTTTGCCTATCTTTCTACAAATGTTCCCACCAAAGGGATACATGTCCTTTCAACTTTGTACAAGAAAAATTCACCTTCTTGTCTTTGGTGGTACCTTCAAAATCAAAATAATTCTCCATCTTCGTTATCCAATCAAGCAATTCATCTGAATCCAACTTACCACTATAATCCGATGGATTGAAATGTGGTTTAGTATTCACTCTGGTTAGGGCTCTTATGAATCTCTCTTCTTCTTGTTCTTCTACCTCTTCATCACTCACATCATCAACTGGTCGCCCTCTCCTTTGGTCCATTTTGACTACATCTAATCTGGTAGCAATTCCTCTCAACATCTCCATCACAGTTGGGTTTTCATTTCCACATGCTCCATTTCCTCTTCCATTTCTTCTTCCCGCCATATTTACACAAGTCCTCTGCAGCTGCAGATTGGATCCTCAGTCTGCCGCCCCACAAAAAAAATTCAACAGGACTTCACAAACTCTGACGATCTCTCACAAAACGAATCTTCTCTGATACCAATTTGGTGTAGTCATGGTAGGAGGGTCCTTAGAGAGAATAATTTGAACCATGCAGCAATATTTATACAATAGAAGCAACACAAAATATGGAGGAAAATGCAGATTCAAAAATTCTAATTATAAGAAAATTCAATTACAAATAGTCGGCCACATTCGGGCTTATAGATTCAGCTGACAGGTCTGATACAACATGCTCAAAATACAATATCCCTATATGCTCCTTAATACAAGCTAAAATCTTACATGTCAAATCTCAAATCTACTTGATCGCCATCCTAATGATCAGTTACAATTTTTTATATCATATCTAGCAGTCTAGAGTCATCTGCATCAGTCAAAGATCATTACAATCTCCGATGAAGACAATGTAATGCACATGAAGTAGGTCGGCCTTCAATTTGAATTTTTCCTCAGTAGGTGCATAAGATGAAGTGTGGACCTAAAATTAAGGTTGAGGACACTCCACAAAACAATTTGAATCATGCCTCAAGGATCCACAAGTTACGAGAAAGATCCACAAGAAATCCAACTAGCCATTAGGCTTGAAGCTATTTCGATGTCGGCTCAAGAAACTGTTTCTTAATCTAAAAGTGATAACTTGTCGAAAAAAAATCCATATGGAAAATGAACATGTTCGCAATGAAAACATATATCCACATGATCTCGTGAGAAAATATGATGAAATATCGAATCTACCAACTTGAACTAGACAAGAACAAGAACAAACTGAAAGAAAATATTTTTGGTTGATGCAGGATTGCAAAGAACCAAGGATTCTTCTGCATCAGACTTCTAGGGTTATTTGAAAAGTGATTCCCTCACTTTGCTGGGGCTAAAGGAAAACCAATACATTCTACCTCAGCCTAAGAAATCTAAGAAGAATCCTCCACTGGTTTTCCCTTCCACTTTACAAGATATTCTTTATACTATCTTCCACGCATTGTCCTCCCATCTCTGATATCCAAAACCTCTTTTATCTTGTCTTATTATTGTTTAGGAAACTGTTTCCCCAATTTTGCTTCACTGTCTTTATTGAATTCTGATTCATGGTACTGATGTAGATCTTCAATGTTGAATATAGGTGATATACCCATGACATCTGGTAACTCTACTTCATATGCATTTTTTGAATCAAATTTCTTCAAAATCTTAAAGGGTCCAAACTTCCTCATCTTGAGCTTATTGTATGTGCCAAATGGAAATATTTCCTTTCTCAAATACACCATCACTTCATCTTAGACTTCTAACTCCTTAGGTCTCCTCTTTTCATCTTCCCGCTCCTTATACTTTTGATTCATATCCTCAAATTACTATTTCACTTGAGTATGCACTTTCTTCATATGTTTTGCAAATTCCTCTACTTTTGCACTCCTTTTATCTTCCTTACTGATTTCTCGCAACTCTGATATACCTCTAGGATGAACCCCAGTAATAATCTCAAAAGGTTTCTTTCAAGTACTCCTGTTCATTGAATTATTGTAAGCAAACTCTCCTTGTGCAAGGACTAAATCCCAACTTCTGGTCTTCTCCCCAACCAAACATCTCAGCAAGTTCCCCAAACTCCTATTCACTACCTTTGTCTATCCATCACTCTGTGGGTGAAAAGTAGAATTGAACTTTAAAACTGTCTTTAACTTCTTCCAAAGTGTCCTCCAAAAGTAAGCAACAAAATTTGTATCTTTGTCTGAAATAATACTCCTAGGTAATCCATGCAATCTAACTACTTGCTTGAAAAACAAGTCTACTACATGTATTGCATCTGTTTTCTTCTTGCAAGGTACAAAATGTGCCATTTTAGAAAACCTATCCACCACCACAAATATGGAATCATTACCTCTCTATGTCTTCGACAAACCAAGTATGAAATCCATGTTGATATCCTCCAAAGGTCTCTTTGAAACTGTCAAAGGTTTATACAATCCAACATTCTGACTACCCCATTTTGCAACTTGACAAACTCTACAACTCTGCACAAATTTCCTAACATGCTTATGAATTTGTGGCCAAAATTAATTCTCACTTACCATTGTTGTTGTCTTATCAATTCTAAAGTGTCCTACCATTCCTCCACTATATTTTTCTTTCACCAAACTATCCCTCATTGAACTTTGGGGTATGCATAACTGATTCCCCATGAAAAAAATATCCTCTTGAATGAAATAATCTAACCACTGGCTCCTATCCTCCAAGACTGGTTCTTTACAAGCTCTCCAAGGTTCAAAAAAATTTGAGTCTTCTACATGCAAGTTTTTCAATTCATCAAAGACTAATGTCTCCACTCTCATTTCTGCCAGTAAATTATTTCTCCTACTCAAAGCATCAAAAACTCTATTCGACTTTCCACTCCTATGTTTCAAAACAAAAGTATAACTCTGCAAGAATTCTACCCATCTCATGTGTCTCTAATTCAATTTACCTTGACTATTCAAATTTTGCAACGCCTGATGATCCATATACAACAGAAACTCCTTAGGCAAAAATTAATGTCTCCACTTCTTCAAGACTTGAACTATGGCATAAAACTCCTGGTCATACACTGATTACCTTCTCCTAGCATCGTTAAATTTCTCACTGAAATAAGCTATTGGTCTCCCTTCTTGACTTAATACTGCTCAAATTGCATTTCCACTTGCATCACAGTCTACCTAAAATACCTTATTGAAGTATGGTAAAGCCAACACAGGCTGCTCAGTCACCTTCTATTTCAACAACTCAAAACTCTGGTCTTCTCCAGATGTCCAACTAAAATCTTTCTTATCTCCTCTCATTGTTTCTATCATAGGACTGCAAATAGAACTGAAATTCCTAATGAACTTTCGATATAAACTAGCCAATCCATGAAATTATCTTACATGTCCAATGATTTTCGATGTAGGCCATTTGATAATTTATTTTACCTTATCAGGATCCATCTCCAATCTATCAATAGATATCACAAATATGAGATATACCAATTATTTCTTCATGAAACTACACTTCTTAATGTTTATCAACAACTGCTCCTCTCTCAACCTCTACAAAACTTGTCTTATATGTAATAAATGTTCTTGTCTAGTCTTACTGAAAATCAGGATGTCATCCAAATAGACAATCACAAAATTACCCAAGAATTTCTTCAATACCTCATTCATCAGCCTCATGAAAGTACTCGATGCATTTGTTAGTCCAAAAGGCATTACCAACCACTCATACAATCCTTCATTTGTCTTGAATGTTGTCTTCCACTCATCCCCTTCTTTGATTCTAATATGATGATATTCACTCTTCAAATATGTCTTTGTCAAGTATTTAGCTCCACTCAAACAATCCATAATGTCATCCATCCAGGGCAAAGGAAATATATACTTCACTATAATTTTGTTTATGGATCTAGAGTCTGTACACATCCTCCATTCTCCATCCTTCTTAGGTGCTAGCACAACAGGTACTATACAAGGACTTCATCTTTCTCTAATCAAACCATTCCTCAACAATTCTTTCACCTGTCTATTCAATTCTTCATTCTATGTCGATGTCATCTAGTGTGTTGCTTTATTAGGAAAACTAGCTCTAGGAATTAGATCCATGCAATGACATACTTTTCACAGGTGGCAATCCATCAAGTATATTCTCTGAAATGATAGCTTCATATTTTGTTAGCAACTCCTTTATCTCCTCTGGTTGTTCTTCTACATGCTTCAAGTCTTCAACCTTCTTAGGAACCAAGGCATGACACATGTTCTCATGTCTCAGTCCATCCAGAAATCTCCTTCCATCAACCAAACAAATTCTAGCACTTGTGCAAACCTCAACTTTAGCAACATCCTCCAATGGAAACTAAGTTTTCTTCATCCCATTAGAAACAATGGTATATGTTTTCTTTTTTCCATCATGAATAGCCTGTCTACCATATTTCCAAGGCCTTCCCAAAAAAACATGGCATACATCCATAGGCATGATATCACACAAAACTTCATCATGATAATTTCCTATCTTCAATTTCACCAAACATTGTTCACTTACCAGTATCTTATGCTCATCTTGAATCCATTCTATTTGATAAGGATTCAGGTGTTTCAATATTTCCAACTTCAATTTGTTCACCATTTCTTTAGAAACTAGGTTCTCAGAGCTTCCACTATCAATAATCATTCCACAACATTTACCAACTACCTTGCATATGTTTTGGAACAAATTTTTTCTTTGCAACAGTTTATGCTCCATCTCACTATGACACAATACTCTTATGTTCAACGACACTTCTCCCTCTTTCGACTTATTAGATGATCCAAAATGATCCTCCTCACCAAAGGTTTTTCTTCTATTGTTCTCTGCCTTTTTTCTTTTCTCTCCCTAATTACATTCAAATGCTTTATGTCCTTCTCTAGCACACTTAAAACAAGTTCCCTTGAATACTCTTTTCTCCTATCCTTTATCACCTTTTCTATAACCCTCATTCTGGTAGCCACCATATCCTCCTCTCTCGTAAGAGTTTCCATCATCTCTACAATACAGATTATCATTCTTACTGACTTCTTTATCTTTATTCTGATCTGCAAAAGATCCTCTTCCTCCTCCAGTAAAAATTCTTCCTCTCTGGAATCTTCCACCTCTTCCTCTCTGTCTCTGCTCATGTCTTTTATTCACCTTCTCTTTTTCTTTTAGGGCACATTGATATGCCTCCTCCACACTCAACAACTTGATCAAACCGATCTCATCATGTACAAATGACCTCAAACCATTCACATATCTAGCTACTTGCTTGATCTCATCCTCTGAATGTCTCGATCCGATATTCAACTTGTAGAAATCCTTAGTATACTCTATCACAGTTGACTCCTTCTTCAAATTCTACAACTTTCAGAACAAACTAATATAATATTCTGCAAGCATAAACTTTCTCTTTAACTTATTCACCATCCAATCCCATGATTTTATCTTTTCCTTTCCTCTTCTTTGTCTATATGTCTGCAAATGTTCCCAACAAAGGGATGCATGTCCTTTAAACTTTTTACAAGAAAATTTCATCTTCTTGTCTTCGGTGGTACCTTCAAAATCAAAATACTTCTCCATCTTTGTTATCCAATCAAGCAATTCATCTGAATCCAACTTACCACTATAATCTGGTGGATTGAAAGGTTGTTTAGTATTCTCTCTGGTTAGGGCTCTTATGAACCTCTCTTCTCCTTGATCAAGGCTAGGTTGATCTTCTCTTTCCATTTCTCTGTGTTCTTCTACCTCTTCATCACTCATATCATCAAATGGTCAAGCTCTCCACTAGGTCATTTCGACTACATCTAATCTAGCAACAATTCCTCTCAACATCTCCATCACAACTGGGTCTGCATTTCCACGCACTCTGTTTCATCTACCATTTATTCTTCTCACCATATTTACACAAGTCCTCTACAGCTGCAGGTCGGATCCTTAGTATGCCACCCCACAAAAAATCTTCAACAGGACTTTGCAAACTCTGAAAATTTCTCACGAAATGAATCTCACTCTGATACCAATTTGGTGCAATCACAGTAGGAGGGTCCTCAGAGAGAACAATCTGAAATGTGCAGCAAGAGTTACACAATAGAAGCAACACATAATATGGAGGAAAATCCAGATTCAAACCTTCTTATTATCAGAAAATTCAATTAAAAATAGTCGGCCACATCTGGACTTACAGATTCGGCTCACATGCCTGATACAACATGCTCAAAATACAATATTAATATATTCTCCTTAATGCGAGCTGAAATCTTACATGTCAAATCTCAAATCTACTTGATCACCATCCTAATGATTGGTTACAATGTTTTATATCATACCCAGGTGTTTAGAGTCATCCGCGTCATCCAAAGATCATTACAATATCCGATGAAGACAATGTAACGTGCATGAAGTAGGTTGGCCTTCATTTTGAATTTCTCCTCAACGGGTGCATAAGATGAAGTGTGGACCTAGAATTAAGGTCAGGGACACTCCATAGAACAATTTGAATCATGCCTCAAGGATCTGCAAGCTACAGGAAAGATCCGCAAGAGATCAAACTAGCCATTAGGCTTGAAACTATTCTAGTGTTGGCTCAAGAAACTGTCACTTAATCCGAAAGCGATAACTTTCCAGAAAAAGTTCCAATCATGCTAAAATCTTGGAATATGGAAAATGAACATGTCCACGATGAAAACATAGATCCACATGATCTGGTGAGAAAATATGATGAAATACCGAATCTGCCAACTTGAACTGGACAAGAATGAGAACAAATTGAAAGAAAATATTTTTGGTTGATGCAAGATTGCAAAGAACCAAGGATGCTCTTGCATCACTTCATAATATTCTGTATTATTCTTATGTTCAATGTGAAATCCATTTCTTTAGTTAATCTTGTTTTTTTGTGTAAAATGCAAGCTGTTAAATTATTAATCGCATTTATATGTAGGATTGAATGTTGTCATCTATTCAAGTATATGTATACTTGTCTTTTTTTATTGAATAATCTTAGCTAGTGTCATGTGTTGAGTCTATTTGGGTTATTTTATTTTCCTTTTTTCTATTTTCTATTTTTTTGCCTTTAAAAAATACAAAAGTATATAAATACACCCCCATCATACAAGAGAGTTGCCCCTGTCAAACAAAGATGGCATAATCCTTTCAATGAATTTTTTTTAATTGTTTCAAGCACTTGCCACTACTAATTAGGCAAGTCATACTAATTTTACAAAAATCACAATGATAATTTTACTTATTAACAAATTTTTGGTGACTAGTGGAGATCCAAAAGTGTTGGTGCATTTTGGGTTTCTAGATATTGAAAGGAACATCCTCTAAAATTGAGGTTGGTGACTCTATTGTAAGTGGAACTTGGCAAGAATAATGGGTTAAATAGAAAATTTTATGCTAAAATAAAAACATACCTACCTTAACAAGAACCAATCTCATGAAAATAAAGAAGAAATAGAAGGCCCATGAAGTAAACTAGGTTCATTGAAATCCTTGCATCTTAGATGTAGTGGTCAAATATTTTTTTGAAAGAAATCAAAATGAGTTTTTATGAAACTAAGAAACTAGGGTTAAACCTTTTCTTGATTACAAATCTAGACTTCTAATGAAAGGTCTTCAAAATAGTTTTAATATATTGAAGAAATAGCAAAACTAGAAAGTACCTATAAAACAAGTTGCATCAATGATTGATGAAATTATTGCATTGAATGATAGTAAGGTCAAGTATTTGAGGAACAAGCATAGGAAAAGTATGACCAAATTTGAAAAGATGAGGTTAGACCATTTATGAATTATAAGTGTACTTTTCATTTAAAGGAACTAATTTTTCTTTTTGTACATTAATGTAAATAGAAATGAAACAATCACAGTTCGAGAAAGAATTGATACATAATTATGTTTTCACTTCTTTCAATGGTGATCAACTAAATATAAATCATTTTGAAAGGGAAAGAAAATAATTGTCCACTCTTGACAACCATTTCAATTTCTTAGTTTTTAGTGAATAAGAGTTGTCTTTGAACTATTGATTGAGTCCCATGATAAAAAAATGTCAAAATGTATTTGTTTATATGGTGAAGATAATGATGATGAATAAGAAATATTTCTTACTAGTAAAGAGAACAACATTTCATTGAATCCTTGTGCAAGTAATTATTATTGCTACATCTAATTAGAGAATCTGAGAACATGTTCTACTTCTACAATCATGATATTCTAATATTTTTTTTGGCAGCATGAACTACAATGAACAAAGTAAGAATGATTCTTCACTTATGTTATTTCCTCCACCTAAAGTGGAAACTTTTACTTTTAAGTTCATTAAAGAACACTTGGTGGGTGATGTAATGAAAAAAAATATTGGATATCAATTCAACATTAATTATATGTATCCATACCCTTGGCTAACTAAAGAAAATAAAGTTGAACTAAAAATCATTCTTCTTCTGACATACATGTAGCTTGAGTATACAACATTCAAAGTTGTTGAAAAATGTGAAGAAATAGGTTTTCAATAAAAAAATTAGAGATGATTATGTTCTTGAAACATTTTATTTGAATATATTTATGATAGTTCCTATAGTTCCAATACAACACTTTGTGTGTCTTGATTCTAATACATTAGATGAAACAAAAATTAAAGAAGGAAGATATTTGCACCCTCTTGATATTGGTTTTAATTTTATGTGATAAATGAATCAATGGTTGGACAAAAAGTGAAAGATGACATTGAGAAACATAATATGCATAAGGATGACAATAGTGAAGAGTAATAAAATCTTATTTGTGAAGAGCATACATAAGGAATTGTAGATGTCTCTTGGGTCAATAAGAAACTAGGGGTTTATCATTTTATTTCCTTTCCAACTAAATTTTTTATGACATGTATGGGGATAAAGAGATGGCTACTCTATGCTCATGATATATAATAAAGTTGTACTTGTGGTAGTTAATGGGCAAGCAAATCTAGATATCAACCATGAATTGGTACTGTAGACACCTAAAAATGTCTTGAGAATATCACACACATTGATTTCACTTACTAACATCATTTCTCTCATAATTCATCTATTTTATTAAATAATATCCAGTTATTTAGTTAAATTCACCCCTTTCTCCTATTAATCAAATAATTAATTTTGTTTGATTAATTCATCACCTTCATATTAATTTATTCCCTTTTGATTAAATAATGTCAAATTATTTAATTAAATGCCATTTTCCCACTTAATTAAATAATTCTTAATTTTTTAATTAAAGTTCTTAATTCCTCAACTTGCACAATTAAATGATTTTCCTAAATTGTTTAATTAGCTAATTATTCCTCCAATTATTTAGTTAAATTCACCCCTTTCTCCTATTAATCAAATAATTAATTTTGTTTGATTAATTCATCACCTTCATATTAATTTATTCCCTTTTGATTAAATAATGTCAAATTATTTAATTAAATTCCATTTTCCCACTTAATTAAATAATTCTTAATTTTTTAATTAAAGTTCTTAATTCCTCAACTTGCACAATTAAATGATTTTCCTAAATTGTTTAATTAGCTAATTATTCCTCCAATTATTTAGTTAAATTCACCCCTTTCTCCTATTAATCGAATAATTAATTTTGTTTGATTAATTCATCACCTTCATATTAATTTATTCCCTGTTGATTAAATAATGTCAAATTATTTAATTAAATGCCATTTTCCCACTTAATTAAATAATTCTTATTTTTTTAATTAAAGTTCTTAATTCCTCAACTTGCACAATTAAATGATTGTTCTAAATTGTTTAATTAGCTAATTATTCCTCCAATCCTCCAACTTTCATAAAGAATATTCTCATCAAATATTCCCTTTTCAAATTCAAAATTTTATGGGCTTCGACCTATGCCCGCACAGTTAGCGGAGGAGGCTTAAGTCTCGGGTTTGCTCCCCGAGGTCTTGGGTTCGACTCCGAGGGTCGGATTCAACCGATGCACTGGTCTAGCGGGAGGGTGGGTGCATCTTGAGGGGGATTAGTCTCGCCTCAGCTCACCTCAGGTACCCAAGATACGGGCTACTGGGCGTTGGGCTGGGCCACGGGGATACCCCCTAGAAAGTTTTAAAAAAAAAAAAAATTCCCTCCACATGGATAATATCTCCAACATCTTTCCTAAAAGTAAGGAATTTGTTGAATCTCTCATGGATTCTAGACCCTTGATTAAATCTTTGATCCATGCCTTCAAGGATTGTTGACCATTGATCCACTTCTTGATCCACACTCACATCCTCAATTCAATTTCCTCTGTTGATTAGCATTTTGAATCCTCACCATTGATCAATATTCCAAAAATCTATAAATACCTCACATTTTACATGAAATTCAATTCACAACCTTAATGAAAACTTACTCTCTTGAATTCATCACTCACTATTTGAGCAATTTGAGAGCTTTTCTTGTGTGAATCATCTTCATAAATCAAATCAAGCTTTTGCATCAACATGGATTAGGAAATTTGAGAAATCCACATCCCATACCACTCCAATTTGCACTCATCCACAATGGGAATGGGATTGTAGGTTTGTACCATTAATTAGGTTCAATTGCTTTGAATTTCATGTTTAATACTTTGAATTGAGTCTTTCTAATGTTGTTTACTAAATTTATTTGGATTATTGTCTTTAATTGATAAATTTCTTATTTAATTCTCTTTATTCCATTATAGTTGGATCAATTGAGCTTTAATAATTATATTTTGGCACACCTGGTGGAACCCACATCTCTATTTAATCAAATTTTATTAAGCTTTGCCAGATTTGTAGGTTCCAAGGGTAGTACAATGACTTTTTTAAAGGTATGCACTTTTTTCAAAGGTTCGCACCTTTGTCACCCGGCAACTCAATGCTTTTGTGCAAAGTCTAATGCTTCTATGCAAAGTGGGGCACTTTTGTACAAATTGGGGAACTTTTGTCTCCCCAAACCAGGGCACCTTTTTCCAAACAAGGACACTTTTGTCAAAACTTCCTTGCTTTTGTAAATTCAATAATGCATTGCATTTGTTTGACAGTGCATCACTTTTGTTAGGTATAATAGTGAGCTAAATTTAAGGGTTTAATCTGATTTTGATCTCTAATCTTTGGGTAACTCTAACAACTTTTTGTTTCCTAATTTCACCTAACCAGTTTGTAGCATGTGGCAATTGGGAGAAAGAATACACTAAAATTTATTTTGTAGGGTTAATCTAGGACTCACATTTGAAATTTAGTGCTTTAAAATGAATTCACATTTCAATTTAGTGCACTAAAATTGAACAACACAACTTGAACGTTTAAATTTGGTGCTATAAATGAATTATTTTTGTCTCAGTACACTAAAATTGAACAGTACAATCTTCATGTTTCAATTTGGTGTTTCAAATTGAACAAGATAATCTTCATTTTCCCTTGGTGCATTGAAATTAAACAAGACAATCTTTATTTTCCCTTGGTGTAAATAAAATTAACTTGTTTTTCATGTTTGTCATGATTGGTAGAATAGAGTGTATGTATCCACTCCCCTTGCACTTCATGCAATCTAGGGTGACAAGAAATACCTCTATTTTGCACTTGTTCCTGTTATTCATCGAAGGGTTTATCTACGTATCCACTCCCCTTGTGCTACGTGTGATCTTGGATGATGAGAAATAGCAACACTAATCCTTCATTTATTGTTAGGAGGCCTGCCTAGGGATTTCATCACCCTAGGGTTCAACCTCAAGCACATTTCTTTCGATAGGCTATATAAAGGGGTGAGAGCAAAATTTGTAGCTCCATCCAAGCATGCACATGCCAAGTGTTCTTATGTGGTCCCAAGTGATTTCGAACAGAAGGAGATGATATTTCCATATCATTTTTGTGTATGCGTTGGTGTTTATTGAACCTCCACTATGAGCCTTGTACTTAGAAGCCTAAAGTCGATTTGTAGACCGTTGAATTATGGAGGTGCAATGGGATAGCATCATCCTGTGAAGTTACTCATTATGTACCAACACTTATTGATGTGACATTAACCCCTTGCAAGGAAATTTTCCTTCCAAGGTAAGAGGTTCTCATGTACTTGGCATACTCTAGTTTTCCATTCAAGGAAATGTATTTTATCAACGGGTTTGATATAAGAAGATAAACCTAATCTACCACTACAACTAGGGTTGTTTTTTATGGCGTGTTTTTATTGTGGATACAATTGTAATAGAAATTAGTGTGATCTTGTGGAATTTCACATGAAAATCATCCAACACCAATTGAGTCAATTTAATATATTGTTTACTATATTTTTTCTCACTTGCAAAAACAATCAAACACAAAACAAACATCAAACATGCTAACAAACTTGTAAAATTTTAGCCTTTGAACAAGTTATAGCCCATTTCTTTGATAGTGCAATGCTTTTTGTATGCATCTCAACACTTCTATTTTAATTAAAACAATGCCTTTGCTTGCATCTCAGTTCTTTTGTACATCATAGCACTTTTTTTCCAAAGTAAACTTAGGTAATTGCATCTCAAAACTTTTTTTTTGATAGTACGACACTTTTATTGGAATCAACATGCCTTTGCATAAATCTTTGTGCTTTTGTATACATCTCAATGCTTTTGTAGTAAACAATGTCATGCTTTTGTCCTGACAGTGCAATTCTTTTCCTATTAGAAAAGTACAACAAGCTTAACAAATTTCTAGATTCTGATTTTTTGCAAACAAACCTGAGTTTCATGGAAAAAACAAACTTATGACTACATGGATCATTCAAAATAGTAATTGTGACTTCTAGCTTATATTGGAATTGTCAAAACAATTTCTAGGTTATCATTAGAATCAACTCAACAAAACAAAAAACCATCCATTTCACCATCAAAACATTACATTCTACACAACAACCTAACATTTGACATAGATTAAATTTAGACTTAAGATCTTCATCCTATCAACTAGTTTGACTTCATGCTTAAAAACAATCTATTTTCAAGTATTTTGTTGAGTTAGTAAACATCATTATGAGAAAACCTACTTTGGAGTCATGAGTCTACTTCCAAGGTTTGTAAGTTCATTATCATCCTCAAACATACCTAAACAAAAGATCTAGATTCTAAACTTTATCAAAATTGAAAGTTTCATATCCTATATCCATTCATACAATCATTCAACGTTGGTCCTAAACCTATCAAAGTGTCATTATTAGCACAATTTGAAGCAACCACAATATTTTAACAAGGTCATTTACATCCAACATCTCCTAGGATTGATACAACTTGTATGGTCACAACAAGGTCTTAACACAAAAAGAACATGGAAGAAAACCCTAGTTACCCTAATGTACCTACCACTACAAGTGTAAATCCAAGTGGTTCAAAGGTTCCTACCAACATGGGTGTTGGTGATAAACCCTATGGAATGCCTCAAACTACTTCTCAAGGGTATGAACTTCCTTCACAAACAAAAACACAGCCTCAAAAGGAAACGGTATATATAGAGGACATTACCAACAAACCTCATGACTTCACTACCAAAGAAATATTAGAAATGCAACAAGAGCAATATTTTATCAAAGTGGTAGAGGCAACGATAATTCAAGACCCCAATCAATAAGTGTTGATACTTTCACAATAAGGTGTCAAAATTCCCACTAATTTTGATATAAATCAACTTAGAGAACAACCAACAACATCAAATGTTGGAACAAAAAATTGTCCACAAGGGAATGACCCCTTAGTGAATCACATTATTGAGAAAGTACCTAAACCATCTTCAAATGTACTAGGTCATTCCATGGTCACTTATCAAGGGATAGATCAAACAAATTTCTAAAATCAACATATCAATCCCTTGTACAATGCTCAAAGTCTATGGAATACAAATACAAATATAGGCTTTCAAAACATCAACATCCCACCAACACCAACACAAATCTAGGCTTTCAAAATACCAACATACTACCAACATTCAATGCCAAAAATTTAAACATGACGAACTATGGGGATGGATCCACTTTCATAAAACATGAACTTGAATGGTGCCAACACTCAACAACCCCAAAAACAACATCAAATACATCAACATCAACATCCAAAACAACAAACCCAACATCAACATCAAAATCAATAAAATCTCCAACATCATAAATACACCACCTTACAATAATTGCAAGTACAACATCAACAACAACTTGCTCAACAATAATTTATGTCATAAGAAATTCTTCAACAATCATCAAACATCAATTATCAACAACTAAATCCATCACAATAAATAATTGTCCCTCAAGGTCAATATGGGTCTCACAATGCATCTCCCCAACATCAAGGAAATTATCAAACAGGTCCTATACCTCAAGGTAATCTGCAATATCAAACAAGAACTATACCTCAAGGCAATCTACAATGTCAAACGGGTCTTATACCTTAAGGTAATCCACAATATCAAATAGGTCCTACACCTCAAGGTAATCCTCAATATCAAATTGGTCCTTTACCTCAAGGCAATCATCAATATCAAATGAGTTCATATGGCATGAATGTTCCTCCCTATCAAGATAAAAATTTATAAAATACGTATAATGCATTACCAAACATTCCACCTATGGACTTATCCTCATAAATCCAAATGTTAAATCAAAAAAAGAAGATATCCAAGTGGGGAAGACAAATAAATCTTACAATGTTCAAGATCTATGTCCCTACCCGTTTGACTGAAACGTCATGATGGTACCATTTTCCTCAAACTTTGAAATACCAAAGTTTGATAAACATAAAGGATGTGGAAATACCAAGGAACACATAAGAGAATTATATGTGGATTGCATGTAAGTATCTTATAACGATTCATACCTCATGAAAAATTTTCCACTTAGTTTGAGTGGGCAAGCAATCAAATGGTTCTCATATCTACCTCTAGGGATCAAAACATTCCAAGAAATCATAGACCAATTTGTAGCACACTTTTAATACAATATGGATGCAAAAATCACCTTGGAGGAACTATACACCCTTAAACAAAACAAGGGTGAAGCCTTTGCATCCTTCTTACAAAGATATAGACACAAGGAAAGCAAATGCAAGTGGTCAATACTTGAGGAACAACAAGTTGAAATTGTGGTAGGAAATCTAAACATAGAACTTTCCTTCCAACTAAGAATGTAATGTGCAACAAAATTTGAGGAGCTCATATCTAAAGGTTCAAACATTGAATGAGCACTCATGGCCAGAGGATCCATGCAAACTTATAACAAACTATCTAGTTCCAATGACAAACCCATTTTTGGGCCAAAAATAAGAACGTTACTAATAATGGTGTGGTGGATGCAAAGTTTGTTATCAAAGCACCCTATAACTTACACACAGTAAAACACACCACAAAATTTCAAAAATGTAAATACTCCACAAGGGCCACAACTAAGAAATAGAAATGCTCCTCAAAGATAATTCACTCCCTTAGGGGAGCCCATTGAAATATTCCTAAAGAAATTGATACAATCAAAGCACATTAAGCTTCTTGATTATCACAACTATCCTAAACCTAGAATAAAACCCTCATGGTACAATGATAAGGATTGTTTCCAATATCATAAAACAATGGTTCATAAAACACAAAACTATATCAAACTAAAACATCTTATTCAAGACCTTATTAATCAAGGGGAAGTAAATTTTGATAAACAACTTGGGAACAAAGTTCTAGGAATATACAAAGATCCAATGCCTAATCATGGGAAAGCCAAATATTCTAGAAAGATGCCAAGCTATAACAATGTAAATCATACCTATGATAAATTATTAGGACATATTCGTACTACTCATTCTTCACAAGATGAGTTGGACATGTATCAAGATACTTTCCTAAGACATAAACAAGATCAATCAATAGTGTTTAGCAATGTTCAATATTGAAATGATGGCATTAAATATGTCTCAGGTAGAAACATAACTCCCTCATATGACTTCATGATTAGACATATTGAATAAGTCCCTGTAGACACTTTAAAATGTCTTGAATGATATCGCACACTCGAATCCGATATATTAACACCATTTCATCCTAAAACCCATCCTCTTTTCACTTGTTGATTAAATTAGCCTAGTTATTTAATTAATCATATCATTTTATCTATTAATCTTATTAATCTAATTAGGTTAATTCCTCCCACTTTCATGCTAACCTTTCATCCTGTTAAATTGGATAAATCAAAATATTCAATTTTAACACCCTAAGTCCTCTCATTTAAATTAAATAATCTTAATTATTTAATTAAATTTAATTTTGATCTCTTTTCATTAAATAAGTTAATTATTTAATGGATATCCTAAATTCCCCTAATTTTCATAATTGAAACTATTTTAATTATCAAATTACTAATTAATCCCAATTCTCCCACTTGTAAGGGAATATTCCTCCTTTGTACATTCCTCCAAAAATGGAATATTCTTTCCCTCTTCACTCGTTTGAAAAAAGGAATATTCTTCGTTGTAACAAACTTTCAACAAACTTCTTGTGCAAGATTTGAAAGTGTGCTTCTTTGGATGACTATGATCCATTGATTAAATATCAACTTGCATTTTCAACCCTTGATGGGAATCCATGATCCATGCCTTCGTCTTCCTTCCATCCTAACCATTGATGGATTCTTTCAATCTTGACCATTAGTTTCCTTTTGCCTATACTATAAATAGACCTTGCATCTATTGAATAGGGATCCATTATTTTAGTAGCAAACTTATGTTGTTGAAAATCACACTCATTTGCATCCATATTTTATGTTTAAAATCATTTTAGGTTAATTTTCATGCATTGTTAGTTTAGCTTCCATTAATGGCTTCCATGGTAACTTAGTTGCATCCATTTAGCATATTTTGGAATTAGGACTTGCATCTTTAAATCTTGCATACATTTATATCAAACATATTATCTTTTATCATGTTAAAATAGCTTTCATCATGTTTCACACACATCTATCATTGGTTTCATCAGTTTTCTTTGATAAAACTAATTGAAACAAGCTCAATATCCAAGGGATTAGGAAAGGGTCATCATTCCACATCAATGCAACACCACTCCCCCAATAAGATGTTCAATGTAAACAAAGATGAAGAAGCCATTAAAACTAGCATGTTAAAACATGAAAATTTTAACAAACATCTATTCAATTAATATCAGTTGAATCTACCTTGTAGTTCAATGTCACATCAAATCATTCCAATCATTTTTTTTCCAATCCTAGCTTCAAAATCTTGATCTATCTTATCCAATCAATCCATCATAATCTCAAGATATATCATTTCCCAATCTTAGTGTTGTTCAAACACTATCCTTGCATTGTTGAGCATCCTTAATAATGTTATCACTATTGGTAATATATCAACTCGATCAATCAATCCTAGCTTGGCTTTCAACAAAATCCCAAATAGATCACTATATCATCACACATATCCATATCCAAATCGTCAAAATTTTGTGAAAATCCCAAAAACATCCAAATCTCATCAAAAATCCCAAAAAAAATCATAAAACCTCATCAAAATCCAAAAACATCAAAATCCTGTGCAGCCAAAATCTAAAAACATTTGAAAATTTGTAAAGTCAATATCAAAAGCATCCAAAACACATCAAAAATCCCTAAAAAGGTCAAAACATTGAAAATCAAACCAAAAAAATTTCCTTGTCGAACTATGAGTCTCTGAGCTTGAATGTAGGTAAGGCCATCATTAATGTGCCCCTGAGACACCCTAGGTTAGTCCTTTAGGATTCCATCATAATAAGTTGACAATCCATCTTGAGCGTTCATATCTCATCAACAATAAGTCAAGTCAGTCAAACTATGAGGCTTCTTCATGTATAACGTAGGCAAGGCTCATATTTGATGCACCCCTGAGGCCCCTAGGATAGTCTTTTAGGTTAGGTCTTGGTCAAATCTTAGAAAATCCAAAAACATTTTAAAACATGAAAACTCAAAACATTGGAAAACATTCAGAAAAACGTAAAACAACCTCAAATAATTGAAAACCAAAAAAATTCACATAAACATTCAAAAAGACCAAACACAGCCTCAACATTTTCAAAACGTCAAAAACATTGAAATATTCCAAAAATCCCAAAACCATCCATCTCATTTCGCTTTCACTCGCAAAAAACCTTCACCCATAATAAATCAATCATCATCACTCACCCTTTGGAAAAACAAGTATAAAACAAGTGTTGCAAGACGTAAAGTGAGAACTTCAAATATCAAAATCCGAAGTCTAGATCATAGGTAAATGGGTAAGTGCAAGAAGTTGGGTCCACGAAGAGGGGAAGTTTCGGCCAAAAAAAAAATCTCGCAGAAAACGCGTATGCGTTATGCATTGGGTACCCGAGCCTAAAAAAACACGTACGCGCTATAAAACGCATATGCGCTATAAAACGCGTACGCATTTTTGAGTGCATACAAATCATTTATTTTTAAAAAAATGCTTTTTAGAAACGCGTACGCGTTTTGCTTTTTAGAAATGCATACACATTTTAAAACGCATACGCGTTTGTCTTTTCAAAATGTGTACACGTTTCTAAAAAGCATTTTTAAAAAAAAAAATCAAACAAATAAAGAGCGCATATGTGTTTTGTAACGCGTACGCATTTTTAAAAACGCATACGCATTATTAAAAACTTGAATCTCCAACCCACTTGCAGCCTTGGTTTTAGGCTCGGGAAAGGCTTGGCAATCCGAGCCTTAGCTTTTGACCTGCAACTAAAAATCTAAGGCAGATTGAAGAAGAATGTCCATCTTTGACAATATGGTTGATAGACTTTTTTTCTGAATCAATCTATAAAATTAAAACCCATCACAGAACACGATTTCTAGTTTCCAAATATATAATTTTTATTAATATTGGATTATATTTGATATTTTTAAATTAATTTCAAAGCAAACTAGTCCTTAAACATGAAATATCACTCTTTTTGTTTTTTAATAACTTTTTTTTGGTGAAGTTTCTTGTAAAAAAAATTATATAACATCAATCTTAAGACAATTCTTTACAGAATGAAAAAAAAAAGTTTCAAAAAATGTTTAGTTTAAGTCAAATTATGTTGTCCGTACACGTTGATTTTTAAAAACAACAATTAAGGCCAATAAAAATTTAATAAAAAAAAATATATTCAACAAAAAATTACAAAAAAAATTCCTCATCAATCTTCATGTTGTTAGCTCTCTTTCCTCAAAAGGAATTAGCAAAATACTTTTATTTGGGTCAAAAAGTGGTGTCCGTACACGTGCATGGTATGGTAAAAAAACAGGGACTTTTAAAAAGTGGTTTTTATAGATCCCTATCAAAATTTAATTTCTACAATTTGGGTATTTGAATAATTTACATATTTAGAAACTAGATTCAAAATTCAAACTTTCATATTACTAATTTTTTTTAAAATTCATTGTGTAAGTGCCTCAAATTTTCAGTCCAAGTGTGACAAATTATGAAAAACAACAAAAACACTTCCACTTTTTGAGCTTTTTGTGGACCCAACTTCTTGCATCAACCCAAATGAGTCAGTAGAGTTTGTATCAATGGCCTATCACACACCTAGTCCTAAATCAAAAAACCTGATCAAAATGTCCTAGGATGTATCTTTCCTACAATGGGCATCAACATCAAAAATCACCTTAGCTATATTTTTATTAGTAAGAGATATAGATAACACCAAATGTTTTCCTTTGATCTTTTCTTATGATTTATCTTATTTACCCATTCTCAGGACCTCTCGATGATGTCTAAATAATTTAGAGAGAAAGGAATGGGTCATCGATCATTATCTTTCATTTGTTGTGCTTGTGGGTATTCTTGTAAAATAATCTTGGCACATACTTCCTTAGTTGTGTGTAGGGAGGTCATTTGGAGTAGATTGTTGACTATTGCTTATGCTTTGGTCTGAAATATTCTAAACTTCTAAACTATGTTTTGATGAGGTTTCCATATGTCAAGGTGTGAACAAGAATTATACTATCTATTTTCAGAGTCAAAGTCCATGTCACTAGATACAATTCCATCCTAGTTTTCAATACTAGGATGCATCGTATCTATGTGCTATATCAAACATAAGGATTGACGGAAATTCCCAATCTCGAATATGAGAAAAAATCATCCATATTATCACCATTTCTAATAAAGTTTCGGTGAATCATGGACTTGTTGGACTTTTGAATCAATCTCAAAATCAATTGTCAAATCATCTTATTCTTCTATCTTCTTTCCATACTAAACTGGTATCATGACAGTCAATAAAAACGTCATCATGCATCCACAAAATTGTCAACATGCATACATCTGGCATCATCACATCATATCATAATAATGGAAAACATAATCCACTACATCATCATTATCATTTAAGTTGTTTTGAATAATATAGATTTGTTATTCTAAGCATTTTAATACATTGCATTATCATTCATCACAGCCATATCATAAACACTCATAACATCCATACATGCATCCATATACATACATATGGACATCATGACATCATAAATTGCATGGGAAGAGTACACAAAAATAAATGCATCCATCCATACATCTTTCATAAGCATATCATATCATCCATTTCATAACATATCATAGAAAGATAACTAAAAAAGAAGATAACACGTCCATTTACATTGCATCCATCTCATGAACATTTCATCATTGCATATCGTACAAACATAAATAAAATAAGTGCATCCATACATAATCATAATTCATATCATAAAAATCACACCATATCATATGCATCCATAAATTCATAAAGCGTAAATAAAGAACATCACATCATAGATTTGAATCATCTCATATATATCAAAAAATGACTGTCAAGATACAATATCTAAATCAGTGTGTATGAATATCAATTAAAAGTAAAATATCTATAAGGCTATCAAAAGTGAGCCTATGAATGTATATCTGTATAAATAATCGGGCAAGCAATCAAAATAGTGTCTATGGGATGGCTAGCCCCAGTGGCTACTTGACTCCCCTCTAACTGATGGTTGATCCTTAGCCCTAGGAGGTGCCTCACTCCTTTGAGAGAAGTCAAGTTGTTGCAGCTCTCTGGCAACATCCTTGTGATAATGTATCCTATAATATGCAACCTCTATGATTGCCTCTTTATACATGCCAGTTGAAACCATTCATCCCTGAAATTTCGTTGTCACAGCCTCAAGTTGTTGCTTGCGCCCAATCTCCTGGGCCAGCTATGGGTCCAACTATTATTGCAACTGAACCTCATGATCCCTCTATGTTGTCGTATCCTACAAATATTGTTGTAGTTGATCCCTCTCTTCCTATAGCTGATCCCTCTTTGCTCTAAGGGCAACAATTTTCCCATCTTGTGGATCTAGCTGCAAAGGTGGTCAAGGAGGCAATGGTTCCCCTAAAACCTATCCGTCCTATTGGCCATCCTGTCGACCATCCTTATGTCCTAGGTCCTAGTGACCTAGATCTTGTTGAGGCTTCTCTCCATCCCTTGGCACCTATGCCCTATCCTACTTTGGCTATTATTTCCCTCTGCCTCTACCTCCATCTATGCCTCCATCTTGGTCGCCATCTTGACCTCTACCTCTTCCTTTGCATCTACCTCCAAGGTATCCCCATGTTGGGTCGGTCAGGTGAACAAGTGGCTTGAACCATGCATCATAACCCAAGGTAGTCCCCATATTTGGTAAGCCTTGATCATAGGCCCAAAGTTGTGGAGCGAGCTGTCAAAAATTATTGACTGCCACTACGGGGTCATTTTGGGCTCCCTAGTGGACCTCTCTTTGAGATCTAGTGAACACAATTATGTAATCATTAGGAGGTACATCATGTACCTCCCCAAACTGCCTCACAATGTGGTCTAGAAGGTACTACTCAATCATAGTGTGCTCTCACCCCTACATATAGCGAGTTTGGTGAGAAAATTACAACTACTATTGGTCATCATACCATATAGGAACTTATAGCCATTGACTCCATCTAGATATGGCAATTTCATCAATGAATCATCACCAATAAGGTAAACCTATCATCCATGTGTGCTATAAATTCATGGGTACCCTATATTTGAACACAATGGGCTCATCCTCATGAACATCTGCCAAAACAACCAAGGGCCTCAAAACTGCAATGTGCTCATATGCCCAAATGTGTAACAATGTCACACCTGCTCCAATGCTCCTACCCTCATAGTAAATTGCTTGATGCATGGCGTGATATAAAGAAGCAAGTAGAAATAGACCCCAAGCATACATAGTGGTCCTCTTGATCATGTCATTTCATGCAACCCCCAGCCCAAACTAAAACCTCTACCTCGTCGGTCAGAGGAAATCACTCCAACAATGAGTGCAACAATGAACAATCTAAATATAGGCACTCGGGCTCTGTACAGATCAAGGTCTATCTGTGAACTGACCGGGATGATGTTGTCAGTCCGCAACAGTGAGAAAAATGCATCTCTACCAACATATGTGTCATAAATAACTCACTCCCCATGGATGAGAAGCCATAAGATCTGCCACACATCCTCAAGTGTGATGGTGGACTCACTAGTGGGCAAGTGGAAAGAAGAGGTCTCGCTATGCCACCTCTCAATTAGCATTTTCATCATGGACAAATGAGTGTAGACCTCTAGTAGGAAAGTGATGAAACCTAATCCCAAAATCCCTAGTTTCTCCACCTCCAAGTTGTCAAAATATTATTCCGCTACCAAAATATCAAAATGATGCTCTCACGACATCAATGGTGGTGAATCCTCCTGCACGCATCACACACACAATGTCAATTTACCTAAAATTTAGAAAACTGATCAAAATCAAAAGGTCTGTATCCCAAAACATCAATTACATCACTGGAATCAATAGCATCACTATTTTAATGGTGTATTTCTATATAAATTTTAGGGGTGCATCACCAATTTGGTGACGAGTGTCGCAATACTCGATTGCAAATCAAAATTTGCATGCATTGCTATAGCTAAAAACCATGGTACGTCATTGTTTGCAATGTGTGTTGCCCACAGCTTTTAAGCATCGCTAAACCTAAAAATACTATGCGCCAATATTTTACAATCGTGACCCCTAATCAATTGTGTTTCCAGAATGAAAAACCCCAGTGTGCCACTATATAGAAAGTACATCACTAAAAAATCAATAGGACACTTTTGATTCCCTAAGAAACCTAATTTTGGTGTGCTATTAAATTCACCAAAATGTAAAAATCGAGGCAAGTTTTGAGTCACATACCCATGGTCCTACATCTGCTTGATGCTAGTACTCTCGAACCCACTCAGAAATGTGAAGTGGAAGTGCATGATGAGCCATCTCACCAAGGTGTTAGAGCTCAAAAAGCACAAAATTACTAAAGGTTGAATGCACAAATGAATTGGAAGTGCAACCTTTTCACCTATTTAAGCCAAAAAATTAGGGTTTTTTTCCCTAATTTAAGCCGAAAGCTAGGGTTTTGGCCTATTTTACCTATCCCAATGCTTCATGACCTATTTTGAGCCATTTTTTTCATCTTTGAGGCCATTTTTGGCATCCCAGGGCATGTTTTGGCAACAAAACTTATAGTTATACCTTTGTCGAGAGATCAATCCAAAATTCAAAATTTCCACCTGATCTCTCAAGGGGGTAGGGAACCAACTTATTCCTTCTACTGGAGAAATAGTGGGGCATCCAAAAATAATAATTTTTATTTTTTATTTTTGATCTAAGCAGTGGTTTTAATCTCAAAAGTGTTAGTCTTTGAACCAACATAACAGGTACCTCGCTTCAAAGAGGGGGAAAATGTAGATATTTAAAAATGTCCTGAATGATATCACACACTTGAATCCAATATATTAACACCATTTCATCCTAAAACCCATCTTATTTTCGCTTGTTTGATTAAATTAGCCTAGCTATTTAATTAATCACATCATTTTCATCTATTAATCTACTTAATCTAATTAGGTTAATTCCTCTAACTTTCATGCCAACCTTTCATCCTGTTAAATTGGATAAATCAAAATATTCAATTTTAACACCCTAAGTCCTCTCATTTAAATTAAATATTCTTAATTATTTAATTAAATGTCATTTTGATCTCTTTTCATTAAATAAGTTAATTATTTAATGGATATCCTAAATTCCCCTAATTTTCATAATTGAAACTTTGTTTTAATTATCAAATTACTTATTAGTCCTAATTCTCTCACTTGCAAGGGAATATTCTCATGGAATATTCTTTCCCTCTTCACTCATTTGAAAAAAGGAATATTCTTCCTTGTAACAAACTTTCAACAAACTTCTTGTGCAAGTTTTGAAAGTGTGCTTCTTTAAATGGTTGTGAGCCCTTGATTAAATATCAACTTGCATTTTCAACCCTTGATGGGAATCCATGATCCATGCCTCCATATTCCTTCCATCCTGATCATTGATGGATTCTTTCAATCTTGACCATTAGTTTCCTTTTCCCTATTCTATAAATAGACCTTGCATCTATTGAATAGGGATCCATCTTTTTAATAGAAAACTTATGTTGTTGAAAATCACTCTCATTTGCATCCATATTTTATGTTTAAAATCATTTTAGGTTAATTTTCATGCATTGTTAGTTTAGCTTCCATTAATGGCTTCCATGGTAATTGAGTTGCATCCATTTAGCATATTTTGGAATTAGGACCTGCATCTTTAAATATTGCATATATTTAGAATATATTTTCATACATTTACATCAAACATCTTAGCTTTTATCATGTTAAAATAGCTTTCATCAAGTTTCACACACATCTATCATTGGTTTCATCAGTTTTCTTTGATAAAACTAATTGAAACAAGCTCAATGACCAAGGGATTGGGAAAGGGTTACCATTCCACATCAATGTGACACCACTTCCCCAATAGGATAAATTTCAATGTCTTAGAATAGATGTTTTTCAAGATTTCATGTTTTAACATGCTAGTTTTAATGGCTTCTTCATCTTTGTTTACATTGAATATATTATTGGGATTGATGCTTAGTGGCTTAAGTATGCTTTGAATCTGTATGGATCAAGTGTAGTTAACCTATACTATAACATTGGTCATAGTCCCAATGCAAAAACAAACCTCCATCACCTTATCTGAACCCATTAAAACCATTCAAGAGTCTTCAATCCATGCTACACCATTCACCCAAAGGTCATATCAAGAATATAATCCTAAGTATAACAAAAATTTCTCCGAAACAAGTCAAGATCAAGATCCCATATCTCCAAAATACTAACATGATCTACATAGAATTTTTGAATCCATTAGTGATAGTTTCTTTGACATAAGTCAAGATGAAGAGCTCACTTCCCCAAAGTACTATCATGACCTAATGAGTATTTTTCAATCCATCAAAGATTTCGTAAAGGATGATCATGTTCCTTCACCAAACATCCATACATCTACCCATGAGATGCTTCTTTTTCAAGGACACATAGATGATCTTCCTTCAAAGCAAGAGTCTCCTACTCTTGATATCCTCACAAATGATCAAGAAATGACTAAATTTCAAAGTGATATTCTAGACATAGATCATGAAGAAGGTTCTTACATTGACTATGAATTATAGTCAATATCCAATATTTCTACTACTACTTTTGAAGATTCTCAGCAGAGCATAAAAGAAGTAGCATCATGTTTCAAAGACAAATCATATTTAGTGGTAGTTTGTCAGTGGATGCATTATCAAGGCAAGGGATTAGGCCTACATAAACATGGTATCTTAGAAGCAACACAAAAGGTCAAAAAAATTGAGCAATGAGGTCTTGTTTATTCAATAGTCAAAGAATCTAATCATATCAATGATACCTCCATAATATTAGGGGAAACTATAACTAATGTAAACATTGACATAGGAGGCATGACGAGTCCTTATAATAAAATTGCTACCAACACTTCAACCAATCATATCATGAATCGTCATCCTCACATCTTTCCACTCAATAATTGGGACCAACAACAAGAGAAAAAGATCTATCAAAGAAAAGAGCAAGTCATCAAAACAAAATAATCAACAAATAGAAATGGAAAAATAAAATTCAAATGGATGCCATTAGTCAAAGAAATTGTGGGGAAAAATAAAAAAGGGAATTTCATCCATCAAATATTTCCATTAGTCAAAGAAACTATCCCAATCAAACTCCATTAGTCAAAGAAACTATGGGGAAAAATTAAAATGGGAATTTTATCCATCAAATATTTCCATCGATGCAAAAGAAATCTCCAAGAGCAACATACAAAGTATATCAAGAAGTTGGTCCTAATTCTAGACTCAAAATTCCATATCCACCCTTCATTGCTCATCATCCCAAGTTTGGAGAATCAAAGATTCTAAACTATCGACCAATTCATTTACATATCATATTCCTCATTGCATTCCACCATCCACTTCAACATCCATGATATCCACATATCGTACTGACTATTTCTTTGCAACAACTCTTTATCATATGGACTTTAAGGGCACTCTATTGTGATGTGCGCATATAGGTGAGGTAAATCTGGTATTGAAAAATACATGAACATTTAGGGGTTACATACAAGCCCATGTATCTTGGAAAAATAGCTCCTCCAAGTGGGATACCATTGGTATATCTTGACTAAAGTATCATCTACATCAGCACCACCAGGTGGTTCAATATAAACCATCATAAAATCCAAAAAAATCATAAAATGAAAAAAATAAATTAATAAAATAGTAAAGAGAAAAATCTTCCTCCAATGAAAACCACTTTGGTGGCGCTTTGGGAAAGTACCATGATGAAAACCTAAAAAATTGGTGTCATATGTAAAATTGAGCATCTATGTGTGTTGTTTCAAGTGGAAGCATCTCATCCCTTTCATAATAAATCCAAAATTCCCTCCATCATAATCCATCTGATCCATCTTCATTCAAATCTCAAATTATCTTGATCTTGATAAAGGTCTGGGGTATACTTCAACCTTTCTTATGGAAAAATCTTGACATGGTCATTGACAATGAACTTATGAAATCTCATGGCTTATGTCTAGCATTATCCTATCACAAGATAATCCTTTGCATCCTTTGTAGGCTTATCCATTCATTATCTTGATCTATGCATTCGCTCATGGAATTCAAAAAATTGCTAGACACTAGGGGAAGGATCTTGCATCATGTTTTTGAATAAATCTTGATCCATATCCAATATCTCACAATGTGATATCGACATTGTGATCTAGGTATCATTCAAAAAATCTAAAAATACTTATTTTAGTACATCAAAATCCAAAAAAAAAAAGTCAAAAAATCCTCAATGTCGAAAAACATCCAAATAAGTTCAAAACTCCATATAAAGGTCAAAAATATCAAATCAAAACATCAATAGCCATCATGTACTAATATCCAAGTCCAATAATTGAACTACAAAGCCTTTGTGTAGTTGTGTAGGTAAGGCCATCTTTGATGAGCCCATGAGGCATAGGTCTTTCCCCCCTTAGGTCATGTTCTCTTGGTCAAACCTTTGAAAACTCAAAAAAATAGAAAATTCAAAAACTAAAACAATTGAAAAAATCACACAAAACCCAAAACAACCTCATAACAATCAAAAACTTAAAACATTCATAAAGCTCCAAAATACCAAAATGGCCTCAAAACATTTCAAAATTTCAAAAATTAAAATATTACAAAAAAATCACCCATCCCATCTCATTCTCACTCACAATAAACTTTCACCCATGATAAATTGATTGTCACCTTCAACCTTTGGTAACATAAACAGAAGCTAAAACAACATTTAGCGAAGCACAAAAATTTAAACACAAAGTCCTAAGTCTTGATCATTGTCAAACACGTCAGTTAACATTCATATTAATGACCTATCAAATATTCAGTATCAATCAACATCCAATAACATGTCTTATGGATATATCTTTCCTACAATAGACATCATCATTAGATATCACCCTAAAAATACCTTCGGCAAGAGATATGAATAACATTGATAGTTTGTTCATTTTGGTCTTTTCTTTTGATATATCTTATTGGTTCATTTCAGTGTTCTCTCAATAATGTCCAAATGATTTAGAGAGAGAGGAATGGGGCATTGATCATTGCTTTCATATGTTGTGATTGTTGGATGTTCTTGTAATATGATCTTGGTGAATACTTTCCTTGCATAGGCGAGGGTACTCTCAAGTAAAAAAATGGCTAAGACATATCAGGTTCTTCATAACTTTTGTGTATTATTCACCTTACTTTGATGGCTTTATTCTTACGCAATTTTTTTTCCATATGTCAGGTATGAACAAGGTACTCCTATCTATTTTCATAGTCAAATTCCAAGCATTAGATACAACATTATCCTAGTTCTTCATACCTTTTGCATCATGTTTTTTTTTTCTATATCAAAAATAAGGATTGATATGATGAAATTAAGCCTAATCCAAGAGAAAAATAAATGTCATCTATCCTATCTAATCACATGTCTGACAAAATATTGAATAATCATAGGTTTGTTGGTATCTTGGTCAATCTCAATAAAATTCTAATCGATTGTATCCATCTCATTCTTCTACTTATATCCATGCTAGAATTTCTATCTAGGTATCATGGCATACAACAAAATAAAATATATAAATGCATCCATCCTGCATCATAAATTGTCAGGATACATCTCATAGCATACATCCCGCATAACTATCACATATCATATGAAAAGTATAACAATAAATCATCCATAACATTACATTTCAACCATCCTACATCCACAAATCATACACACATGCATAACATATCATAAGCATAACAAAAGAGAAATAACCATTATCCATAATATCTCATAATGCATCTACATCCATACATCCATAAGGAATTCATAAGCATAACATATACATCACATAATTTCAATGAATTAAGACAACATCATATACAAATGTTGCATCATCAAGCATCTCATATATATATATATATGAATGTCATGATACATGTAAAGTGTGTGATATACAAAAAAAATATACACGGGGCTATCAAAAAAGTTGATAAATGGATATACATCAAGTTTGTCTACATCAAAATACAAATACAAAAATATCTACAAGTTATCCCCTGCTCCCCTGATCCTCTCTACCAACAGAAGGATGGCATGGTGGTGATCCTCTCAGTGGCCTCATGTGATGTCCACTTGAGTGACCTCAATCTTGTGAAGGCCCTTATCTGCCTGATGAGCCTACTAACCCACCCTCTAATCGGCTAGGTCCCACTGCACTCCTATGTGAGTAATCTGGTTGTCTCTTGTGTCAAAACATGCAAATGGTATAGAGTCCTATAATATGTACACTATCTCTAAATTGATCTAAGGTCCTATGAGTATCGTGAAAGTGGTTCAATCTCTCCCTAGGCTTGAGTAATGGCCTCTAGTTGTTTTCTCCTAGTAGTTTCTTGAGCTAATTGTAGCTTGAAATTTTGTCTCTATGCTACCATAGCATCCAAATGGTCTTGGAGTTGATCTCATTCCTACCTGTAGGCATATCTCTCATGTCTAGCCTCTTCTCTCTCTTGTAAGATTCCTTGAAGCCATTGGTCATCCTACCTTGGAACCTATTGTACCACCTATTGTTGTTGATCATGCACCGGTGGTGGTCCTTGAGGATGCCTCGATGGTGATCCATGTGTATGAACCTATAACCTCTCCTCTAATTGAGACATCTCTTCCTCTTCTCTCAGTCTTTGACATCACAAGTGGTTGGATTCACCCCTGTGTCTCCTAGCTCCACTTGTTGGATCTATGATCCTTAACATCCTTTGGGTGGTAAACCACACATCATAATTGACAGTTGTGTTGGTATTGTCTAGTCCCCCTATATATACCCATGGTAGGGGAGTAAGTTGGTCAAATTTTGAAGTGGCCATATGTATGTCAAGAATTCTTCCCCACTCTCTTTGCTCTTGGTAGGCGTGAGCGAATATAGCCATATAATCATCTATGGGAATTGTATGTAGCTCCTTAAAAAAAATTCATAACATGATCTGTAAGGTATCTCTCAATAATAGAAGTGGTTCATCCAATGAGCCATCTAGTCTAACGGGAGTATGGAAGGTACTCATCATCTTCATCCCAAACCTCAACTCCCAACCATGGCCTCCAAGTGAACTCTAAAAGATCATCAATGAATCTCCTCCACTAGGATAGCTTACCCATGTGATTGTGAGTTAGTATGCCCTCTTAATGGAAGATAAAAGGCTCCTCAATGACCCAACATAGAGTGTAGACTGGTCAAAGCATGGTGATGTGCTCCGAGGATGAAATGTGAAGAAGAGTGCAACTATAGATAAAGCGGCTCTGCCTCTGTAAACCACCTTGTGCATATCATGATATAGGTGGGCCAAAATACAAGGACCCAGGAAAAATGAACTCCATCCTCTAGCATCCTCTCTAGCATGCTCCCCCATCTTGGGCTAAACATCAAAGAGTGTCTATCAGGAACAAGTGTACCCATAATGAGACTATCCAGTACAAGGTCGACTTCATCAACAATGTCGACATAGCTCCTAAGGTCCACCTGAACATCATGCAAATCAATGTGATCCACCATCAAAACTCGAAGGGATTGACCTCCTCAAACCGAATCATATATAACTCGTGGACACTGAATGAGAACCTTGAGGATGCACCATACATCCTCCAAGGTGATAGTCACCTCACCAATTGGAAAATGAAAAGATGGTGTCTTTGAATGCCATCGCTCAATGACAACAATAATCATCACATGGTGAGCTCGGATCTTTGACATATATGAAACATGGAACAATCCCAAAGCATGTAAAAATGAAATCTCGTAAGTTCCAAAGGAAGTCATTCACTCCATGATCAAAGGTCTACACTCTCAAGAAGAAAGAGGCTCTAAGTTAGCCTATGTGCACATAATGCGGACAATGTCAAGTTTCAAAAATCTAATAGAAAAACCTAAGTCAAAATGCTAAAGAAACAAAAGCACCCAACTATCAAAGTACAATAGTGCCATTTTTCATGGAAGCACTATGCTTTTGCATAAGCACTCCACTGGTGGAAAAACAATAGCGCTTCAATTTTAACAAACACATAGCACAATAGCATCAGATTTTTGCACAAGCGTATGATAAATTTCAAACTTCAGTGCCTTTGCAAAGCTTCAATGCTTTTGTAAAAAAAGCATTGTGTCGATGACAAAGCTGCCCTGGAACAAAGTCTAGTTCTTTTGTTCATCTAACTTCTAGCCTATGTTTCACTACATACAAATATGTGTAAGGAAGGTTCATCGAAGTACATACTCGACCACTTGAACTGGGAGGGCATTGGAACTCACAAACTCGCTCAACTCGATGCCTGACTTGAATCACGAATGCCATCATCTCAAGGTTTCCACAAGAACCCAACAAAGGAAGCTCACAAGGTCTCAAGAATTCTCAAAGCAATGTGTGCAAATGAGTTGGAATTTTATCCAAATGAGCATATATACCTAGCTAAACCTAGAGTTTTGACCCTAAAACTCATTTTTCCAGCCTTTTATGCACCCAAGTCAGTATTTGACCCTTTTGGGACTTATTTTTCATCCTTAGGTAGTAGAATCATTCCCATGGATTTTTCACGATCTCGACCTAAAAATTAGTTTGTTTGATTGATCTCTCTACGAGGTAACCTACAAGCATGTCTTTGTTTGTTGGGGCATAATGCAGCATCAGGAAAAATCAAAAACAAAAATTGATTCAAGTAGTATCAGGTCTTTGAAGCAATGCAACGAGTACCTCGATTCAAAGCATACCAACATTCCTTCATCCACTAGGGCGTAGTGGAGCATTAAGAAAAAATAGAAAAAAATTAAATTTTGATCTGAGCAATATTAGGTCTTTGAAGCAATGCAACAAGTACCTAGCTTCAAAGAGGGGCAAAATGTAGACACCTAAAAAATGCCCTAAGTATAGCACACACATTGATTTCACTTACTAACATCATTTCTCTCATAATTCATCTATTTAATTAAATAGTGTCCAATTATTTAGTTAAATTTACCCTTTTCTCCTATTAATCGAATAATTAATTTTATTTGATTAATTCATCACCTTCATATTGATTTCTTCCCTTTTTTATTAAATAATATCAAATTGTTTAAATAAATGTCATTTTCCCACTTAATTAAATAATTCCTATTTGTTTAATTAAAGTTCCTAATTCTTCATCTTGCACAATTAAATGATTTTCCTAAAAAAATTAATTAGCTAATTATTCCTCCAATCCTCCAACTTGCATAAAGAATATTCTCATGGAATATTCTCTTTTCAAATTCAAATTCTTCCCTCCACATGGATAATATATCCCTCTCCTAAAATTAAGGGATTTGTTAAATTTCTCATGGATTATGGACCCTTGATTAAATCTTTGATCTATGCCTTCAAGGATTGTTGACCATTGATCAATTTCTTGATCCGTACTCACATTTTCAATTCAATTTCCTCCATTGATTAGCTTTTTGAATCCTCTCCATTGATCAATATTCTAAAAATCTATAAATACCTCACATTTTACATGAAATTTAATTCACAACCTTAATGCAAACTTACTATCTTGAATTCATCACTCACCATTTGAGAAATTTGAGATCTTTTCTTGTGTGAATCATCTTCATCAATCAACTCAAGCTTTTGCATCAACATGGATTAGGCAATTTGAGCAATCCACATCCCATACTACTCCAATTTGCACTCAATCAATAATGAGATTGCAGGTTTGCACTATTAATTAGGGTCAATTGCTTTAAATTTCATGTTTAATGCTTTGAATTGAGTCTTTCTAATGTTTTTTACTAAATTTTATTGGAGTATTATCTTTAATTGATCAATTGCTTGATTAATTCACTTTATTTCATTGCAGTTTGATCAATTGAGCTTTAATACTTACAACTACATCTCATTGAAGTTGCATAGAATAATTTTCAATAACTAGAAGCTTTAAAATAAAAATGATCAAATGTAAATCAATAAAAGGATGCTCATGATATTTTTTAGCACCATGAAGCCTTTATCTCAAGTTGGTGTATTGAAACACAACACATCAAACATATGTGCTAACTTCTCTTCCCCTATATAATACCATATAGTGGTCATTTTCAATTCCTCCTCTATACCAATGGTAACAACTACCTTTAATGACTCAATATAGTGGGATTTTATATCCATATAATTAACAAAAAAGTGGTACCCCTCACTTGTATTTACATCTAAATTGTGTAATAGATACATCTTTGAAACCTTCTCTTCTTTCACTACCTTCTTGCCTTTTTATTCATGCTTATCAAGCTCCATATCCACCATAGATCCTTATATCTGATCTCAAGTGCCTCGGTCCTCTTTGCTAAAATTTTTCTATATTTCTATTAATATTTTTAGTTGTTTAGAAAATAAAGTAGTGCACACAATTTTAAGGGCTCACCCAACACTAGGACTAGGGTCATAGAACCCAAAGTTTCTTGGAAATGGTTAACCAATTATTCGAAAGTGAATATTTCATGGTGCCATTATTTCTTCATGTACCAAACAATGCATATCTCAAAATATTTTGTACAAATTTATGCACCCAAAGCTTCTTCCTATATTTTCCACAAGAGGAACCAAAACACTTTCATATGTAAAAATATATGAGAACACAAAAGTTTCTCCATTATATTACATTATATGTGGCTTCCCAAATTTAGTATATCTACAACTAACACTTCTATGAAACTATTCCAAGTGTGAGATTTTGACTAACACATTGAACACCATTGCATGAAGATCTTCCCAACACTATGGGGAATAATAGTGAGTCACTCTAACTCATCTATAAATTCATCTTCTATAGTAACATAATATTATTTAGCCATGGAATCTCCTTCAAGCTAAGATTTAGTTGTTTAGATCTAAAAAAATATACATCTACACATAGGTTGTGAGATTAGTACCTACTTCTAAATAATTTTGTACCCTTATAAAATAAAAAAAATTACATACTTTATATTCCCCTTTCTTTTATTTTACACTGTTTTTAGCTTGTGTGTGTTTTGTTTCTTTTAACTCATGTTTTGACCTTGGTTAGTGTCTTCATATGTCTAGTACTATTTTCCCTTTGCCATTCTAACCCCTTGCCTAGGTGTTTTATTTTTATTTAATGCTTTTACCCCTTTATTATTTATCTCCTAGGTGTTTCCCCCATTTTCATGCTCTCCTTACCCCTTTTTTATCCTTCCACTAGGTGGTTTCCCCTTTCCATGTTCCCTTTAACCATTTATCATAACCACCCTCTTGACATATTACCAAATCAACCAATGAGATCCTATCTCCTAAATATAGTGTTAAATAAACTCTTTTTTATATTTTTAATCATGTATCCTAAGGCTTATCTTAATTAGTGAGTAACACCTTTAGATGCCCCGTTTACCATTGACATCTAGTTGAAAATTGGACCTCCTTAGATCAAGGACCAATCCTCGATGGTGTGTGATTTTGGTCAAATTGGTGTTTTTCTCCTATCAAGATCAATTTTTGTATGATGTGAATTAATTAAGGTATATCAAGGAGATCTAGTTTCTCTCCTTAAATTCTTTCCAAAGTTTGAGGGCCTCCTATACCTTATTTTTATGTAAAAAATACTAATTTTTCACTTGGGAGCTTTTGTTGAGAAATATTTTTTGAAACATGAAGCACTTGTTACTGCTTACTATATTTTTATATTGAATTATGTTTGCACATAGGTCTACAAAATTTTATAGGAGGTTTGGATAAAAAGTTACAAGAGATCTCTTTGTTTTGGTATAGCATTTTCGTGTTTTTTACACTATCTTAAAGTGGTTTCTTTTTGGTTTTACCAATAAAAACTCTCCATAATCTACTTGGACCCTTCATACACCTCCCTTAATCAGTTTCCATCTATTTCCAATCATTCCCTTTCTTTTTTTCATCCTTTCATTCCTCATCCTCTCCTTGCCACCATTTGAGCCATATGAAGTCTCCCTTTAGGTTTTTGGTGTCATTTTCCCCTTAGATTTTCTTACCCATTTTTAAAAGTCCTATCATTTCAAATGCACATAAATTGCCCTTATTTTTAATTTTCATTTTTTAATCCTTTGGCATAATTTTTGTTTCCTTCTCGAACATTTATCTCTTATTTTTTTCTTTGTGAGACACAAGGAGTCTTTTCATAGGATTTTCTTCTATTTACTTTAAAACCCTCTAACCACTTATCAAATACAATGCACACCCCTATTAAATTAGTCACATACACTTTTAATTTATTTTTTTCCTTTTTTCTTCATTTTTTTATCTTTTTCCACCCCTAGCTCATCTCTTTCCTTGAGAAACTCTTAAATACCTAGTATCAAAATTTCCTAATTTCCTTACAAAACTGCACTATTTTTCTCTAAAATTATATTTCCAGCCCCTAAATCAATCCTCTTTAGACTTGAATTTTTTAACCATTTGTCCATTTCCCATCTTATCCTCCCAATATTTCTTCCAACCTCATCTTTGTTTTGTTTTTACCATTATTTTCATTTACCCTATGTAATAGAATCTTTTGTTTACACTTGAATTCTAGTGATTTTTTAGGGTAATATTTAAATCAATTTTCTATTAGTATTTTATGTTATGTAGACCTTTTTGGAATGATCACAAGGGGCTTTATTGAGGTAGACTCCCCTTTAATCATTTTATTTTATAAGGTCTCCCTTATACACATTTTAATTGTCAAGTCAAAAGTAGGACAACCAATAAAGAATCCTAAAGATTTATAGAAGTAAAAACTATTAGAAATATTGAGAAGATCCTTTGTTTTATTTTTTATGAATTTATAACAAGTTTGGCCTAATCAACCACCTAGACCAGACCATACAACTAGCTAACTAGACTAACCCCTAGGTCACTAGGAAACTCAATGAACTAGTCACAAGCTCTATTTTGACCAAATTGTGGTCCATAGGTAACTAAAATACGCATTATAAATTTATAGTGCGTAGTTCTCATTTTTTTACGTGTATCTCTCCCTATGTGTGTTTTTGTTCAATTTGTAGTATGTTTTGATCAATCATACACCTATTTTTTTATTTTACTCCACTTTTTTATCATCTCCCTTATAGTTGTATTTACAAATATTTTCTTAAAAACTTGTTCTTTTAAGCTTTCCTAAAGTTTCTAGATCTTTCTAAGGTACAAGATCAAGCTATTGATTCAATAGAACCCTTAACACAATGATCCTAAACTTAAATTTAGCAAATTTTGGTTTGATGGCTTCTTGAGATGTGTTAATTTTAGAATTGATGATAAAATTTAGGTATAGGTGAATGTGTTGTAATTTATTTTACTTAGTTGAGTTTGTAAGTGTATGTTTCTAGTTTATCGCATGTCCAATTTCTTGTGTTGTAAGCCCCAACTCATAGTAATTGTTAATTATTTTTTATATAGTTATAGGTAACATTAATTTACATTATTTTGAATGTACAATAACACATAAAAAACCTTTACCTTCATATGGTTCATCAATCAAGCTCTTTCATTTGGTGAATCAAATTGTGCTTGTGTTTCTAGTTTTGATTTACACATATATTTTTATGCATATTTCCATTATAAACATGAATTATATTCTTAAATTTCATAGAGTATTTTAGGCCATTCTATTAATTTATTTAGTGCTTGCATTCCACTTCTAATTTTTATATAGTTAGTTTTATTTTGTCATGAAAATATAAAAATGCAAAAGTAAAATCAATCATTCATGCATATTTCCATTAAACATGTTAGCTTCCTAATTTGTATAAAGTAATTTAACCCATGCTTGCAAGCTATTTAGTGTGTGATTTTTTTTTGTTTGTGTTTTTTCCTTTTCCATTTTCATTCCTATTGGTAAGTTTTTACATCATTATTAGTCTCTTCCTCTTAGTTTTTCTTGTTCTCTTTTAGTTATCCTTCCCAAAATTTCCCCCCTATTTTGTTTCTCCTCCCATCCATGCTAACTTCATGGACCCCCAAAATTTCCATCACTTTTACTCTACAAAACCTCAAAATTTGTCCCATACCTTCACATTTCTCAGCAAGGCATTACCTCATACATCCTATGGCATAGCCTAGAAATCAACTAATGAGCTCACTCTGTACTCACATCCCCTCAATATTCATCCCAATTGAAGAAAAACTTACTTGTTCCTAACTATATCTTGTCATACCCCTCACTAATTGTAGCATCATAAATTATCACCCTTGACAATTTCACACTAGACTTTTCTCCCTCCTAAGTGCATGGACCTAATTATACATCTAATGTCCTAAATTATGCATTCCATGGTCCATTTGGATAATTATCAATAAAACCCATGTACACATTTAATATTTTTCTCCTAACACTTTGTACTTTATAAAATAGGGCCAGGACCAAGTTTCCCTAGGTGACTTAGTACCCCTTTGTTGCCTCCAAAATTTAATATGTTGGAGGTGGCATTTTATTATTTTAATTCAAATGCCATATGTTGGCTATCAAGATTTAATTTTGGGTAAATTAGAATAATTGCATATAAATACCTAGTTATTGCATCATTTGAAAGACATAGAAATTATTGGAAAATTTGTTGATCAAGCAATTATCAAGAAATTCAACAACAAATTTACTATAGGAATTCAACATCAAAGAATCATGTCAAAGTGTATGTGAGTTTGTTCATGTTTATGTCATCATATTATTTGTGATATCTAACTCTTGTAGGTCTTCAAGAAAATCAAGACAACAACAATCAAGCCTTGAGTATATCTTATATGACTTCAATCCTTCAAGGAAGCCATTTTTGGGTGGTGAGTTGTATCCCATTGTTGATTCATCATTCATTTATCATTTAGCCTCTATCTCTCAAAAGGATAATCCCTCTTTCATTTACATTGTTATTATGGAGGTGGAAACACCAACACGTGGTTTGACTGAGGTAAGCCCCTAAGTGGTACAACCCTTCCTCTCTCTTTGAATGTGTAGGTTTCAGATCTGAAGAAGATTGGGAGAAGATTGAAGATAAATTATTCATTGTGGTATTCAAACCCTACACCTGATAACATACAAAAAATTAGTTATCTTAGCACCCAACAAAAGTCTAATAGCATGACAAGTGGGAAAAGGAGGTTTTGATTAGACTCTAAAGGAATACAAAAATAGATCTTAGTTTTAGTCAAAAGGACACTAATTCCTTTGGCAACAACATCCTCCAAAATCAGGCCCAAATTTGAACCATAGGAGCACAATACTCTGCTCAGTCCATTTTCAAAGTGTGAATTTGTTTGTGACATTCCAAATCTATTGTTTTTTTATCAAAATAGTTATTTACATCATTATCCTAGTCATTTCATTGTATTTTTTCTAAGATTCATTCTAGATTTGGTCAAAGGCAGGTTGACTAAGCACCTTTTAGGTAGTAATTCAATCCTATATCATGTCCAAATCCATCAAACCCTTGCTACCTCAAATTATAAATGAAACACCTTAGGAAAGGTGCCTAGACCTTAGAGTAAAATGCTAGGGTTTAAATTTTTCTTTTTTTCACTAATATACCACAACGTAATATAAATGAAATTTATCACCAAATATTTTGTATGATTCTATTTTCCATAGATATCCCTTTATTCAAACATCACATTCTTCCTTTCACTCACCACTTCTACCTTCCAATATTACATCCACTCCATCTTTTATATTATCTGCCCATGATATCTTGAATCTACCACCATTGTGTTTGGTACTCCCTTCATCCATTATGTCTTATGAGTTATAATGTCTTCTAACTAATGATACAAACATATACCCCTTTATGTACCACCCTCTCACATCTCACATTCATAATATCCTAAATCTATACATTCCTTCATATATCTTGCTCATGACTTTATACTACATTATCACTTTAACATTTCACCTAAGGCCTCTCTTTTACAACTCACATACTATAAAATATACCTTAATGAAATAGTAAATAAATTTACCATATTTTTCTCATTACCTATACATATGGAGCTCCAATCCCATAATTTAATAATGCAACCCATCTTCTTAGAAAATATTTTACCACACATCCAAGAGAACTTACCTTCCACTACTTTCACATCCCTTATGAATTAGATTTAAGAGCCATTAATATTGACAATATAATCATACAATGCCTTAAAATAAATCATAAAAAACTACATCATCATGTAATCCACTATAACATCTTTTACCATTCCTACTCAATAACAAACCAAACTAGTTACTATGTAGCTCAAATTTACAAGAAAGACAAAGAAAAATTGTTCAATTTTATTATCTTTCTCATATTGTCTTGTATTAGGTCATTCCACTAACTAATTAAAACCTTAAATAGTAGAATTTAAAATATTTTCAACAATGGTTATTGGTTGATTATACTCAATTCTAGCAATGATGTTTATTGAATAAGTAACTTTACTACTACACATGACAATATAACACCTAATATTGATATCCAAAATTAAATGTACACAATGACAAATTTAATAACCATTTCAAATATCACATTGCAAATATAGATGGTGTTCCCATAATAGAGGAACTTATGTGCCTTAGATGATTTGAGTGAACCTTTTTATCTAACCCTGACTTGTACCTATAACTTATTTTGTTTTGTGTTTTATATTCCTCTTGTGTGATGAGATATAATGTCATGTAATTTTGGTTGGGTATCATGTGATGATATTATGTCATGCACTTTTTGTTGGGTATTATGTGATGAAATTACATAATTCACTTTTGGGGTGTCTATGTTTTTTGTTGTGCCTCATCTCTTCTTTATGCCATTTCTCTTTTCATGCTTCTTCCTCTTTATATTATGCTTTCTATATTTTTTTCATTCACTTTCATTTTCCTAAACAATGTAGGGATGATGAAAAGTATTAGGGACTTATCATCCCTCTTAATGTTGAACCAATTTTTTATTTTTCACTTGTGTTGTGTCTCATTAGGATTTTTATTTCCTCTTTTATCTTATCATTTTTGTATCCCTATCTCATGTTTATTTTATATGCTTTGTGTACTTAGTTATTTTTCCTTTTTCTCTCTCATGCATTCAAGATTATGTTTTAGAATAGTGTGTTTTATAGTAGCATCATTTATATGCACTTTCCATAGCCCCTCTTTCATATATGTGTGTCTTGTTGTACATCCATTTATCATATCATACACACCATATATACCTACTCACATCCATTAAACATATTGATACTTGACATGAATAAATCTAAACTTAATCAGATAGATAAGATATTTAAGATCTATATGCACCCCATCTATAGCCATCTCTTACAACTACTACCATATGCTAAGTTGGATGTCCATAATTAGGTCCATATATATGTTTCTCATTTTACCTTTCCATATATCTGAAACTTTGTGATACCTATTAAAAACTCTTGTGTGGATCCTTCCCAATCTTTCCTCATTTGAGCATCACGTAGAAAAAGTATATAGATTGCAAAAAATGTCCACAACTGTCTAGTCCAATCTTTGGTGAAGAGCCCTTGCATCTTACTAGTTGCATGAGTTTAGATCATGGGGTGGAATCCAAAATTAGAAAGCAAAAAGTAAAATAAAAATCATGCAAGTATGAGAGACATGCTTCAAATCCATATTAGAGAAAATTAAAGGATATATCAAGTCAAAGAAATCACTCTACTAAACTTAAGATTTCCTAGTTTCATTTTTTCCCTTTCTTTGAGCCATTATGAGTCATTCTAGGATAGCTCATAAGTTAGGATTCCTTATTTTCCTTTCTTTCAATATACATGGCCTAAGAACACACATCTAAATCAACATATTATATCCATCCATTCCATATCTTGACCACTGTGTACATTTAACCATACCTCTTTATTTCTCAAAATAATTAGTTTATAATGATGAAATGTTTGAGAAATCCACGAAAACACATCACCACTTCGATCTACATTGTATCCTCTTTTTTTCATTTACCATACCTAACCTTGCTACCAAATTATCCTTTTTTACATCCCATGTAACAAAGGAATACTTAAGTAAATTCCTTGTTGTCCTAGAGCATAAACTCAAGAGTAAACTTTCAAATTCATTGATACAAGTCACCAAACTTGATTGACTTCTTATCTGCTTATATTGTTCTTTTTCATTTTGTTTCCCACTTTCAATTTTCCAAATATTTATTTATTTCCTTTGATTGATTACATTTGTGTCTTTCCTTGTGCTCTACTTTATTTTCCATTTTCGATGATTTTCCTTTTCTTGTTTCAAGTGTTTAATTTTTTATTTGAGTTTTTCTTTTCACTTTCTCTTTATTTCTTTCTATGAGAAACAAATTGTGAATTTAAAGAGGTTTAATTTTTCTATTATAAAATATTGTGTGTGTGAAGTGTTCTAAGTTACACTAGTCTAAATGCACATTGGTATTATTTCAAAGTAACCTACATGCAAATGTATGCAAAATATATGTAAACTAAAGGTACCTAAGGATATCTCCAACTAGGAAAACCTCAATATAACACCACTAGTGAGCTAGGATAGGTAATGAAAGTAAATGATTAATTATTTTAAACTATTGGATGCAATCAAGACTATGAAAGTAGGTCAATACTATACTATAATGTGAAAAATATATAAATAGGGAAAAAAATACCCCTATATTGAAGTGTGTCAATTAGGAAATATGTTGGAAATGAGATTATGGTTATTTTCATGAAATGTAGAATCAAACTACTAAAGTGGTAGCAATGTCCAAGGGGAGGTGGACTAGTAGGATGGCTAGGTCCAAACATAGATGACCAATAGGAAGGCCAAGTCCTACTAGGGCAGCTAGGTTTAGTTAGAGGGTGATGATATATAAATTATTAGGTTGTCTCATGTCTATTTGATATATTTTCTATATGGTGGACACCTTCCAATGAATAAAACAGAAGGATAATCAATAAAAATCCTAGAAAGTGTCAATACATGAGTCGAAATCAAAATAATGAGATAATTGACGTAGTGTGTTCTTCTTATGAATTATTTAATGAAGAATTTTGATTAGAGGGGATAATTATAGACACCATTAGGAATGTATACAACCTTCTTCATATTTAGATCTATAATTTAGTACCAAAAACCTATTGGGTGAAATTTCAAAGTTGTGTCACACTTTAGGCCAACTTATCAACATAAGTGATTTTAACAATTTCCAACTAAAAGTCAAATGTGGTCAAAAACATGGTCTAATTAGATTCATCATAGCTAAATTAGATATGGGCCACAATTTGTTGAACTAGAAGTGTCCACTAAATACATATGTAGCATCACTTTGGGGTTAATTTACCAAAAAAATAATATTTAAAAAACTTGTTGTTTTCACAACTCCTACTAATGTAAATAGTATTTTAAAAAAATCTAAAAACTACCCTTTTATATTTATATATGTGTACTTGTCAAAAATGTAAAAATTTTAATATTTTAATTATTGTTTATATATTTTATATTTACTAATATTATGTCATCAACACAAAAATATAAGGTTGATTGTCTTGTCAAGAAAAAATACTAAAGTTTATTAAAAGATTAAAAAGAATATGATGCACTAGAGAAGAGATTCCGTATAAAGATGATATAAATTTTTTCTAACTTAGACAAAAATTAAGATAAAAGTTGACATCCCATCAAAATAGTTATGTTTTTAGTACACACAAGTTTTAAAATTTAGTTAAAAAAAAATGTATTGAAATGAAGAAAAAATTAATCCACACACTAAATTTTCATGTCATAAATGTGACAAAAAAATTGAAGGAAAAAAAATAAAATTTACTATATAAATGTCCCACTTAACCTCATTTTCCAACATTTTATTAAGAACTAAATTATAGTCTCAATTTTACAACAAACTACATTCAAATATTTTTTAGTTTTCTTCTAAAAATTACACACAAATACACTAAAAAATATAAATTTCATTAGTTTACATCATTTCATAATTAATAATATATATGTGGATTTTTAGTGATTCAAACTTTAAAAGTTTAGATTAGTGTTGGTTGTTTCCTATATAAAAGTGTGACACAACTCTAAAATTTCACCCTATTGTAAACCCTAAGTACTACATTTGTGATTAAATTGAAAAAATGGGGTGTTTACACTTGATATTTTACTGATTTATATGCATGCATGGTTTCAGGAAGATGTCGCGGACCTTTGTAACAATTTTTTCTAGAAAGTAATTTGGTTTTGGGTTGATTTGACAAGTGGAAACCAGGTCTGAAGAGGGGCCACCACTAGGAAGGCTAGGTCCTCATAAGGTGTCTTAGTACTCTACAAACTTGAGTCTCCAAACCTTGATGTTCTATAATGAGTAAATTATCCTAATATTTATTTTCTTCCTATTATTTTGATATTATTCTATTATCTTCAAAATAAAACTTGCAATACAAGATCTTTAATGAATAAGAGATATAATGGGAGTTTTCCTTATTCAACCCCTTTGTGTGTGTTAAAACATGTGTCCATATTATTAACAAGCTATAATATAAGGTAATAAACCAAATTACAAAAATAAATTGTGTGAATCACTTTTATGTTAGTAAATCTTCCATACCTAATCTAAGGGTTTGTGGAAACAATATAAACAAGTTGGAGTAGGAGAAAGGGTATGGAGAGAAAACTAGGTTTGGACCAAAAGAGTTTTTGGGGATTGGTAGAGGACTATTATGAAGAATAGAAACCTTAGTGTGAATTATCTCTAATGAATTTTTAGTTATTATTTAGTTAGAACCTTTTGAAGGGTGGAAAAAAGGACACACGTTCATATTGGGCGGACCAATAACACATCTAGATAGTAAAATGGGAATTTTGTGACCAAATAGGGATGAATGAGGACAATCTAAAGGACTAAATTTTGAATCAAAAGTGTTGGTTATGAGGTTTTGAGAAAAAAACTATGGATATTTGGCTCTCCACACTAGGATGGATTCAAACGAGCTAGAGGAAAATATTTGGGATGGAAAATGGTTGATCAAATGGAATCAAAATGGGCAGGTGATGGATTGGAAAGATTAGGAAATATTACCTATAATAATTCAAAAAATAAATTGGTTTAAATGTGAAAATGATCAAAATAAACTAATACTAGGTTCAAAAACTTGAGAAATCAAGACCTAGCTATAAAGGATCAAAGTGGGTTGATTATCTAAGAAAGAAAAATATTATAATGGAAAAAGATACAATTTGAATACCTATAGAAATTTTAAAAGAAAAATACAAAAGGTTGTTCTCATGTTAAAAATAGAAAACCCTTATGAACAATGCAAAAAAATATTTTCCTATATTACAATGGGGCAAGGATTAATCAATTTTTTAGATTTGATGAGAGAATATTGGGAAGTACGCATGAGAGCTAGAGAGATATTGCAATACATGAGATCATTTTTGAAGGCTTTGATAGGAGGATCAATAGACTTGGTTGACCTATTACTATAGGTGTGAATAATGATCTTGAATAAATTTTAAGTTCAATTTGCTAGGGGACATCAAGATACAAGGTGGGCATCTATGAATAATTGTATAGGTAGAAATTTTCTCATCTAGACATGATTAAAGGAGGGAAATGTGGGGTTCACACACACAACAAATCTAGGGATGAAAAATTAAGGGTAAATAAAAGGGTATTAGGGAAACATAAAATAAAGGCTAGGACATTGGAAGGGATTAATAGTTAAACATAAAACATCAACTAGGAAAGATAAATTCTTAAAATAATATAGGGAAAGGGGAAAAGGTCAAAAATAACATAAAATACACACATGGTGATAGTTCCTAAATGATAAAAAAGGCGATAAGGTTATGTGAATTTTTTTTTATCATTTTTCCCTTATTTTATTAGGCTTTTGACTAGCTAAGGAGGAAGTCTAATAAAGAGAAGAAAACAATGGCATTGATCATAAAATATAAATGATATATGGATACTAAAGGAGAGATAGCATACTTCAATTTTAAATTCATTATTCTTGTGTTTTTTGTGTACCTATCCCTTCCAAGAACCCAAGGAAAGTAGTCACTATATATGATCAAAGTAAACTAGACTACAAAAATATAACTAGTTGGGAAAGGAAAATGACATAACTAGAAGGAAAAAATGGCATATGTAAAGCACAAAATACTTAATTTTTTAGATAGATTTATGCAATTCAATGATAGTGTGGATTATTTGAACTCTTTTAAACCTTTATTTTTGGTAGGAGAGATCTATGGAGATATACACTAAAAATATGAGGAAAATGAATTACTAGTGGCAATAGGAAAATGGAAACCTTGAAAACTTGTATAAATTTGAAGTTGTGGATAGCAATGGTAACAAGAAATAAGAGAGTCCAAGCCAAGATAATAGAAAAAATTATAGATGATGATTGAATTTTTTTGGTTGATGTGGAATTTGGTGGGAGTCACCCTATAGCTAAAGATAGTAGTTGACCCAAAGAGGCTCTTCGATTGATTAGTTGGTTGGTTCAATTTGACATAGTGTTTTTGGTAGAAGTCACCACATTTTAAAAATTGGTTGGATTGATATTGTGTTTTAGAAAGATCCACCTTGTAGCTAAATATGGTAGTTGACCCAACTATATATTAGATTAATATCACTAGTTGATTGGTTATGATTTTAAGTTAAAAGAGGTGAGTGAGAGTGAGCTATGAAGGACCACATGTGCCTCCTTAGGTTGAATTATGAAAGAGCTTAGAAAAGAGACCCAATAAACTTAAGGATGGTGAAATATTGATTTTATTGATTTTCTTCATTTCTTTTTTCAATTTTGGTTTGACTTATTGTTGAAGGTAGATGATTTAGTCAAAGTGTGGGTCTAAATCAAGATTCAAAAAAGTATCAAAAGGGAAAAAAATTGTGTCATCTGCCAAGTATGGTATAACAAAGAAATGAGTGGGGGGAACATCATGGGTCATTGCTTCAACAGTGGTCAAGGATAAATGATGAACAAATAATGAAGGACCTCTGTAAAAATATACTAATAACCTAGGTCAATTAGAGTTAAAAACGAGTCTTTAATAAGGGAAAGTAGTGATGATGGTTAAATATGTGGTGATAGTTAAGCTAAAGAGAATAGAAGAAATGGATGATAATTGAAGGATGTGGCTTTGGTTAGGCTCAAGGAGAATTCTAAAATGGGAAGACACTAGAAATTAGTAAAAAGGTTAAATGATGAAGCATAGGGGGATTTTTATGGTCATTCCCCAATGGGATGGTCTGAGAATGAACCAATAAGTGATTGATTGATGAGTTGATGATGAAACATGGAAGAAGGAAACATGAATAATGAGTTATTTGAATAAGATTTTTGGATTCGATTATGTAGCTATTTTTTGTCATCAACGTTTTGAATCACACTATGTGATCCATCATGAATAATGAATGTCTAATATAGGTAGAATGAGGAAAAGTATAACAAGACCAATGGGTAGGGATCAAATGAAAGGTAGGACTGGGAAATGGGTAACAAGACCAATGGGAAAGGATCAAATGATAGGTAGGATTGGGAAATGGGTAACAAGACCAATGGGAAAGGATAAAATGATAGGTAGGATGAGGTATAAGGTATAATCCATGGGAAACATATAAAATTTTCTAGCAAAATATGATCAAAATATATGCAATATAACTTAAAATTTGGAAAATAATTCAAGTGAACAAACCAAAATAAAGAATGAATCACATCGCACAATCTTGGTTGTATTTAATCCTATTAGTAGCTTGTATCATAGTGAATAAAGAGTGTGTAGCACCCCTCCAATTTTCTTGTGTTTTCAGACAGTGCTTTTACTTTGATAGACTTTGATACTATGTTGTTGTTATTTGATTGCTAACACTGGAGCGATGATGGTTTTTATATTGTAATGTGATGGTACACGTTATGGATGATTATTGTTTATGACACTCTTTTTGGATAGCATAGTTGTTTATTTGAGTTGATATTGATGTATGCTCGTCTGTAGATAATTGATTTTTTAGTTTCATCAGTTTTGATGTGACACTGTATTGGTGAAGGGAATGGGATTGCATCACTCGCTTGTGAGCGCCCTGTGATTCCACAATTTTCTCTTCACGGTGTGGTTGATTATGATATATATATGTACGACATATGTTTTGATTGCAAGATTGTAGGTACAGGACATTGACTCCACCCAGATTCACAGGTTTGAGCGTGTCCATTGCCCAACAGAATAGTTGATTGGGAGATAGTAATTGGGTTTCCTTGTCAAACCACAACCCTAGTCACAGTGTGTTGTTAGTTCTTGTTTTGGAATGTTATGTGGGACATTAATGTTAATTAATGCTTATAATGTTTTAAAGTGATTATTTAATTAATGTTGTTAGAAGCTTTATATTTGATTTAATTAATTAAATTTATTTTATTTTGTAAAGTGATGTAATCTTTGAGATTAAATTTATTTTATAAAGTGATTAAATTAATTAGATTAAATTTAATTAGAAGTTAATATGTGATTTTGAATTATTAAATGCACAAATATCTTGTAAATATTTTAGAGGAAATATCTGTGATTTGTTTTGAAAAGATATTTTATTTGTGACATGTGTTAGAAAAATTAAACACTATTGTTGGGAATTAATTCTCAGAGAGAATATTTGCATTAACTAAAAGAGGAAAGTGTCTACTTCACGGCAATGGAAAAATATATTTTGGGAGGTTGTTGAAAATTGGAAGAGGTTGTTGGAAATGGTTGTTGAAAAATTGGGGAAGAAGTTCTCGGGAAAATCTGGCTCTGGTTTTGTTTTCATCTTTTTGGAAAAGGGGATAATTTGGAAGAAGCTTTGGTAAATTGGAATCTGAAGGAGAAGCTCTACTTCAAACATCATTTCCTCAAGCATCTGGAAACAGGTTCTTTAATTGTTTTTATTTAGATGCAAATTGGAAAGATTGCTTGTACAAAGAAGAATATTATATTTGTTTAAATGCTTTATTATATTTTGAAAATTTGAAAGATTTCCTGTACAATGAAGAATATTGTTTAAAGCTTTGGTTTGTTTTCAAATTGGAAAATTGTCGTGAAAGCTTTAGAGCTTCTGTAGAAATTGTTTTAAGCTTTGATTTGGTTGGAATTGGAAATTGTCATAAAAGCTTTAGAACCTCTGTAGGAAATTGATTTAAAACAATAAAATTACTAGAAGGATTATGTAGAAAATTTGAAAGCCTCTGTAGGGATTGTTTTTAAAAAAAAAAAATCCCAGAAGGAAAACAATAGAAGATTCGGAAATTCTCTGTAAGAATGGATTTAAAATCTTCCTATCAATTTGTGGAAAATCTCATTTGGATTTGGAAAAGATCTTCTTGTAGAAGATTATGTTTTGTTTTTTTTTCTCCAATTAGATTCATTTGGCTGGGAAATTGAAAACCTCTGGTTAATTTTTAAATCTTTCTTGTAGAAATTTTTTGTGAATATCCTCCTGTAGGAAAAATTGTGAAAATTTTCCCAATTGGAGCAATCATGTTAATGAATTTATATATACTTATATACATACACATATATAAATATATATATTATATATGTTATTAAAAATTCCCTATAGAAATTTTATATTGCATAATCCAGATCAAATGGTACGAAATTTTTAATTATATAAATCGCAAGCTTTAGAAAATATTTTATAGTTTATAAGTATCAATTGTATTGGGGGGAGGCTGGGGCTGTCCCCATGGCTACCGCCCCCATAGGGGGGCAAGTTGTGGAGGCAGTGCCTCCACAACTGCGCCCCCTATGTGGGGGGGGGGGGGTTTCGGCTATATTTCTAGGCCCCCATGAATATTATGAAAGCTTTGAACCTTTATCGTTGTCGGTCTATCCGATTTTATAATGTGTTTTATAAAATATATTATATTTATTTATTTATATATGCATAATATATATACATGTAAATATATATTAATATATATTTATATGTATATATGTGTATATATGTATATATATATATATATATTTATATATATATATATGTCTGATTTATTATTGTTTGAAAAATTGGAAATTGTTTTTTAAAATATTTAAATAGTATATATATATATATTTAAATGAATATATATTGGGTGCATGTAAATGCACAAGTTAGTTGATTTAAAATGAAAAATTTTAAAAGAGGAAATTGATTTTTTAATGTTGTAATTGAGTAATTGAATTAAATATTAGATTTAATTTCTTTGTTGATTATAAATGAAATTGCATTATGTTAGATTATTTGGAACAGTGTATTATTAAACTTCTTCCATTACAAATTGGATTTAGGAAATCATAATGGTAGTTTTATTTCCTGACTGAATTGCTTATTAAATTATGATTTCTTCTATTCACATTGTTGAGGAAATCAGTTAGTTGTGTATGTAAGTCTTCCAGATGATGTTATTTTATGAGGGGGTTGTTGTGATTTATGGTTCAGCCCTTTTTTTTCCCTTGGGTAGTGCACTTGGTTTAAGTGATTCAGTTTAACACCCAGTTACTACAAACAAGATGTGTTGCCTCTTGTATTATGGTTGATATTTTATATCAGTTTTGTGCACTTTGTTTACCCTTGGTTAAGGATTAGATCCTTGTGTTTTCAGTAGGGGAGTGGCTCTCTATGGGGGTGGGCTCACAAAGTGGTGCCAGGATAACTCATGTGAGAGTTAGTTAATTCAATGGATATTAAATAAATGTATTAGGGGAAAGGGTAGCTTAAAACACTTAACTAGATAATTGTGCCTCACTCATGGACTCAAGGGCTTGTTTAGAATTGAGATGAGATGAGAATTCCTAGAATGGAAAGATCATTATCTTGTCCCTTTGAAAGATATTTGATTCTGCATCGGTTTGCATGTGGGGCTGGGGATTGTGAGAGGCTACCAGGGTAACCCAAGATGGGGGTCAGGGCCTAGGAGGATCTACCAGGATAACCCATGCAGCTTTGTGATGACACTCCTCCTCTAATAGTAGTTTGTTTTTTTTAGTTGATATACTTGATTCATTTACTTTGGAAGCAATGTAACCTTTATGTTAAGTTTTGTAATTGTTTAGTTTAGTTTTGTGATTGCATATGTCTAGAGATTGTTGTTTATGCCTAGGAAGCCCTTTTTACTATCTCCTTGCATGGGGGTCAGCCTTCAGGTACCACTTGGTTGGGTGGAATGTGCACCTTACACCGTTGGGTTTCCACTTTATGTTCATGATGGTGGGATCTTCCAGTTTGGAGAGTTCGCATGTTCTAGTTATTTTACACCATCTCTTATGTTCTATTGGATCAGTTGGATGTTATTGCATTTGTATTACTCCTCATTTGTGTTCGAGGAGAATTCTTGTATCATTGTAATTGTAATATTATTGTATGATCTTCCTCATTTTGGAAATGATCTTTGTAAATGCTATATTGAATGAATGCAATCTATGAATGGTTCTTTAATGTACATTGTATCTTATGGAATGAATGTAATGTTAGTGGATGTATGTTCTTCATTTCATGAGTTTAATTTATATGCTATGGTTTAGTTTACTTTTGTATGTTATGGGATTCAGATGTAAGCATTTTCGCGTACCTTAGAGGATGTATGTTTTAAGTGTAGTTCACTTTATTTGTTATTAATTACACTTTTTAAAAAAAAAATGTTACACTTTCGTTGTATTTGCGTTGTCCTCTAGGATTACGTGGTGGGGAATTATAGAGTGGATCATAATTATCCACCTTTTAATAGCTAGATGTGGCTCAAACATACAACAAGAATGATAAAACATAAATGATAATTGATGGAAAAGGAGAAAAGACGAAAAAATAATGATAAAGACAAAATGGGAACAACAATGGATGAAGGAAAAAATAAGGTAATAGGATGAAAAGGAAAAATAAAACAAATTTTAAAGGGTACATAAAAGCATAAATGAATAAATACATTAAAAAAGAGGCCCTCTCAAGGAATTCAAGATCAAGGATTGTGAATCAACAGACTTGAAAGTTATTTTAATTGTTTAGTCACTAGGATGGTTAATGATTTGTTAAGATTTATTTGTATACTTGTCATTGTGGCTGGAATAAAAAAGGGTAGGATGATAAGTAATATGGATAAGGATTATGGGATTAAGTGGTAAAGTGGGTAATGTATTAGGATAGGTGGTGTAAAGAGGGTTTGGATGGAAGACTCACACTCCCATGCTCCGAGTCTCACCTCAGCAAATCCCTGTTGTGGCTTCTTTCACCACCCAACCTCTAGGCTCTGACACATCTTCAGACACCCCTGGTTCTTGGCCATCCCCTCTTCCAACCTTTGTCAACTAAACCATTCAATTCTTGCTACTTGTTTGTTGTCCTCAATTACCCTTAATCCACCTTAAAGGTCAATTGCACACCACACACCTCTATGTCTTTGTAGGGTTATCTCTACCTTTCACCATGTTTCTTGGCATCCTACTAAGCTTCTTGGATCACCTTCTAGCACTATTTCTCCATCGCTTTCAAGAAACCCTTGGTTAGGGTTTGGAAAAGGTTACTAGCCTTGAGCCTTTTTAGGCCTCCTAGCCCGGGTAAAACTAGTTGTTGCACACAACTTCCCCAAAGAACCTAAAATATTTTCCTTGGATTCTCAATCCTTATACCATCCTTCACAACTTTTCAAAGTCTTTTCACCTTGATTGGTCATACACAGGACTATTCTTCCCTTTTTGGCATTCTTTACGGTTTTTTTTTTCAAATTTCTATCCACCCAGTAGGTCTGTCAGCACATTTCTTTGATCTCCTGACTATTGGAGCCTCCTCCTCATGTCCAAACCTCTATGGGGTCTTCCTCCACACTCCTACCACAGGGTTTACCCTGGAGGAACTCACCTTGCAAGTAAAGTGCTTTTTAGCACTGGTAAAATGACTGTCCTAGCCGGGCACTGTCAAGCCCGACTAGGAGTAGTCCTTAGCCACTTTCCCTACATTCCTACCTACCACTACACCTATCCTAACTATGTATAGGGAGCCTAGCTCCATTCCCCAAGTTGCCATACATTGGGTACGGTGGGAAGTGGGTCTAGGACTCCATTTTGTCCAAATTACCAGTCAGGACACAGAATTAACAAGAAAACCAAAACACCTATCTATAAAGACACCTACAATTTACAATTTCACTCTACAAAAAAAAACACCATGCCATAAAGAAATGATTTAATAATATCTAAGGCATAATGCAGGCTTGTTCATTCTTGATCAAGCAAATATACAAGAAAACACAAAAAATGCAATTAACTTCCCAAATTGTCCTCCATTAACTTCTTTTTCAAATTTTCAAACAAAAAAATGTTCACAAGCCTTATAACCTTTGCACAATGGTTGAGGCCATGCCTAAATACCTCCTCAAAATAGTTATGCTCGAGGATTTTCTCTCCCAAGCCGGTTAGGCATTACAAATGCTGATGTTGGAAAAAAGTCACAAACCACTAACATTTTGTGTTACACCTCACACTTGACCATTCCACATAGCTAACCACCACTATTGAAAACTCCTGATTAACATTATGCTAAACCTAACACCTAGAGCAATAATCCACATGACCTTAATTGAAAAAACACAAAATTGCCAAAAATTGCCTGTTTCCTAGTCATTTGTCAAGGTGCTCCTGCACCATTCTCCCCCTCCCAGTAGAAACACTAAGAAGGAGAAGGAGAGAGCAAGTAAAAATCAATCCCAAGCTTCTTGAATTGATCCTCTTGGACCCATGTAGCCTCTGACTCATGCTTATGCTTCAACTTGATGAGGTGCTCCATATACACCTTGTGCCTTGTAGACTTTTGCACCCTGGATTCCAATATCTTCTCAGCTTGTTGCTTGTCCTAATTGGGCAGTGTTATGTTATTGATGTCCTTGAAGACCTCTTGACTCTCTTGATCCATTTCCTTGACTAATCCTTTATACTTGATCAAATCAGCAACATTGAAAACCGGTGAGATTCCTAAGTCAGTAGGTAACTCAATCTTATATGCATTTTTGCCATACTTGGCCAAGATTTTGCATGGTCCTATTCTCTTCATCTGTAGCTTGGTTGAGACTCCCTTCTGCAACCTGGACTTGTTGAGGTGAACCATGATAAAATCACCTACAACAAATTTTACATCCTTCCTTGTCAAATCCACCTTTTCCTTCAATTTGTGGGTAGCTTCAATAACTGTCTTCCTCACCTATTCTTGTATCTCTTTCATGGTCTAACTGAAATCTTCAACATGTCCACTCCTATGTTCCATGGCTCCTAAATCTTTGAGCTCACAAATACCTCTTGGGTGCATTCCATACACAACCTCAAAAGGACTTTTCCCTGTAGTTCTATTGACACTGTCATTATAGGCAAACTCAGCTTGTGAGATGACCACATCCCAAGTCTGTCCATACTCCTTTGTTAAACACCTCAGTAGGTTACCTAGCACCCTATTAACCACCTCTATTTGGCTATCAGTCTGAGGATGATAGGCAGATCCAAAAGACAAATTGGTTCCCAACCTATTCCACAAAGTCTTCCAAAAATGACTCATAAATTTAACATCCCTGTCTGAAACTATGCTTAAAGGTAAGCCATGAATCCTTACAACCTCCTTGAAAAAGAGATGAGCTATGTAACTAGCATCATGAGTAGTTTTACAAGGTATAAAATGACTCATCTTACTAAATCTGTCCACCACAACATACACACTGTCAAAACTAGATTTGGTCTTAGGAAGGCCTACCACAAAATCGATGCTCACACACTCCCAAGGTCTATTTGGAATTGGTAGGGGTTGATAAAGACCAGCATTACTAGCTCCTCCCTTAGCTCTCATGCATACACCACACTGTTCCGCATATTTCCTAACATCTCTTGCCAACTTAGGCCAATAGTAAAACCTTCGAACTAACTCTAGTGTCTTATTGATGCCAAAATGCCCATAAGACTGCCATTGTGTTTCTCTTGGATCATATTTTCTCGCATTGACCCTTTAGGGACACATAACTGGTTTCCTTTAAACAACAATCCACTTTGCAAAGTATATTTAGCAAACTGACTATGAAAATGATTCTCAAAGTTCAAACATACCTTATAGACCTCTGAGAAATCTTCATCCTCTCCATAGAGTTCTTTAAAACTTTCAATTCCTATGCTTTTCACTTGTATCTCTTGAACTATCAATAACCTCCTACTCAATGCATCTGCTACCTTATTCATTTGCCCCTTCTTATGTTTGATGGTGAATGTGAAAGCTTGGATGTATTCCATCCACTTCAAATGCCTATTGCTCAATTTCTCTTGGGTGTTCATATAGCTGAGTGCTTGGTTGTCTGTAAAGACTACAAACTCCTTGGGTAGAAGATAATGCCTCCATTTCCTAAGTGACTGAACCAAAGCATAAAGTTTCAAGTCATAGGTTGATTATTTCTTCTTTTCTTCATTAAGCTTCTCACTAAAGAAGGCTATAGGTCTGCCCTCTTGACTTTACACTCCTCCAACTGCCACTCCACTTGCATCACACTCAACAGTAAACAATTTGTCAAAACTAGGTAGTAAAAGTATGGGTTGAGTTGCTACTTCTTGCTTCAGTTTCTCAAACCCTCTCTCAGCTGCTTGAGTCCACACAAACTTGGTTTTCACACCACCTTTTATTGTCTCTAAAACCGATGCACAAATACCACTAAAATTTCTTATGAATTTCTTGTAGAATTGGGACAATCCATGGAAACTCCTTACCTCTATTGTTGTGGTTGGTGTAGGCCTATTTATGATTGCCTCTACCTTGCTTGGATCCATTTTCAATGATCCCTTAGACACTACAAAACCCAAGTACACAAGTTCTCGTTTGAAGAACTCACACTTCTCAAGATTGATTGCCATCTTCTCTTCTTGCAACCTTTTAAGAACCATCTCCACATGCTTCAAATGTTCTTTGGTTGTCTTACTGAAAATCAGTATGTCATCAAGATAGACTACCACAAAAATCCTTGTGAAATCCTTAAGCACTTCATTCATTAGTCTCATGAACATGCTAGGTGCATTGGAAAGGCCAAATGGCATCACTCTCCATTCATATAAACCATCTGTTGTCTTGAATGTTGTCTTCCATTCATCACCATCCTTAATTCTGATCTAATGGTATCCACTTTTTAGATCCAACTTTGTGTAGTATTGAGCCCCTCCAAGACAATCCATTAAATCCTTAATTCTAGGAATTGGAAACCTGTACCTAATTGTGATCCTGTTGATTGCTCTAGAGTCAGTACACAACCTCCATTTTCCTCCCTTCTTAGTTGCCAAGACTACTGGTACTGCACATGGGTTGATGCTCTTTTGTATCAACTGTTGATCCAACAATTCTTGCACTTGTCTAGCTACTTCCAAGTTCCGATCCGGTGTCAACTTGTAGGCTGCTTTGTTAGGCAATGATGCTCTAGGTATGAAGTCTATTTGATGGCTAATATCTCTCTTTGGAGGTAAGGTTGCAGGTGTACCATCACTTACAATATCCTTGTACTTATCAAGCAAATTTCGGATTGTTTTTGGTATGACTGGTTTTTCCATCTTCTCTTTCTCTTTGGACTGTAATAACACAACATATCCTTCTCCACCTTCATGTAGGGTGTTGAGGAACTCTTTTCCACTACTAAGAAGCACACTTGGTGTCTTGGACTGTCCTTCATCTACCTCGGACAGTGACTGCAATTTAAAGGTTCTTCCATCCTTCTTAAATGCAATTGTATTCTCTTTACCATCATACACAACACTCCTATCATATTGCCATGGTCTACCCAATAGCAGATGGCATGCATCCATGGGTAAAACATCACAAACTAACTTGTCTTTATAACCTCCAATTGAAAATGCCACTGTTACTTGCTCATTAACCAAAACACCCTGCCCTTTGTTTAGCCAAGTGACCTTGTAAGGGTTGGTATGAGGTTCTTTCTTCAATTTCAGTTTAGTTATTGCCTCCTCTGAGATTATATTATTTGTAGAACCAGAATCTACAATGACCTTGCATACTTTACCAAGAATTTTGCACCTTACTCTAAAAAGAGCTCTTCTTTGCTTAGGTTCATCCTTGACCTGTTGCCTTATCAGCACTCTTCTAAACATCAAACTCTCTCCATTTTCAGACTCTATATGACTGATCTCAGTTGTCTTAGGACTCATGGTGTCCTCTTGTGCATAGGCCACTCTCTTTTCATTGCTTGAAGAAGAAACTTTCTCCGGGCATCTATAAGCTGGGTGTCCCATCTAATTGCAATGATAACACTTCATGGTGGCAAAGTAAGAGTTACTTCTGCCTGCTCCTCTTCCTCTATTAAATCCTCCTCTTGAAGGTGTTTCACCTCCATGCTCGGTGAGCTTAGATTCTCCATGATTTCTTTGGTCATTACCTCTTCCTTGGTAACCTCCACGCTGTCCTCTTTGATCTCTATGATCTCTACCTTTACCTTTGCCTTTAGAAGCCTGATCTTGCTTCCTTTTGTTGCTTTCCTCAATCTTAATAGCTAGCTATTAACATTGATGAACTATTTTAGGACTCAAAAGAGCCATCTCCTCTTGGATATTCCACTTCAAACCATTAAGATATCTAGCCACTTTGAGGCTCTCATCCTCTGTCACATTGGACCTCATACAAAGCTTTTGGAATTCTTCAGTATAGGTACTCACATCTAGTTCTTTCTACCTTAGGCTTTGTCTCTTCTTGTGTAATTGAATTTCATAGTCATCAGGCATGTAGGCTTCTTTTACCTTAGCAACCATACCTTTCCAAGTTGATATGAGTTGTTTGCCTTCTTTCTCCCTCTCTGTTTGAACAAACTTCCACCATGTCAAGGCTGATCCTCTCAATCTGGACTTAGCAACTTTCACCTTCTGTGCTTCAGTCACTCCATCACACTCAAAGTGATTCTCCATGCCTTCTATCCAATCCATGACTAAGTCTGGTTCCATCTTTCCACTGAATAGTGGTATGCCTTCAAGTGCTTTTCCACTCAAGGCTTTCACTACCTTCAAGAAAGGCCCCTCCTTCAAAACAGGGTCAGGTTCAGGGGTCTTGTCTTCCTTTGCAACCTCTTCTTCTTTTGGAATTCTTCCCTCAATCTGTGCACTCCTCACTACTGCCTCCAGTTGGGCTAATCTTTCCCTCAATCGATTATTGTCTTCTTCCTGCTCTTCAACCTTCTTAGCTAGCTCTGCATTTGTCACCATGGTGGAAGAATCTATTGACTCACTGTCTGACATGCAAGATTGCTTCCCAAATCTTTAACTTGCTCTTATACCAATCTGGTGTAAAGATGGTTTGGATGGAAGACTCACACTCCCATGCTCCGGGTCTCACCTCAACAAATCCCTATTGTGGCTTCTTTCACCACCCAACCTCTAGGCTATGACACATCTTCAGACACCCCTGGCTCTTGGCCATCCCCTCTTCCAACCTTTGTCAACTAAACCACTCAATTCTTGCTACTTGTTTGTTGTCCTCAATTACCCTTTATCCACCTTAAAGGTCAATTGCACACCACACACCTCTATGTCTTTGTAGGGTTATCTCTACCTTTCACCATGTTTCTTGGCATCCTACTAAGCTTCTTGGATCACCTTCTAGCACTATTTCTCCATCGCTTTCAAGAAACCCTTGGTTAGGGTTTGGAAAAGGTTACTAGCCTTGAGCCTTTTTAGGCCTCCTAGCCCGGGTAAAACTAGCTATTGCACACAACTTCCCCAAAGAACCTAAAATATTTTCCTTGGATTCTCAATCCTTATACCATCCTTCACAACTTTTCAAATTCTTTTCACCTTGACTGGCCGTACACAGGATTGTTCTTCCCTTTTTGGCATTCTTTAGGGTTTTTTTTTTCAACTTTCTATCCACCCGGTAGGTCTGTCAGCACATTTCTTTGATCTCCCAACTGTTGGAGCCTCCTCCTCATGTCCAAACCTCTGTGGGGTCTTCCTCCACACTCCTACCATGGGGTTTACCCTGGAGGAACTCACCCTGCAAGTAAAGTGCTTTTTAGCACTGGTAAAATGACTGTCCTAGCCGGGCACTGTCAAGCCCACCTAGGAGCAGTCCTTAGCCACTTTCCCTGCATTCCTACCTACCATTACACCTATCCTAACTATGTACAGGGAGCCTAGATCCATTCCCCAAGTTTCCATACACTGGGTACGGTGGGAAGTGGGTCTAGGACTCCATTCTGTCCAAATTACCAGTCAGGACACAAAATTAACAAGAAAACCAAAAAACCTATCTATAAAGACACCTGCAATTTACAATTTCACTCTACAAACAAAAACACCATGCCATAAAGCAATGATCTAATAATATCTAAGGCATAATGCAGGCCTGTTCGTTCTTGATCAAGCAAATATACAAGAAAACACAGAAAATTCAATTAACTTCCCAAACTGTCCTCCATTAACTTCTTTTTCAAATTTTCAAACAAAAAAACATTCAAAAGCCTTCTAAACTTTGCACAATGGTCGAGGCCATGCCTAAATACCTCCTCAAAATAGTTATGCTCGAGGCTTTTCTCTCCCAAGCTGGTCAGGCATTACAAATGCTGATGTTGGAAAAAAGTCACAAACCACTAACATTTTGTGTTACACCTCACACTTGACCATTCCACATAGCTAGCCACCAATATTGACAACTCCTGATTAACATTATGCTAAACCTAACACCTAGAGCAATGGTCCACATGACCTTAATTGAAAAAACACAAAATTGCCAAAAATTGCCTGTTTCCTAGTCATTTGTCAAGGTGCTCCTGCACCAATAGGGGGGTAGTATCTTTTCATGAGTTGTTTCAAATTTTAATCATATTTTAGATTTATTTTGAGGATAGATTCAATCAAATGGGGGATGGGATATTGTTATGTTTAAGGATGTATGATTTTATGTATGTGTACTTCTCAGGTCATGTGTACTAATATAATATGAACAAAAATGCATCTAGTTCATGCCTCATCCTAAAATGAATCATAGTGGACAAATCAATAGGGATAGAGAAAAGGAAGGAAACATGAATAATTCAGAATCCTTAAGCTTAGTAGAGTTTTTATTTTTCCTTTTTGATAAATCTTTTGAAATGTTTTGATATAAATTTACTATTTATATCTCAATTTTGCATTTTTTTTCTTACATTGATTTTATTTTGAGATACCACCCCATGACCTAACCCTAAGAAACTAGAAATATGCAAGGGATCATCATCAAAGATTAGATCAAATTGTAATGGACATACTTTTTAAAATTAATTTTCATAGCATGATTTTGACTTTTTGATTACTCTACACAAGTAAGAAAGGATTTGAGGGGAGGGGTTGCAAACTTAGTAGGTTTTTAGGAATTGCAACAATTTTTAAATATAAAGGTAAATATAGGAGAAATTTTTAATGAACCTAATGATATGCATGGTTCTCATTATATGGGGAAAATAGAAAAGTGAATGGTTAAATGGAGCATAAGGTGAAGGCTCAAATTTATAAGGGTTGTATGATTAGAATATGTCCCATGTCATGGAAAGTTCTAGTTGTGAATGATATAAAGGACTTAAGGATGCATATTGTAATCAAATATATGATGGAAGCATGCATATTTTTAAAAAAGTATATTGGGAAAATTCTTGATCATTCTTGGCGCGTAAATAAAAATTATTATTTATGAAATTAATTATCTTTGGTCCTTGGTTATTTGATAGTTGAGAGAAGGAAATTAGGGAAAAAATGTTATCCAACAAAATAAATATTTTTAAAATGGGCATAAAAATATCTAAAATAACAAGATTGAATATATATGTAAATTGAAAAAAATTGCAAAAGCATCCTGCTTAGTGATGGAATATTCCCTTTCGAGGTCTATAAAAGGAGTTTTACATGAGGATAGAGCTCATTTGTAAGTTGTGAGCTTGAAAGTGTGATGTTTGAAAAAAGGATCTAGGTCCTAAATCACACTACTTCCAATATAACAAAATGGAAGGGATTAAAATTGATCTCAACACCCACTTGGCTACAAAACCTCAATGGAAGGGCTAAAATGGTGGATCAAGGTTTTAATCCCTTTGTTACATTGTTAGTATTTATAACCAACACAACCTGTTGAAGGTCAATAAAATTTAATAATAAGTTCACTATAACTCAAACTTGTTAAAGGTTAACTAACTCAGACTACGTTCATAGAGCATAGATCCATATGGGAAAACATAATATTAACAATGTTCATAATAAGGATAGACCTATAAAAGTCAAATACCATTAACAATGCTCATAATAAGCACATATGAATTGAAGTCAAACATAACATTTATAGTGTTTATAACACATGCAAACTTATAAGGGTCAAATAATAGCAATAAATTTATACACAAGTAATAAAATGAACAGTCCTTTAACATTAAAACCCAAGTGTTTTTAAACTAAGTCAGGTCAAGGGTTCCATTCATTTTAAATGTAATAATTTATACCCTTCTCTATTTAGGGAGATATCAATGTAAGATGATGGTAGAAATATAATGACCGATAAATAAATACCAAGCTCATAACATCATGCTAAAAAAACCTTAACAAAAAGTCTAGACAAACCCAAAAAAAAAATGGATTCAATCATTTTACATTCCCATGCAAAATATAGAGGATTTTTTGTTTATTAGTCAACATATATCATATATTCATTACACTCATTCTATACAAATCTTCTTGCATGCCAAACAAAAATATGAAATGATATCATTTAATAATTACATACCAAATTCTTTGCAATAATACTCCAACAAAATGTAGAGATCCTTCTCCTTTTGATTCTACCACCTCCTTTTCTCCCCTTTTTATTTCTTTTTTCTTTTTGTTATATCATCAACACTCCTAAAACTCCTCCTTTTTTCTCTCCACGTTCTCCATATTTACTCTCCACTTAACCTCCATTCAATGAAAATGAAGGGAATGTTATCAATTGTTTGTTGGATTTTATCTCCCAATCCCCCTTCATTGTATTCCCGCTTTAATTTTGTTTAATGCATTCATTTAAGAACTCACTCAAGCTTTCAATTTTTTCTTTATATAAAAAATATATTAATAATATATATATACTCTTCTAATATATAATACATATATAAATATATATCTCTTTGTTTATAATGAATAGAAAATATATTTATATATATGTATATATTTATTATATATATATGGAGGTATACATCTATATATAATTTAAATTTTTAAAAGTATAATAATTATACTTTTTTCTTATGATGGAAACCTATCAAATAAATGATACAATCACAAGAAGTTACACAAGACAAAAATTGATGTCAATTAACAAAGTAACATTCTAGGTAGAGATAGAGAACTAATCATCAAAACCATAATGATGATATGATGCAAGTTTCCATCACAATTACAACTGAAGGTGAATCTCAAAATAATGTGTATGCAACAAGACACGATTATGTGTGTGTGCGTTCTTAGATTCAAGATGCACTTGTTGTTCTCCCTAGTCTCCTTCCCTCTCTTTGGTGATGATCTCCATCCTCCTCCAAGAGGGGAAACTAATTTCTTGCAGATCCACCTCATTTAACCAACAAGGTAGTTAGTCCATTAATCATAGTGTCATAACATAATATAAATCATTCACTAACAATAATTATACAATTAATAAATTCACATCTATATCTTTTCAATCAATATCTAGCTAATATTCTCTTTTGTAATAATATAAATAAGGAAAACCAATCTTACTGTAAATGTCCACAAAACATAGTTTTGATATCATAATTTTAAATAAATAACTTAGTATTTAACTTAAGTTAGTCAAAATGGTATAATCAACTTGATCCAAAAATGAGGTGTGACATAAATGGATATAGATTAAGCTAAGATTATGTGATGGGATGGGGAGGAGATTAGGGAATGTATGGGGAACCTAAGATGAATAAGGTTAAATATGATGCATTAAGATTAGGTGATGGTTGAGAAAAGGATAGGTGAGAAGGGGGTGAACTAGGAGGATTTTTCTAAGAATTGGGTGGGAAGTGAATCTTAAAGGTCATTTGGATTACCCAAAACTAGAGTAGGTGGTGTAAAATTTATAAAGTACTCAAGATTAAAGGGATGGGAAGTGAAGAAGGTGGAAAAAGTATAATAATGGGTAAAGAGATCTAGGATAATGGAAGAGGGGAGTGATGATGAAGAGAGGCTAAAGAAAACTTGGATGTGATTAAGGTTATTTGCTAAGTAGCTGTAAAAGAGGAAAATTAAAGAGGTTATAGGAATCTTAAATGAGATTCATAAATATCCTTAAATTCCATTACAAGAAAAGAAAATTTTCAATAGGTTCACTTAAGAGGATCTTACTATTTTTCTTATTAGATAGTGAAACTAGTAAGATAAATTAGGTTCACCAAAATGTAAGGAAAAAAGATAAAGCTAAAGAGATTTAATATTTCTCTTTTAGTATACATGGTATGTGTGCAATAAATTATTCTTAATTAGACTATATACTAAATGCACATTAAGATTATGTCAAAATAACCTAGATACAAATGTATGTAAGCTAAGTGATATCTAAGCCTATCTCCAAGTAGCCAAACCTTATTCTAGCACTACTTATGAGTTAAGATAGATAATATGACCAGGTTATTAATGACTCTAAACTATTGAATGTAATCTAGACTAAGAAGTTAGGTAAATGTTATGCTAGAATATTAAAAATTATAAAAATAGGGTAATAATGCATCTATATTGAAGTGTGGTGGCTGGTAAATATGTTGGAAATGAGATTTAGGAGATTTTTTATGAAATATCAAGTCAAACTATATAATTTGTAACTAGGTCCAAAGGGGGGTAGAAAATAAGAAGACTGAGTCTAAAGGTAGATGACCAGTAGGAAGACTAGGTCCTCTTAGGGTGGATAGGTTTAGTTAGATGGTGATGACCTATAGATTTATGATCTATCTAAGGTGCATCTAATACACTTTTTTCATGATGGAAAACTATCAGTGAATAACAAAAGGAAGTTGGTCTACAATAAACCTAGGGTGTGTTGATACATGAGTTGAAATAGAAAAAGTGATATCAAATGATGGAATGGGTTCATATAATGAATGATTTGATGAAGAGTTATGATTAGAGGAGATAATTTTAAACACCATGAAAAATTTATAAAAGGGTTTTCATCTTTAGATCTATATGTTAGTTAGTAAAAATCTATAACAAACCCTAAGTATTGCATTTATGATTAAAATGTTCAATTGGGATGTTTATAACTAGTATTTTATTGATTTCTATGCAAGGATGTCCTAGGGGAGATGTTAGGGACCTTTATAAGATTTTATGTTCAAAAATAAGGATTTGAGAAGTGGCAACCAAGTCCAAAGGTTGATGGCCAATTTAGGAAGGCTAGGTTCTTAAGAAATTTGAGAATGAAAGCCTTGATGTTTTGGAATGGATATATTATCCTAATATTTCTTGGTTTCTTATTTTTTGATATTATTATACCATTGTTAGAATACATTTTTTAATACAATATCTTTAATGGTGGACCCTATTAAAACAAGTGTTATAAGAGGATTTTGCCTAAATTAGCCCCCTTGTGAGCATTTAAACGTGTGTCTAGAATATGCATAAGATCTTAAATAAATTTGATAAACTATTTTTTTTTTTTTAAATACTTTTAATGCAATTTTATGTCATTAAATCTTCAAGGCCTAATTCTAGTGTTTATGAAAACAATACAGATAAATTAGGGTGAGAGAAAAGGTAAGGAAAATAGTGGGTTTGGACTAAAAGTGATTTTTGAGTTTTGTAGAGAACTACTATGGGAATGAAAAACCCTATTCTAAAGTAACTTGAATAAATTTTTGGATATCATTCAACTAAAATCTTTGGAAGGGTAGAGAAGTAGCATGCCTAGATGGTAAAATGGGGTTTTGGTGATTAAAGAGGGACATAAAAGGATAACTAAAGGACTAGTATTCTCAAGAAAAAGTGATATTTATGAGGGTTTAGGCTATAACATTTGCATTTTAGGCTATTTACACTAGGGTTGATACAAACAAGCTAGGTTAAATGGTTTGGGGTGGAAAATGGGATCAAATGGAATTGAAATGGGAGGGTGATTTATTACAACTATGGTAAGATGAACTTGGAAACAGTACATATAATAAGTCATAGAAATAAAAACGTTTACATGCAAAAGAATATAAAAATAAAATCATAAAAAAATTGAAACCTTGAGAAATCAAGACCTAGCTACAAAGAATTAGACTGGGATAATTATTTGAGAAATATAAAAATATTCTAATTATGATATCTCTAAGTTGGCTCTCTCTAGAATATTTTGAAAAATACAAAAGTGACATACTCATACAATAAATATAAAAACCTTATGAATAATTTTTTTTTTTTTCTTATGTTAAAACTAGGTAAGGGTCAATCATTTTTATAGTTTTGATGAGATAATTTAGGGAAGTACATGTGGTAGGATGGTAGATATTGTAATGAATGAGATTACATCCAAATTATTTGGTAAGAAGATCCATAATTCCAAGCCATGGACCCCATGAGACAATAGCTAAGAAAACACACAATATTTTTTTGAAAATGAAGCACACAACACATACAACACATTAGGACAAATACGTGTAATACGACTAACCATGAAACCACCGTTGCAACATGACATCACACAAGCAAATAATTTGACACAAAAACGCATCCTAACCTTAGAGGATTATTATAAACATCATACATGACACCTACGAATGGTTTTGACCTTCATAAGACTAAGAGAACAATCTCCTTAAGCCTAGGTGTAACAATGAGACACTTTTGAGTGAAGACACACATCCCAAGATCAAATATGAAAAATTATCAATGACAACACATATAAATATGTTATAAAAATCCTTAGACTCATGAGGCTATGAGGAACAACTTTCATTCACAATTTTTTCTTGTCTGAGGCTTGAAAATGCTCATTGTTTGATTTACAAGAGAACTACAATGATCTCAAAGGAGAACAATGCTCAAGATAGACATTATCACCCACATATTCAACACTAGCACCTAGGGCAATGATGTCCTAGTCAAGTTCTAGTGTCTTGTTCTAGTGCCAAAGTCCAATTCTAGTGACGTAGTCCTTCCTAGGATTTGTGGTCCAATCTAATCCCTAGTTTTCTAACCAGTAGGTAATTCAAGACTAAGGATTGATCTCTAGGACAAGTTGATCATTGAGGGACCACCTAATAGGTTCTATAACACTAGAAGAACTCTAAAATGTCAAAACACAACTTGAGGCAAATAGAGACTCGGCTTCCCTAAGTACTAGACACCACCAATGTGCATGGGATAAGCTAAGTAGGGGTGTTTTTACCTCCCTAAAACTCCTACATAATTTCCTAGGAAATAAAACACAAGGGGAAGGGGATACGCCACTTTCCATTTTCACAAGGTTTCACAAAAGGCCCCAAAGTGGCCCAAAATGACTCAACACCCTAGGGACAAATACCTAAAAGCTTGATTACCCTAGGAAAAGATTAAAACAATATCCTAAACCACTCCACTACCAAGGCATGGAAACAAAATACCATTTTATATACCACTTAAGTGGCATAATTACAATCTATATCCAATATGAGGTCTAATAATATCAATTTATAAATTATATTGAGGACCCAAATGTCCTTCTATGAAATTTACATCATTGAATGAAATTAAATTAAAGCATAAATAAACCCTTACCATCTTGACCCAATCTTGAAGATCCATCCATGATCCTTTGATCCCCAATAGTGATTTCCACACAACCAACCATGTGATACTCGTAGTTTCACCCCACTATGCTAGGAGATGGTCACAAGGCCCAAATTCACTCAAACAAGACACATGGGGAAATATACATACATACACATCAGACACAAAGATTACATGACATCCAAGGCATAGAAGATAACCAACGCCACCATGGAAAGGAATTACATCTTTCAGGTGCTACTTAAACTACACAAGGACTAAAAATTAGAGAGTGAATAAGGAGTATCATCGCTATAACCTAAAATATTGGTTATACAGAACCAAGTATACCTCTCACAAGAAATGAGGCTACTTGATCATACAATTTTAATGCTCCTTGAATGATCATGTCTTCTACACCCATACCAAGCCTTTACAAGTACTCCAAGGTATGTCGTAGGCACAATTATCTTAGTTACTTTTTAATAACCATGTGTTTCATTAATTATCACTTTTTAAAGAGATTTCATAATGAGATATCCATTGAGCCACTTTGGGCTAGGAAAAAATTGGAAGCCACTCTTGTATCACTCTCTAACACCTACACCTTAGTATCTTCACCTTCTCCAACGAAGATGACAAGAAAAACAATCACAAAATTTGACTCAATGAAAATTTCCAACATGATTCCAATATATTTTTCTTGAAAAGATATGAAGGAGGTCCACTCTTTCCCCTATTCCAAAAACACCATAAATTAATTTTCAATTCAAATTTCATAAGAATTTTCTCAACACCAAAACCAAGAAATTTCATAAAACTCCATTAAAATACCTTCAATTTTTACGTTTTCTAAATTTTGATATTTTTAAATAACCAAAAAGTGTCATTTGGCTCTAAACATGCACAACTACTATTTCCAACTATCATTTTCATTTTCTGAGCATTTTCAAAAAATTGGCATTATGAGGGCACAATTTTACAAATTTGAAAAAAAATCACTTAAATTCTAATTCCTAATCAAATTGCAAAATATAAACTACATTGGTAGTGTTTGATGCTCTCCTAATGGTAAACATTCCATTCAAAATAAAAATAAATAAATAAATGAGAAACATACCTTTCGTTTGCCAAAATCCAAGATCACACAATGCTTGCAACACACCTAAGGAGAGGAAGAATGCACAATACACAAAAAAATAATTTCCCTTTCCTATCCAATCCACTTCAAATCCCACTCAATTCCATTCACAATTGCATTCCCAATTCAAAAATAAAATTTTGCTTGAGAGAGGGTTTTTGGAGTGAAAAAAGCCTTCCCAAACAACAATGAATAATAATGCTAAGTTCCATTTCCCTTTTAACCCTTTTTCTATTTTTCAAAATTTTATACCAAATTAAATTTTACTTTATTCAATCAACCCAAATACACCCTTCCCAATAATTTAAATCCATGTCTTAACATTTTATCACATGCAAACTAACAATTAAATTACAATTATAACACATATGGTTTTTTGAATATTTCGAGTTTCAAGTCTAATTCCTCACAAGTTAGACACAATAAATCATATTTAAGACAAGTACAACTAGGTATTGCAAGGAAAAACCACCTACTATGACATCTCCCATATAACCACCACCGAGGATAACTCAAACCTATAAATTAGGTGGAGAAATGCTCTACACCTACACACTCAATACCCACATCAAGTGTACTTGCAACATGTACATAATAGCCAAAGCACAATATAGCTCCGGAGTGGGGTACAACATCATAAAATATAAAAGAAATATTCATACAACCATGTTGCATAATCAATTGAATCAAGAAAGCATAGTCCACCATAACATAAGTATAATAATCATAATAATAATATAAGTATGTTGCAACATGCACCCAGGTCCTAGTGCCAATACAAAATGATATGATGAGGACGTCTCAAATCAAAATAGACAAGTCTAATAGAATGCAAATGTGAGAAGCATTATAGGATCAAAGTACCTAGTCAACCTATTGGGTACCTATATATGGACAGTGACCTCAAGTGAATTTCAAGCTCAATTATTTGGGGGACATTAGGATGCAAGGTGGACATCTAGGGATAGGTGTATATGTGGAATTGTATTTCATCTATACATTATTTAGGGAGGGAATATTGGGGATCACACACATAAAAAGCCTAGGGATGAAAACTTAAGCATAAAGAGAAGGGCTAAATAGAGAAACATAAAATAAAGGCTAGGAGATAGGGAGGGGCCAATAATTAAATATAAAAAAATATTTAGGAAAGATTAAAAAAAGTCTTAAGATAACATAGGGAAAGGAGAAAGGGGTTAAAACATGACACAAAACACAAACATGGTAAGAGCACTAAAATGTTTATAACAGTGTGATAAGGGTATGCAAAATTTGTTATCATAGCTTCACCATTTTCCATATTCCTTTTGATTAATATTTTATTCATGATTGTGGCTCCTCTCACTATTATAAACTTTATAATGATAATCCACACTTAATTATTATTACATATCAAATTATTAGGGTCAACCTTGATCCCATAATGAGGTGCAATTATTTCCTTATGTTTTATATTTTTATGTTGTTTGATGCTTGTCTTTGTGTGTCTCTTTTCTGTTCTCTTTTAAATGGGTTTCCTTTATGATCATCACTTTCTTTATTTTGTTTTAGGTCTCATCATTTGACTTATGGGCTCCTATATTACCAGTGGTTATTTTTCTCCCATTTTCATATCATTTGACCACATGCCTATATTACCAGTGGTTATTTTTTTCCCATTTTCATATCATTTGATCACATGTGAGATCATTACCTTAAGGATCCCATTTTTCCATCATTATGTCACTTGGTCATTGGTTGGCATATGATATTTATCTCCCTTGTGACTCATTATATCTTATCATCTCTCAAGGTGACCTAAATTTTCCCCTTCTACATCAATTTCTTCTTTTTATTACTTTGTTCCTCTTTCTTCTTAACTATTATCCTTAATTTGATTTTCTCTCTTCATTACTTTTTTCCTGTCAACTTAAGGGGGGGCATATATCCTACATCACTCACTATTGCTCCTTCATATTTTTTATATCATTGACCATGATCTTGATGACTAGCCTACCTCATCATTATAAGTCTACCCTATCCTCTTTATCTAATTGGGTGGTTACCTTATAGCCATTAAGGACATCATCAATTTCAAGTTTCCATTCATACATTGGGTTGTTATCTATAGACAATTTGATAACCATCAAATAGCCATTTATCTTGTTATTTGTTTCCAATTGTGTTGGCTATAGTCTTTATGCATGAGTGACAACCAATAGTAGACAAGGGTGACAACTACTAATAGCCATGGGTAATAGCCATGGGTAATCAAATGAAAAAGAATAGTATGACATGCCAATATAAAGAGGAACCGGCCATAAGTGAGAAAGCTTGCAATAGAGGTAGATCAAATAATATAGATCCACAATAACATATATTAATATTAATAATCAAACATATATCAGCAATAAGTTTAACTATTGCTCATGTAATCTTTTTTACAAATTAACAATTCAATAGTAGTCTAGGTTTGCTAGTATTGCAGGTGGCTTTATTGATTTCATTTCTCTCTAGAAGTGGGTAAAAAATCATGTGAAGCAGCTATTTTTCTAGAGGAAGAATTTAAGGTTGTTCTTAAACATTGAGGAGTTGGAATTTTTTTATATAGCATTCATAATTTTTAATGAAAAGTTAATATTTTTAGAGAAGTATTTAAAAATAATTGTATTTTATGGAATTTTATTTATGGAGATCTATTTAGAGGTGAGTGGAGGAAGGTATAGAAGATATAAAAGATACCATATTTTTCATATAATCAATTTTTGAGTTGGTTTGATACGAAATAATTTATGCTTTTGAAAAAGAAATTACAAGATCCATTTTTATAGGGGTAGAATATATATGCTGAATATTTGACACACAATTAAATGTCTCTTAAATACTGACATCATTAATTTTTTTTTTTAAAACATTTTATTGCATTCTTTACCCATATTATAGAATATAAAAAATCATTTCCTCTTGCATGTTTTAGCACAATTAAATACTAAAGATATCAAGTTTCCACAATCCATCTAGTATCACAATAATGTTTCTGGATTTGATTGTGTTTTGATTTTTCACATCAATGTTTCGAATCATACTACATTCTCTCCTTCAGCTCTCTTTCATCCTGATGATGGATCATGTAGTATGATTAAAAATGTTGATGTGAAAAATCAAAACACAATCAAATCCAGAAATATTATTGTGATATAATTAAATACTGTTACATATTAAAATCATAAACTATAAAAATGTTGCAATGGTGAGTGTATGCAAGATATTTCATTGAAAACTGAGGGGGAGTCCCCTTGATTTTTGGGCATTACTGCACACAAGAAAATCTTGAAGAAGCCCATTCAAAAGGTTTTCATTTCACAATATTACCCCATAGATATAAAGAAAGACCAGAACAAAACTCCAATAGGTATGAAATTGGCAGATCATTTAAATGCAGGGCCATATGATATTCTGCACCATTATTTCTTAAACATTTGAATCCATTACTTGAATACCAGCAAGGCTGTCAAATCAATATCTCAATACCAACAAATCACAATCTTTATTGCTGATATGATATCAAGTTCCAAAAGCATGAGCCCCCAGATACCCTGGTTTTCTTTTTACACTCTTCCTCTCCTAACTCAGGAGAAGATGGTACCTTGAAAAACAGCCTCAACAAAAGAAACCGATATACAAGATTTAGCAAGATTTGAACACTTATTTCCTCAGCCCATCACCAAGTTTGCAACAACAAAAAAATGCATGAAATCTCAAAAATTGATTAAAACAGGAAGACTAGCTGACTGAACTACTCTGGGGGATATCATTCTCCTTGGGTGCGATTCCCGGACGACTCCTATCAGTTCAGCAAATCTCACCACACATATCTGCAACAACTCTGCCATTAATCTCACAAGAATCATCTTCAGCAACTAAACTCTTTGCAGGAAAGCAAATTTCAGAACTTGTGCAGAACATTAGGTAGATAAAGATGGCTTTTAAAGCCAAACGAATTTGTTGAGACGTAGAATATCACCGACTGGTCGTTGCAACTTTGAATAAAGGTTGCAATTTGCTTTTCCCACGCGCCCAACAGCTTGCATGTTGGGTTACTTATGCAGTACGTACATTCAATGAACGAGAAAACCCAGAAAATTCTTATCTTAGCAAAACCTGAAATTCATTGGCAAATGGGTCGGTCTGTGCTTGACTTGTATTGGAAAAAACGGCAAATGCCACCAACTTAGAATTCACTCAAATACATGGAAGGTCCCACAGTCCAAAGAATTTTCATGGAGGAGACAATAATAATATTGAAAGCGATGCTGGGCGAAACGCAGGATATCAATAAAGCAACCTTTGAACATACCGACATCGATAGCTTTTTTCAAACTAAATTGAAACGAGTTACAGTAGATTATAATGTGTTTTATTGTAAGGGGGGGCGGGGGGGGGGAATGTATGGTTAGAGAGGAAGACTTCCGCACAAGGCAAAATGTGTCTTGTCATAAGCATGCAAATGTAAAGGTGAAAATATGGATGAGGTATCTGATAAATGTGGATGATGTACCTGATATCCATCAGAAGATTTTTATTTATTTTTAATTGAAATCATTCAATCTACAGCTGCAAGGCGCCACAAAAGATATGAATTTTGTTAGATTGGATAGTTGGAAGTTGTCACAAAAGATATGAAAATTATTAGATTGGAATCAAAGTTGATGAAAATCTCAACAAGATGGTGAATTTTAGCGAGATAATCAGTGTTAAGAACATCAAGGTACTGCAAGAAAGGATCAAGTCTCATCACATGTAGGGGTAGGTTGGTCCTAGTATGTGAATGAGAGGTAGCAAAGCCAAAATGGGAAAATAGTTGGATAGCATTATTATATTGGTGAAACATTTGAAGCATGTATAAAATGAATAGGAGGTTGTTTTTACTCTTAATGAATTTTGATTCCCTTAAGTTTTTTGTGTTTCTATCTTGGTTCTTTTTCATTTATAGTTTTCTTGCTATTTCTAGGTGGTTTTTGCATTATTTTATTGTTGTAATGTTGTTATGGAAAAACCCTTTTGTTGTTTCTCTCTAGTTCTCTCTTGTACAAGGTTGAGGCCCTTTCAAAGAACTTATTTTTACCCTATATCATAAAATGTATACCTAGTACTATTTTTAATCAAATCATTGGGGTTTTATTATGGCCGTTACTTATGGAAAATAAAACTTTACAAATGATAGCATTCTATTTTTAATATGAGACCATAGAGTCCTTTGGGAAGAGATGAACTATTTGGATTACACTTTTATATTTGTCGGTGTAGTCTAGCCACCATTTTTCAATGATATAAGCTCCAACTCTTTTAGCATTCTCCTTTAGAGTAAAGTCATCCTAAATAGAAGGGCAATTTGAAACTACAATTCCATTGAATTTTTTTAAACATTTTACCTCGTTTTTAGAAGAAATCGCTATTAATTTCAACACATAATCCTTTAATAACTCTTTAAAACAAATTTCTTTCCTCCTATATAATTTCTTAGAAGGATTCTATACAACATTTTCTTGCATAGATAAAGGAGTCTTAGGCATAACCTACAAGAACATCTTATAAGATAAAATTTTGGAGTCATATCTACAAGCATAGCACTATCTTGAATGGTAGTATTGTACACCATATTGCTAAGAAGTTCAACCCCAATTATAACATCTTTCAACTTTACCTTCTAGGGGCTCTCCTTTTTCTATGAGTAAGGAGGAGAATATGACTCACCAAAAATTTGATATCTTAGTTCAACATTCCTCCATCATGTAGCCTTCCCTAGAACTCACTTCTTCACAATGCACTTACCATATGTAAATTTCCTACCCAAAAATAAATACAACATTAAAAGCTCATTTTTTGTAGTCTAGAGGTTGTCATCTACATCCCTCACCTATAGCGAAATATCCACTAGAAACCCCCTAAAAGACATTTGTCTCAACCAATATGTGGGCACAAATAAGGTTAGTAAATTTCAAGGTATTTAAGGATATAGAAAGAAAATTCCTTCATGAGTTACCTATACTCTCCAGAGTGGAAAGTGTCCAAAAATGATTAGGTATATTTATAAGTTGCACCTAGACTATAACAATTAAAAAAATTTAATCATTCAAGCAAAGTCTTGAAACCAAGGTTCAATGTAAAGTAGATCAAAACCCCATTACTATAGACCCTTAGCAAGAATAATGTTTATCTCATATAGAGAGATACATAAATTAATGAAAACATCCTAGAAATAGGGGTATTACACAATGTGTTCATCTATAAATGACTTATAGTACAATGAAACCCAATGATGAAGCTCCAAAAGGCTCAACCATAAATTATTAAATTTACCAAACCTTTATTGTCTTATATACCTAGCACTTTTTCCCTTTATGTTGCACTGACTTTGATTCATTTGTTTCAATATACAATGATTAATATACAAGTAACATATTTCTTCATAAAAAGTTAGCAAAATAACCTAAACCTACCTTTGTGCATTTCACGAATATAGATTCATTCTTTATTTATCCCATCCCTTCTCTTGGGATAAATTTGCAAGAGTGGATTTGGACCTGATTTAGATTCACAATATGGATTTGATCACCAAACTTGTAAATTCAAATGTATTCCCAATCCCAAGCTAACCCTATTGCTATTAGTCATTATTTGTCACCTTGAGTGTGAAATGTTTAAACATGCACACACTAGGATATTTCATAAAGGGACAAATCATAATTCATTTGAATCACCTGGGAATCATCATAGGATTATCTTGTGGCATCAACACTTTATCATTGCATCATCATAACATCATCAACATTGATAACAATAGAATAGGCATTTGCAAGGCTACTTAACTCGTCTTTGAAATTGTTCGTCATTAAATTGATTCCAAATATTTGACTAAGGAAATATGAGGGAAGCAAGTCACCTCTTGCACCTATTAAAGATTCCTACCATTTTTTGAAGAGGAAATCTTAGTCGATGAACTCACAAGAATAGCATCAAGTTTTCTTTTAACTTTGCATGAGGATCATCTACCCACATAAATGTAATCCTTCATGAAAGAAACCAACACATTCCCACCTGCCAAATGGATTTGAAGATGGTAGTTGAGGGAAATGTGGTCCCCACAATAGTTTCCAACACCATCCCTTTGAGATGAGACTGAAGACACTCCATAACGAAAGTCTCATTGGAGTGCACATTTTCATGAATATCTTGGCACATCAAGGACAAGTTCCAAATGTTTTGGAAATACTACAACATAGATGTCTCATAATGAATTTTGTACTCCAAAACATCCAACTTGGAGAAAATTCTAATATTGTTAGTCAACTTTAAAATAATATCAACACAAATAAAAATCTAGCAAAAATATTTTCTAGATTTTGTGATATTGTCAATGGAAAAAAACTACCCAATATCATTAGAAGTGATGAGTCCAGTTAATGGCTCAATTTTGATAAGGGTTTATTATCTATTTGTTGTTGTTACCTTAAACTTTGACACTTGGTTGTTGGCATTTCCTATGTTATTTCCTCAAAACCATAGACATTTGCTATGTGAATTATCTATGTTGATTTTACATGTGGATTAATGAATGTTGCTTTAAGGTAGTTATAGATATGATTTTTTTTGTGCGTGCTAATGTTGTTATGCATTTGTAATCAGAGCCTACAAAGTTGAGGAAGTTCCTGCCAGCTGGTCAATTGCCAAAGGAGTCAATGAGATGATCATTAAAAGGTCAATGGAGAGAAAATCCTAGCTTGAATTAAAGAATGTAACTGCCTTGTAAATGATCATGTTTGTTGGTTGAGAAAATATAGGAGTTTTTGTTATGCTATATTTGTGTTAAGGCAAGTTTGATTTGACTAGATTCCACACATGCATAACCTCCTTTCCTTTTTTTATGCTTTCCATAAATGGCGTCCTCCTAATTCATTGGAGTTGACCGCCTAGGTTGTTAGTTAGCTAGTAGTTTATCCTTCTATAAATAAGACTCGGATGCTCCTCAGAAGGCTAATTAATTTGATATTATACTCGCATTTCTAGCTTTCAAGTAATACGTATATGTTGTTCCATTGTAATCGCACTTTCAATGAATAAAATGAAGTTATAAGTTTGTTGCATTTGAGTTAGTTTCAAGGGAAACTCACCCAAGAGGGCCCACTTGGTGAGAATTCCTTCCTTTTAGCTTAGTCATTATTTTTTTGTTCAATAATATTTTCAATTCTGGCCACTCTCCCTATAGCCACTAGAATTCCATTTTGTGACTGTTCCTGCAGACAGAGTAGTTTCATGTCCGTTTGCTAAGATTTTCACTTTTGTCATGCATTTCAGTTCAGTATAGTTGTTGGTTAATTTTTAGTGCTTATGTTACCTCCTTTCAAGCAATTTACTTTTAGCATCATGTCTTTCCTAGTTGTAGAATGAATATGGCTACAATAGAAACCTAGTGCACATATAGTGCTGACCCATTTCAAGTTCATGTCTCTGGGTTGACAATTAAATGAACCTTCATGATGAGAAAGATAGCTATTTAGTATAGATGTCCAGTCTCTGAGTTACAACTTTAAGGTCTTAGTTGTTGAATCATTAGAGGAGGCCAACATTTTTGGTGCCATTTTCGAGGATGGTGTCAAAATAGGAAGTATTTCGGAGTCATTTTCGGTTTCTTTCTTGTTTTTGGTATTTCAAAAGTTTATTTTCAGCATACCCTTCATTAGACTAGGTAATGACCTACTATTCTTTCACCAATTATTTGTGTGAGTTGGTTGATACTGAGTAATACTACATGCATGTGGGTAGGAGAGGAGATGCTTTAGGGATATTCCTTCCTAATTACCCTAACCTTGATAACCAGCTAGTTGAGTTTTAAAAATTTCTAGAAGAAGAAGAAATAAACCCTTTTGTTGAAGCATTTCTAGATTTGTCCAGTTTAAAAACTTCCTTCGAACAACAAGCTGCCCAAAATCTGATCAAGAACCCATTTGCTTTGATTTTCCATCAAGCAAATATGGTTGCCCAACCAGCTCGGCCTAACCAACCAACCTTTCATTTTCCTATCCCTCCACACAATGATGTTGACAACATCAAGAACATTCCTACTTCAGCCCTTCCTAAATTCTGTGGGCTTGTAACAGAGGAACCAGACACTTTTCTGTTTGAATTTGATATCCTCTATAGAAGCTATGATTACACTACTGATGCTAATAGGCTTAAGTTGTTTTCTACTACTTTGAGACAAGCTGCATTAAGATGGTTTATGAGCCTAGGAAGGAATATTATAAATAGTTGGAATGAGATGAAGGAAAATTTTCTTGAGAAGTATAAATAATATTGTGGAGATAGTGATATGAGAGGAGGTGATATCTTTAGGATGCAGCAGAAGGAGGATGAAAGTTTGGAGGACTATTTGTCAAGGTTCCAGTTTAGCTTGAAGAAGTCTCCACACCATGCACTCAATGAAGAGTCTGAAAAATTTATCTTTCTTAGAGAAATTAGTGAGGCTTGTGTTAATGCTCTAGATTTGATAAGAGAAGGAGATATCACTCAAGTGCCTTGGGATGCTATTAAGAAGGTATGTCAAAATTACTCTAGAGAAGCTATAAAGAAAGAGAGAGGTTACCAACCTTCTTTGGAAAAATCTTCTGTTAAGGGAGTTTCAAGGATGGAAATCACTCACTTGCTATCAGATTTCAAGCAAGATATCATAAATAATATGGCAACTCAGCTAGATACCCTTCAAGAAAAGAAGAAACATGAGGAGGTAGAGGCAATGCTGGTAGAATATTGTCCTCATTGCAAGCAAAGAAAGAAAGACTGCAAATGTACAATGGTGGCCAATATTGATAGAAATCACATTCTACCTAAATTCAAGCCAGGTATGTTGCACAAAGAAGGCCATGGGCTCCAAGACAAGGTATGCCACTAGACCCATTATCTTTTAATGGACCTTACATGAATTCTTATGCATTTGGTAATCAATGGCATCCCCAATATCCATAAAAACCTGGAGGTTACCCACCTCAACCTTGGAATAATCCTCAAAATACCTGGCCTAGTTACCAAAAAACTCCACCCCCATGGCAAAAAAACCTGGGAAATTGGTAGCAACCTCAAGGAAACTGGCAGTAGACATCCCAATGGAGAGGAGGGCAACAATGGCCAAGCCAGTCAACTAGTTACATGCAACCAACTCCATAGCCTCAATAACATGTGCAATAATGCCCCCTCCTAACTCAAATACTAGCACACCTATACCTACTCAGTTACTAGCTCAACTCACACCCAACCCAAATAACAAACCACAGCAGCATCAACCAGTCTATTATGCATATCCAAACCAATATCCTACCTATGTTGTGAGTTTGAGTAATATCCACCTGCGTTTAGGAACCACTTTTCCATCACCTTCCACTCTTATTATTACAGAGCTTCATGTGGAAGAGGAGGAGAATCAAAAATGAACTCATGCACTTGCTCAATCAAGTGTGCCTACCAATTCTGAACCAATTCTGTAGTCTGATCTGGAACCACCATTTCCTCAAAGGTTAGAAGTTGTTAAGCAAAAGGAGGAAACACCCTTTCATATTTTGGGTCAGCTGAAACACATATGTGTCAAGATACCCCTATTCCAAGCCATAAAATATGTTCCCATATATGGTAAGGCAATAAAGGAAGCATGCCTTAAAAAGGTTGGGAGGAAAAATAAAGACCCCATCACTGTCCATTTAGTAGGGCAGTTGGCTGATATCATGCTTGGGAAATTCATTGTTCCTAAATACACTGACCCGGGCAGTCTTGTAGTTGAAGTCATCATAAATGGAATCCAAGTAAAGAATTCTCTAATAGATTTGGGGGAAACTATTAATGTGATGACTCGGGACATCTTGCAACAACTGAATGTTACAAATTTGAGACCTACTCCTACAGTCCTATAGCTTGCTGACAATTCTACTATCAAACCTTATGGTGTAGTAGAAGACCTTGTTATTCTAGACTCTTGGGAATATCCAAAATATTTTATGATCCTTTCCCCTAAAGGTACATTAGGAGGATATCCTATTATTTTGGGAAGGCCGTGGTTGGCTACTACAGACACCTAGACACTGGATTTTAGACAAAGGACATGACTATTTCTGATGGAAGAAGTACTAAAAAGCGTGCTCTTTATCCTCTTGCTCAGCCATCCCATGATATGGATAACCCTATCTGGCCGCATGTTGGTGAAGAGGCCAAGGCGATCAATTCATTAGTGAAACTCATGATGATAGGAAAAATTCCTTTCCTACAGTTATAGGAAGAGGATGAAATATTGTCAAATATAATTCATAACAATTATGAAATGCACGAAGAATCACCTGTTATTGAGTCTAGTTCAGTTGCTCCATTGCAGACACTTTTACCTACTCTTCCTGCACTAGAAATTCTTGCAGCAACAGGTATGTCAGATACATTGTTGTCACCTGAACTAAAAATGCCATGCATCAATGAAGGAGTTATGATAGATTTGATTACCCAAGTGTAAGTTTCAAAAGGTAAACATTTGAAAATTAATAACAAGCTTACTAAGGAGCAGCAAATGTCCCTGACAAACTTGTTACAAAAGAATCAGCCTACATTTACATGGGATTACCATAACATGAAAGGATTAGATCCTAAAATCTGTACTCATAGGATCTACATCAAACATGACTACACACTAGTAAGGCAGCCACAAAGAAGAATCAATCATGCATTAAGGGAGATTGTCAAAGGAGAAATGTAGAAGTTATTGGATGCTGGATTCATCTATCCTATCTCAGACAGCCAATGGGTGTCTCCTTTGGTGATTTTTCCTAAAAAGGAGTTAAATGGAGAGTTTGTATTGACTATAGAGAATTAAATTCTTCTACTAAAAAGGATCACTTTCCTCTTCCTTTCATAGATCAAGTATTGGATTCTCTTACAGGAAAGGATTATTTTTCTTTCTTGGATGGTTTCAATGGCTATAATCAAATACAAATTACACCTGAGGACCAAGAGAAGAAAAATTTTACCTATTCTTGGAGCACTAATTCCTATTCAATGCTTCTATTTGGTCTCTACAATGCACTTGCAACTTTCCAAAAAGCATTCATTAGTATCTTCTCAAATATTTCACATGAGTGCATGGAAATCTACATAGATGATTTCACCTTAGGGTGTTGATTTTTATGAAGCATTGGAAAACCTAAGGAAGGTTCTACAAAGATGTGAGGACCATAATTTATCCTTAAATAGTAATAAATGCTTCACGATGATGCAAGAAGGAGTATTCCTTGGCCGCTATATCTCTCACAATGGAATTCAGGTGGATCTAGCCAAGACTGAGGTAATTACCAATCTCTCTATTCCTACAAAACAAAAATATTTTAGGAGCTTTTTGGGTCATGCTAGCTATTATAGGTGGTTCATCAAGGATTTCAATAAAATGGCAACACCACTCTATAGTCTTTTGACTAAAGATGTTGAGTTCCAGTGGAAAAAATATTGTGAAAAAAGCATTTTTTGCTTTGAAGGAAGCTTTAACCCATGCTCCTATGCTCAAAGGTCCTAATTGGGACCTCCCTTTCCATATTCATACAAATGCATTTGATTATGCCATAGGTTTTTTCTTGGGCCAAAAGTAGGGAACAATTGAGCATGCAATCTACTTTGTCAGCAAAACCCTACAAGGAGCGGAGTTTAACTGCATTGTGACAGAAAAGGAGATGTTGGTAGTCATATATTCCCTCAATAAATTCAGACATTATATCACTGGGTAGCATGTTTTTTTCCATATAGACCATGCAGCCATAAAATATTTGATGAATAAGCCCTTAATTATAGAAAGATTAGCAAGATGGTTGCTCCTCATGCAGGAGTTTGATATCACCATCATAGACAAGCCAAGGAAAGAAAATGTTGTAGAATAATTTCTCTCAAGATTGACTCCATCTGAGGACACTCAAGTCATTGATGACTCCTTCCCTAATGAACACTTATTTTTCATGAGTATCCACACACCTTGGTATGCAGACATAGAAAATTATCTAGTCGCAGGAAGAGTTCCCCCTTATTTCTCTCTAAAAGAGAGAATAGTTCTCATTGAGAAAACTTTTCCTTTCTCATGGATTGCAGGATGTCTATTCTATATTGGAACAGATCATGTGATGAGGAGATGTGTAAGAGAAGATGAGACATATGATATACTACATGCATGTCACAATGAACCCTATGGAGGACACTTTGCAGCCAAGAGGACAAAAATGAAGATTCTTAATATAGGATATTATTGGCCCACACTTCATAAAGATGTAGGAAAGTATACTAGAAAGTGTGATAGATGTTAGAGAATGGGTCGGCCAACTAAAACTAATGAGATGCCTCTATACCCCCAGATAGTTATCACACCATTTGATAAATGGGGACTTGATTTTGTAGCTCCCATTGACCCACTATCAAATGGTAAATCCCACATCTTGGTTTACACTCATTATGTGACCAAGTGGGTTGAATTTAAAGCTATGAAACATGCTAGAGATAATAAGGTTGAAGAATTCCTCTATGAGGATATTTTCACATGTTATGGGGTTCCAAGAGAGATAGTGACAGATCAAGGGGCTCAATTTCCATCAACCCTTGTTACAACATTGGTCAATGAATATAAAAGTAGGCATAAGAAATCTACTCCCTAGCACCCTCAAGCCAATGGGAAGGCTGAGGTGACCAATAGGAAAATAGAGGCTATTTTGACCAAAATAGTGGCTATTCATAGGAAAGATTGGGCAAATAGGTTGCCAAAAGCTGTCTAGGCCTATAGAACCAGCTAGAAGACAACCACTGGTTTCACACCTTTTGAATTGTTGTATGGAAAGACAACCATGATGCCCATAGAATTTGAACATAAAACACTTGGGACTACATTAGATCTCGAGATAGACATCTTTGGGGCAAAAAAGACCGCATCATTCAGCTGAATGTTTTGGATGAAATTAAAAAAGTCATCCCTTCATCATACGGAGATAGTGCAAAATCAGAGGATCAAGTGGCATGAAAAATTCATAAAGGATAAGAAGTTCTAGCCAAGTGACTGGGCACTCCTTTATGACTCCAGGTATCAAGATAATGCAGGTAAGCTACAAACAAGGTGGCTAGGACCATATGAAGTTGCTGAATTTTTCTCCAATGGTGTTGTTCAACTCACAACCATTGACCATATTAGATTTAAGCTACTTGTCAACGATCATCGAATTAGGTTGTAGCATAAGTCGGCTTCCAAGAAGGAATTCATGTAGCAATTCACTCAACATTGAACCCTCGAACTTCCTGCAGCCGAAGGAACTCTAGTCGAAGGAAGTGGACCTAGTGTCCCTCCTATCTAATCAAGGTACGTATTCTATCATAATTAAAACTTCCACTTTTGTGGGCATCCTCTTCTTCATTAATTTATCCACCGGTCCATTTCCACCTTTCTCTCTCTTCCATAACTCCACTATCACTTCACTTCACCAACACTTCATTCCACCACCACTTCTATTAATTGCTCAAAAGGTAACTGATACCTCCTCCACATTCTTTGCAACGGATACTCCAAGTTTTAAGGTACGTGCACACCAAAAAAAATTATCTTAATTATCTTTAATACATTTATTTAATTATTGTAAATTAATGTAGATATTCTGCATAGCATATAATTATACCCTGCCCTATCAAATCATCATTACCACCCAACCTGTGCGGACACATTCTCAAATTTCAGTTGGGGGGGAAGTGTGAATAACATGTCCATGTGTCAATCCATATCAGCAAAATTTGAATTGAGCCAATTTGAATGATAGAGTGAAATGACAGCTTGCATGTGTGAAATGACACCAAACCACCACCATTTTTCTTAGAAGTACCCTTCATTTATGAATCCTTATTGTCGGTATTGCCTTAGTCATAATCTTAAGTCACTAAAATTGAAATTCATATTGCATCGGTGTTAAAACTTCGAAAGAGTTGCAAGAAGAAAAAAATTGGGTCTCCAAAGAAAGATTGCACGAAGAAACCTCGCAGAAGTGCTTGTTTGATAGTAGGCATCTGAAATCATGGGAGGTTAGTTAATTTGAAATGAACCCACAGTTCATGATGTGATCCTACAAGATGCACCTTCTCAGGCTGAGTTCATAAATTGTGGGTGGCTAGATTATTTCTTGAAACTTGGCAGCTACAATGAAGATATTGCGCTTGAATTTTCTCAGAAATTCTATGAAGGGAAGGAAATGGTGAAAGGGTTGGAGGTGATAGCTACTAAAGAGAGGATTGCAAAGGTAACAATTTTTCTAGTTGATGGAGAGCTATAACCAGCTACCAGAGATGCAAGGTCAACTAGGGCTGAATTTATTGAACATGGTGACCCTCCATTGGAGGTGGATAAGCAAGGTACGAAGAGAACCTCTCTACCAAAGTTGTGGAAGTAGGTAGCTATCTACATTGTGAAGTACATTACTTGTGAGGGCCACCAGCCGAACCTCCATTTTGTACACTTCAAGCTCTTAAATCATATGAGGCATAGGAGAAGAATGAATGTACCTAATGTGTTGTATCATCTCCTTGCAATCATGGCGGCCAAGACTCAAAAAGGTAGGGATAACTCAGTCTCTCACCATTTTTTGATAAAATTACTAGTTGAGAAATCTTTGAAAGAGGTGTCTGATATAACATGGGATTAATTTGTAAACATTGACCAGTTTAGACCAGAAAATATGTGACCTAGAGCTTCGCCTCAAGTGCGTAGGGTTAATAGGAAAAGGAGTGTTGTTGAAACCACTCCTAGTGCCTCAACTTTGGGTGCAAACTCTAACATGAATCTTCCTGCAGCTGAACAGGGTATTGAAATTAGTTCTTCTGAGTCAAAACATTCAGAAAAAGATAGTTCCTCTTCAGACTTTGATGATGATGTTCCTCCTAAAACCCCAATTCGAATTAGGGCTGCAATTAGAAAGGAGGAAGCACAAAAGAGAGAAGCGGAAATGAGGAAAGGGAAAGCTAAAAAGAAAATAGCAGAAAACGTAACACCATACCCTAAGAAACGAAAGGTTGGTATTGTTCTTCCTGCAGCCAAAGAAAAACTTGAAATCCATCCTAAGAAATCAAAGCCAGCTAGGTCATCCATTGGTAGGCCTCCAAAGAAAATCGTAGGGCTTCAAGGAACATCTGATGAGGACACAGACATCCCTATGGGGTAGGAGAATGTTGGAGAAAAATAATTTTTTGAAGAACAAGCAAATATAAGGTTAAAAAAACTTGTCACTATTGTAGAACAAGTTGTAAGTCAAGAGCTCTTGTAATAAAAGCAAGAGTTCCTGCAGCAAGACCAAGAACCCCCACAGCTAGAACTGGGTGAACAATCAGAGTCACTGCAACTGGTGCTATATGAACAACAAGAATCAGTGCTAGGGGAGATCTTGGTAGGAACACATAGACCCTTTGATTTTTTATGCAATCAAGTAGCCATGAACCTATGGATTCAAATGCAAAGGAGGGGAGAAGAATGGAAAGAGGAAAAACATAAGTTAAAGAAATAAATTAAAAAGAAAGATGTTGAAATTGAAGAAAAGAACGCGGAAATTACTACCTTGAAAGAAAAGGTGGATAAGGTGACAAAATTAGTGCCTCAGATGCTCGTGTGCAAAACTCCTCCTAGAGCCTACGCCATGTATTTGAAGGAGCGAAATTTTTCTTTTAAATTGTCAAGGATCATTTCAGGTTTGAGTCCTTCTATTGAGACTCCTCATAAATTTTTCCAGGCTTATTAATTTTCACCCCTAAGGTTAAAAATTTGTTGTGTGAACTGTATCTGCATAATTATGTTGTGTCCCATGATCATGAATGGAACCCATTATTATATATTGGGGATCTCCATTTAAGGGCATTTATGTCCTGGATTCATAATGAAATTGGTTGGGGACAACAATTTAGAACTTACAGAGAAAAAGAATTAAATACTCCCCTTCCCATTAGAGCTAAATCTAGTAAGCCTACAGATATTTTCCAAGAATGCCACAGATTTCTTTACCGACCAAGCTATAATGGTAGGATCATTCCTGTTAGAGAAGCCACTTACAAGGAATATGATCTAAGGTGGCAAAAACTACAAGGAAATTGGTAACAGTATATTTATCACAAAGGTGGAACAGTTTGTCTGATGAGTTGAAACAAGTCGAACCTCAATCTTTATAAAACTATGTTGCAACATGCAAAATAGTTGACAAATACATATAGATTGGAAGAAGGATGTAGCAGTTCTGGCTTCTATTAACCTTCCAGCCACCTACACTACTATGGCCTGTGTCAGATTTCAGGTATTACCAATATGATATAGTTGTAGAAAGGCAAAGATGGAGTAGGTTGGAGAGGTAGCAAGGGTTCTACTGGGACCCCAATTCAGACACTACAAAAACTAATGTGGTGCAATTGGAAGTTGCGGACTTTAGGGTATTAACTAGGAAAAGGGGTAGTACTTTTGTTGTTGGTGGACCAACAAAACCTTAGGTTGGGGGGAGTGATGAGTCCAATTAATGGCTCAATTTTGATAAGGGTTTATTATCTTTCTTTTTTTGTTACCTTAGACTTTGACACTTGGTTGTTGGCATTTCCTATGTTATTTCCTCAAAACCATAGACATTGGACATGAGTTTATCCTTGTCATTTTTAATGACATTAACATGTTATGTGAATTATCTATGTTGATTTTACATGTGGATTAATGAATGTTGCTTTAAGGTAGTTATAGATGTAGACACATAAAAATGTCTCAGACTTGCTAATACCATTTTCTATGGTCATAGGTCTTCTATTGATTAAATAATTTTAATTATTTAATTAATTCACTACCATCCTTTATTTCCTCTTTGCTTAATTAAATAAATTTTATTTATTTAATACGTCACTAATATCCTTGTCTTCTATAATTAAATAAATTATATTTATTTAATTATTTATGATCTTAACACTATAATTAAATAGTTATTTTAATTATTTAATTATTCATTTAATTGCTTATTAATTTGTCATCTTGTTTCTATTTTGAACTAAATCAAAAATCAACCTTCTTTCTAATTTTAAATAAAATCATTTATTTAAAATTACCCACTTTCTAATTTTCCTCCACAATTAAATAATTTTAATTATTTAATTGTCTTATTGATTTTCCTTCTAAATTTAAATAAAAGCATTTTATTTAAATTGGCAATTTCCCTCTTTCCAAGTAAATAATTTTAAATTATTATTGTTTACTCTCACATGACCCCGCTTTTTTAATTAAATTGATTTTTAATTTAAAAAGACAACTCATCTCTTCAGGGAATTAAATATAAATTTCTATTTTAATTCTCCTCTTTCCTCTTTTTCTATTTTATTTATGTAGACACATAAAAATGACCTTGGCCTGCAAGCTCTATTTTTAATCTTTTTCTTCCTAACATAATTAAGACATTTTAATTATGTCCTTGATTCACTTTCGGCTATTAATTAAATAATTCATAATTATCTAATTAATTCATGTCGTATTTATTCTTCTTGATTATTAAATGAATAAATTTTATTTATTTATTTAATGTGTCACTAATTGTCTAATGTCTTCCTATAATTAAATGAATTTTTTAATTTATTTAATTATTTTTGTCCATTATGTTTTCTTGATTATTAATATTAATATTTCACTAGTTCTTAAAAGGTCCTTTTATAATTAAATAAATTCTTTAATTTATTTAATTATTGCCACCTTCACGTTTCCTCATTTTAAATAAAATTATTTTTTTAAAACAGTCCCACTTTCTAATTTCCCTCTTTTTAGTAAATAATTCAAATTAATTATTTACTATCATGTGACCCCACCTTTTGAATTAAAATTAATTTTTAATTCAAAAATAATCTTTTTCTTCCAAAAATCAAGATTATTTGATTTTCTAGCCACCTCTTTTTTTGTGCTCATTTTAAATAAAATTATTTATTTAAAATACTATCACTTTCTAATTTTCCTCTTTTTAGTAAATAATTCAAATTAATTATCTACTGTCACATGATCCCACCACTTTTGAATTAAATTAATTTTTAATTCAAAAGGTCAACATCACTTCTTGAATCAAATAATTTTAAATTCTTATTTGATTCTCTAGCAACTTCGTTTTATGTGCCCAATATCTTCTTGTCACATGCATTATCAACCCTTGATTTAATTTTCTAAAAATCAATCATGTCCATTCATTTCAAATTTGACCTAATGTTGCCCTAACCCTAATTGTGGGTTGTCACATTGAATCTTGTCCATTGATTCTAGGGCACTTGTCAACTTTTAATCTTGGCAATTCACATAAAATTGCATTTTCTATAAAATGGCAATTTTTGTCTCATTTTATTATCTTGCAACCTCATGATTTTGCACTCTTGTCATTTTTTCATAGGCATATTTGCATTTTATTTGGCACAGTTTAGACATATTTAGAGGCTTACTAGTTGCATTATAGCATAGTATTGCATGTAGTTACTCAAATCTTTCAACATTTGCTTAGGCCTTGTCATTGTCATTAGATTGTCCATCATAAATCTAAGGGCAACATCATATTTTCAGCAAGTTGAGAAGGTATAATGGAGGTCAGCCATGGAGGATGAAGACATTTTGGTGAGATTGTTTCATTTGTTGTCATTTGATTCCTTTGCACTTCATTATCACTTTGGGGTTTTTATGTTTTGCATTTGATTTGCTAACCCTAGGAAAATTCCCTTAGTTACATTGGTGAACCTGACATCTTCATTAACATGTTTTTGCAGATTTTCATTCGGCTTCTAGTTTTATTTTTGCAGGTACAGGTACAGAACGATGCAATTGATAGACCGTGCGACACAAACGATCTATTGTGCCACATCTAACTTCGTGTGCGATGAAATTCGCTCTGTCGCACCGCATTTGACTGTCTGAGCGACGCAATTGGCCTGTTGCAACGTATTTGTCTGCCAGTCTCTGAACAGCTAACACCATCTGACTTCGCGTGTGATGCATTTGCTCTGCCATACCGCATTTGACTTCCCGAGCGATGTAATTGACCTGTTGCAATGCATTTGCTAGCCTCCAAACCACAAATGCCATATTGAGTCGCATATGCTCTATTGCGATGCAAATGATTGGTATAAAAAAAATTCCAGTTTTGCATTTTTGCAGTTTCTTCCTGATTTTTGCTTTTATATTAGAAGTTTTCCAAGATACTAATATTCTCGTGACAGCGTGTGTCCAGCTGGAATTAGTTAAATTTCATTATTAGCTTTTATTCTATTTTTTCCAACAATCATGCATTTCTTCACTCATCAAGGTTAAAAAGAACAATACATTTTCTTTTTCATGGGTTTAAAATTAACTGCTAGTTAAACAATACTACAAACAGTTAAAATGAACCCCGTGTTTTGACAAATACTACAAACGGTTAAAATGAACCCCATATCTTTTATGTTTGTCAACACATTTCATTTTGGGCTTAAAATGAACACCATGTGAGTGTGAGTTTAGATATTCATGTGCTCTATCTTTGTTTTTAAACAAAGATCGATTGAACTATGAATATTTTGGCTCGCTTTTGTTAACCTTAGATTTTGGGCCTACTTTGGTGGGAAAAGTACTCACCCCAAAGCGACTCAAACTGGGAACGCGCTAAAGCCAAGAAATGCCCAACCGGTATATAATTTTAATGTTAAGGAAAGCTTAGCGTTATAGAACTTCCTGTGGACCAACAATTGACTCCCCAGTACCTTTGTGGTGTGTCAAAACCTGTAGAGCGTAACCTCTGTAGACTGGGATGATAATGCCTCTCACGTGGCCTTCTGAACCGATGCCCGAAATAAAACCTTTGTTTTAGTGGCCAAAAACCTTCTATTCTTTGGTGCAGCAATGGTCATTACCAAGGCACCCACACCTGCGCAATTTTTAGTAGAGATGATCAATTTGTCATGGGAGTTTCATGGAGGTTGGAAGCTTGGTTGCCCTAAGAAGTGAGAGCACTGTAAGGGGGAGCCTGTGGGGCCAAGCTTCTGAATTCATCTGTTAAGGATATGCGGTTAGTGGCATCCATAAGAATATTGTCCTTGTAGCCATAGGATTTTTGTAAAATGACTTCTATGTGGTTGATTTTCATTTTTTACAACACCTTGTGTTTGTCAGTTGTTTTCAGACAATTCCAACAAATAAACATCAAACTTTCCAAAATTTGAAACAACTTTTCCAAACTGAAACAAATCTTTGCAATCGGCCTAAAATTTTGTCAAATCACTTCTTGCAATGCATTTTCCATCTTGACCCACAACTGCCTATTCTCGAGCCACATATGCTCTGTCAAGCTGCAATCGCCATCTATAACATTGCAATCACCTGTCATTTGATGCATCTGCTCTGTCGAGCCACAATAGCCATCTATAATGCCACATTTTCCATTCTAAGCCGCATTCACTCTATTGAGCCGCATTTGAAATCTCCTGAACCGCAATCATCATTTTGCACCGCATCTTCTTTCTCATCCAACGCAATCGCCTTTTATTTCATGCATTTTCTTGATCAAAATCCGTATCCACAATATTGAGCCCCATTTGCGCTTTCAAACCGCATTTGCAACTTGAAACACCGCAATTTTCTGTCATACACCGCGTTTGCTAGCTCGAGCACTGCAACGAATCTTTTGAACTGCATTGGCCATCTGAAATGTTGCATTTGTCATTTTGCACTACACTGGCTAAATCCTCTAATGCATCTGCCAGATTGCAATGCATTTGCAAGAATTTGTGATGCATCTGACTATTATGCAATGCATTTTCCATCCTACAACGCATTTGAAACCTGAAGCGACGCATTTTCTTGTGAGCTCCAAAAACATTATTACTGTCAGAAACCCAATGCCAAACATTTGCAAGAAAATTTTCCTGACATCTTTTTCTAGCAGTCTTTGTCTAAAACTAGGAAAACAATTGTCCAAGTTAGTCATCTTTGCATTTTTAGTTTGCAATCCATCATCATCTTCAACATAGGAAAAGTCTTAAGTCCTCAATTTTTTGCACACATTTGGGATAGGCAAACTTTCCTTACTTTTTCAAACCATTGTCTTAGAAAATACATTGTCATTGGACCAAGTCAAACAAATCAATCCTTAGTCATTGTCCTTTTGTGAGCCATTTCCAACTCATAAGTCTAGTGTGGAAATCTCACCTTGTCATTTTTTCATCTTGTCCTTCAAACCAGACCTTTGACAATTCAAATTGAGACATTGGCCAAACTTTGGTTGGTTAGAAAACCTTTCCTAAAAATCATTTGACATAAGGCACACATTACCACTTTGCATTTGAAATTCCTTTAGTCCTCATTATCACTTTGTATAGTCTTAGTTTTATTCCATCCACCATCATGTCTTCAAGTCACTATGACATGCTTGCTAGTCAAATTGAATGCCATTCATTAGTAATGGTCAAGCACAACTAGTTGGGGACTTCAAAACACTATACCTCCAATCCAAGTCCAAATTCACCTCAACCTCCAGTCCTCCATCCATCTATCCCTCTTACCAGCAATCCATGAGTCCTAATCCTCTATCCATCTACTATCAAGAGTCCCCTAACACCATCCATGACACTCAACCACAACAAACATCCACCTATTGTCCTTATCCTAACTTTGACAAGGGAAACCAAGCCTCCACATCATATCCTAGTCCTTCATCCTATCCTATTCCACCACTCATATCATATCCTAGTCCTCCATCCACATCATATCCTTGTCATGCATTCATGTCCTATCCTAGCCCATCATCCCTCAACCAAGTCCAAACCTCCATGTCATATCCTAGTCCATTACACATCAATCCATGTTTTCATGAGAACATATCTAGTCATGGTCTCCAAAGTCCCATCTTCTTACCTACACTTGAGGATACATGTCAAGAGGCAAGTCCAAAGCATGACATCATAACATCATCATCTTGTCTAGATCAAAGTAGTCTATTCGACCCAGTCTTTACATCCATTCAAGAAGTCCTCCTAGAAAATCATGGGATACCAAAGACACCTATCCTTGGTCAAGAGTCCATCCAAAACCATGTCATTCAAGATGAACCTATCCTTGGTCAAGACCCTATTTTTTATCATGTCATTCGAACTGAGCCCATCTTTGATCAAGACACAATCCTTGATTAAGAAGTCCAAAATGATCCACTCCTCGACCTTTATGCCATTCAAGACCAAACACTTGATGACCCTATTCAGGCTTCGACTACCAACACTTCCAAAAATGAGACACTTTCCTCCATGGGACACATAGATGATCTTCCTATAGAACAAGAGGCTACTATTCTAGACATATTTGCAAATGATCAAGCTATAACTGAATTCAGTGAGCTCTATGACAATGACCATGAAGATGGTTTTGACATCGACTTGGAAGCACCAACAGAATCATCTGAATCCAATATGTCATAAAATCATACCATAGGTGTTAATCAAGTCTCTAGCCAACATGTCAATGAAGCTACGACATCTTATCAACTAGGGTCATCTATCTTTGTTAGAGCAGGCTTTCTTATAAATGAGAAAATTTAGAGTAAAGGTTTTCAACTAAATAATGATGGGTTAGCATCTTTCTTCCAAAATAACAAATACCCCATTGCAAACAAAATTTGTCAGAACATGCATTATTAAGGAAAAGGACTAGGCCTACACGAGCAAGGAATTATAGAACCAGTACAAGTTCAGGCAAATTATAGACATCAAGGTCTTGGCTATTCCTCAGTCAGAGAATGTAATGATGTTAGTGGCCCCTCCTCGATATTGGGGGAAACTTTATCTCATACAAACATCAAAATGGGTGTCATGAGTAGTCCTTCTCATAAGATTATTGCCAACACCCCTTCCCTTCACACACCAAACCATCATTCCATCATGAATAAACCTTCCACATGGAACCAGCAAAAGTCTTACAAATCCAAAATCCAAAATCAAATGTCAAAGGCTAGGGAATCAGACAAAAATTCAAGTGGACAAATGAAGCTAAAATGGATCCCAAAACAAAAGGGATCAAGTCAAGAAAAGAATGAATCAGGCAAAGAAAATATGCCAAATCCGAAAGTCAATCAAAATGTGGAGCCACAACACAAGAGGACTCCCACATATAATACATGGCCACCTCCATCAAAATGGCCATCAAGAAAGACATAAACATGTTGATTCCAAACATTATCTTAACCCAACACCTAAAGTTTGGAGAATAAAAACCAATACATCCAAACATCCAACCAACCCGTCCACATCCACCATCATCTGTCATAATCCTACATCCTCCTTAAATTCCAAACATCCCATGTCACAAATCCATCGCATCTTGGCAACAACTCTCTATCATAAGGACTCTCATGGCACTCTATCACGATGTGCGTATTCTGATAAGGCCAACTCTAGTATCAACAAGGATCACAATGACATCAATCAGTTGTATGCAAGTGCTATCATCTTGACAAGGCAACTACTTCAAAAAGGTCACTATTGGCATGTCATGGCACCAATCTCTACATCGGCACCATCAAAGGCTTCAACGTAGTCAGTGGTCATCTAAAGCATCAAGGCTATCCGAAAAAATGTAAAAATACAAAAAAAATGAAAAATAAGAAAAAATTCATCCCTTGATGAAAACCTGGCAAACAGGCGTCATGGTGACACCAAAAAAATCAAAAAATATCAAAAATAGTAAAGAGAAAATTTTCGTCCAACGGTGAAAACCTGGCAAACAGGCACTTTGGATAAGTACCATGATGAAAACCTAGCAAATAGGCATCATGTGTAGAGTAAATCATCTATGTGGACCATTACACTTGGGGGAAAAGGTCTCATCTCCCATGCATTTCCTATGACACTTCCATCTATCCATCTAAACCCTATCACTTTCCATCCATTTTCCCCCCAATTTTGATCTTGACAAAGACTAAGGTACAAACACAAATCATGCTTTGGAAAACTTTTGACATGTCCATCCTTTGGTCATACACTTTCATGAAATATCATGTCATCACCTTCATAACAATATCCAGGCCCATACCTTGACAAAAATAAATTATCCTTATGCGACATCATCCTTGGAGACCATATGATAATTCTCCTAGTCGAAGTCATCCATGTCTCTTATCTTTTATCAAATTCATCCATATCTCCTGCCTTTCACCTATCACCTATCTTGGTTTCCCTTGTCAATGGTCCTACAATCCTTTGTCATCCCATCTAGTCCTCACCAAGTTATTCAAATGCAACAATATAGATAACCTGGTGCATCATCCAAAACATTCCTTGACTTTGTCCCTAGCCCTGCTGCAAACTTTTATCCTCTTGTCATATCATTGTCATCTTCACGTTGTTTTGGGATGTGTCCTTCCCACATCAAACAATGTTGTCATCATCATTGTCACCTACTAATTGGTATTCAGCTTGAATAGCGAAAAAATCATGGTTGTCCTTGGATTCATGTGCATTGGCATCATTCACATGCATTTGTCACAATTTTCGCAAAACATCAAAAAATACTAAAAACCATATAAAGTCCTGAAAAAGACCTAAAATTTGAAAAATGTCCTGAAGAAAACACAAAAACATCCAAATCAATGTCAAAATCCCAAAAAGTAGAGTCAATGTCAATCATATCTTTTCAAGTGAGTCACATCAATCAATCTTTGTCCCAATCTGAACTATGTTGTCTCTGTGCACTTGCTACGTAGGCAAGATTCATCTTTGAATCCCTGAGACATTAGATCAGTCCTTTTAGGTTTTTCCAAATAAAATCATAAGTCAAACATGGTCATGTTAGTCAAATAAAGCAGACATAGTCACACTTGACACAAGACAGTCATTCGAGCGTCAACGTCAAAATTGGTCAAAATCAAACAACATAAGCCACCAATCATACAACCAAAAATCAATCAACTTGCCAAAACATTAGTCAAAAGGTCAATCTCGTCACTTATTGGTCCTCTTCAAGATGTGTCCTTCTTGGATTTGGACCTCATCAAAATGTCATTTTCCTTTTCAAGATGTGTCCTTCCTGACCTTAGGCACCATCAAACCGTCAAAATGTCAAAACTGTCAAACTATCAAGCAATTAATCTTCCGCAAGCAAACATTGGCAATACAATTAAATGGCTATTATTTTTTTGCTATTTTCTCTTATCTTTTTATTTGACTTGTCTTTTTGTCATGTTATTAGCTACCTCGAGGATGTCCCATGAAGGATTTAGAGGTGTGATGACGTCTCATGACCTATTATGTTTTCTTTGACTGATGTATGTGGATTGTCTTGACAAAAAGACTGGGGAAAATTGGCCTCTAGTATGAGTTAGGACATTCCTTGTCTGTGATTGTCTATTTTTCAAGTGGATGACCTTGCACACCTTGGTCTATGTCATACTCTGGTCTTTGTCGTCCATTTGTGTCATTTTTACCACCCAATGATGATTCAAGCAATACCTATTAGTACTCTGGAAAACATTGAAGGATTATATCATGCGTTTCTTTTTCCACATTAACTTGCATCTCCTTACCCATATCGACATCCATGTCTTCTATCCTAACATCCATCTTTTTCTCTCTAACATTTCTTCTAGTCCACATCATTATCATCCTTATCTATCTTTCCTATATACTTTTGTCTTTCATCTTCTAGTCCTTTCATCCATTTCAAGAGCCCACTCATATCCTCGGAACCCAACTGTCCTCTTGAGGGGGCATACCACAACCCTCCTTGTCATTCTTCCTCATCCTATTTTGCATTCGGGCATATTTTTGACTTATTTTCTTTGCCACAATGTGATGAGCTGCATTATGATAAAGAGGGGCAAATGTAGACACATAAAAATGACCTAGGCCTACAAGCTCTATTTTTAATCTTTTTCTTCCTAGCATAATTAAGACATTTTAATTATAACCTTGATTCACTTTCGGCTATTAATTATATTTTTCCATTATGTCTTCCTGATTATCAAACAAATAAATTTTATTTATTTATTTAATATGTCACTAATTCTTAAAATGTCCTCTTATAATTAAATAAATTTTTTAATTTATTTAATTATTGCCACCTTCACATTTCCCTCATTTTAAATAAAATTATTTATTTAAAATAGTCCCACTTTCTAATTTCCCTCTTTTTAGTAAATAATTCAAATTAATTATTTACTGTCATGTGACCCCACCTTTTGAATTAAAATTAATTTTTAATTCAAAAGGTCAACATCACTTCTTGAATCAAATAATTTTAAATTCTTATTTGATTCTCCAGCAGCTTTGTTTTATGTGCCCAATATCTTCTTGTCACATGCATTATCAACCCTTGATTTGATTTTCTAAAAATAAATCATGTCCATTCATTTCAAATTTGACCTAATGTTGCCCTAACCCTAATTTTGGGTTGTCATATTGAATCTTTTCCATTGATTCTAGGGCACTTGTCAACTTTTAATCTTGGCCATTCACATAAAATTGCATTTTCTATAAAATGGCAATTTTGGTCTCATTTTGTCATCTTGCAACCTCATGATCTTGCAATCTCATACTCTTGCACTCTTTTCATTTTGTCAAAGGCATATTTTCATTCCATTTGGCACACTTTAGACATATTTAGAGGCTTACTAGTTGCATTAAAGCATAGTATTGCATGTAGTTACTCAAATCTTTCAAAATTTGCTTAGGGCTTGTCATTGTCATTAGATTGCTCATCATAAATCTGAGGGCAACATCATATTTTCAGCAAGTTGAGAAGGTATAATGGAGGTCAGCCATGGAGGATGAAGACATTTTGGTGAGATTGTTTCATTTTTTTTCATTTGATTCCTTTGCACTTCATTATCACTTTGGGGTTTTTATGTTTTGCATTTGATTTGCTAACCCTAGGAAAATTTCCTTAGTTACAATTTAATATTTGATTTTTCTAAAATCAAATATTATCCTATCATTTCAAATTTCACTCTAATATTGCCCTAACCCTAATTGTGGGTTGTCACATACTTTTATGGCCATTGATCTTAGGTCTTTTGTCAACTTTCAATCTTGTCCCTCCATCTAAAATTGACATTTCTATAAAATGGCAATTTTACTCTCATTTTGACATCTACAATTGACAATCTATTTCTTAACTTCTTCTTCTTCATACACTTGCATTCTTGTATTTCTATATCAAATCCATCGATATTTTCTTAGGTCTTGTCATAATCCATATTTTATCAACAAATAAATCTGAGGGCAAATACATATTTGCAGCAAATGGAGAAGGTGCAATGAAGGTGATTCATGGAGTGTTTCAAGGCTAGGTGATATCTCTCTTGGTTTTCATGATTATATGTTCTTTTGTGCTTCATTGTTTACTTAGGTTTATGTGGTTTATGCATTAATGATATTAACCTAATATATTCCCTCAATTACATTAGTGAACCCGACATTTTAAAAATACTTTTTTTTGCAGATTTTCATACTGTTTTATTTTTTGTAGGTACAGGTACGAAATGCCGTAATCGAAACTTTCTGAGATGCAATCACCCTATCGTGCCGCATCTACTTTCATAAACGATGGAAGCACTCTGTCATGACGCATCTGACCCGTAGAATGATGCATCTGAATTCATGAGCGACATTTGATAGAAACAAAGCCGCATTTGATTTACTGAGCCGTAATCGCCACTCCAAATGATGCATCTTCCTTTTTGCACCGCATTCACTCTGTTGCGATGCAATCACCTGGTAAAGACTTGCTTTCAAATTATTTTTCTTGAATCTCCAGATTTGCTAATTTTTTTGTTTACATAGATTACATATTTTTGGGCTTACAAATATGTTTGTTACAGTATGTGCCAAGATGGAGTCTAACTCCTTTGTTGTTTGGATTCTTGTTTATTTCTACAATTTTAATCAAACAAACAAACAAATTTTCATTACAATTCATGAGTTAAAATGAACATACACACATATTCATTGGGTTAAAAAGAACACAATCATGCATGTTCACTCATTGGATTAAAATATATTTGCACTCTTCATAGCATTGGGTTAAAATGAATAGTTGTTTGCCTCACACTACAAACAGTTAAAATGAACACTTCCTTGCTCACACTACAAACGATTAAAATGAACAATTGTTTGATGTGTTTTTTTATTTAGTAACGATCTCCTAAGTGTGTATGCAATTCTCTTGCGCCTTGTGCGATCTAGAGAAACAAAAACACTAAAGAGTTGGTTACTTTATCACCCTTCATATTTCAGTTTGGACTTAAAAAGAACAATCTTGCTAGTGTGAGCCTAGTACATTGTGTGTGTTCTCTCTTTTTTTATGCAAAAAAATATTGATCGAAATACGAATGTACTAAATTGTTATTGCTTATCCTAGAGGGCCTACCTGGTGGGAAAAAGTAATCACCCCAAGGAATGACCCAACCGGTAACCTGCTAAAGCCAAGCGACTTCCAACTAGTATATAAGTGTGGGTACTCGAGGAAAGTTCGAGTATCACGAGGACTATTCTGAAAAGAAGGGAAGTAGTGGTCTCTTTCCACATGGATGGTCCCCCACGAACGGAATGCCCGCATTAAAACCCTTGTTACAATAAGGCCAAAATCCTTCATCTATTCTTTGGTGTAGCAACGGTCGTTGTGAAGGCATCCACATTCTCATAGTTTTTAGTAGAGATGATCAGCCTGCCATGGGAGATTCATGGGGGTTGGAAGCTTGATTTCCCTGAGAAGTGAGTGCACTATAAGGGGAAGCCCCTAGGGCTAAACTTTTGAATTCATCCGCTAAGAGCAAGTGCAGTTGGAGTAAAATCTGTGTGGAATCCAAAAGAATATAGTCTTGCAACTATAGGATTGTACTTGTATTCTATGTATTTTTTTTCACAAAAAAAATTCCATAATTTGTTTGCCAAGTGTTTTTCAAACCAAATGAACAAACAAACACCCTTTGCGAATTTAGGAAATCACTTCGTCAAACTTGTCAAAATTCCAAAAACTAGACCTTGTCCAAATTGCAACGCAATTGAGAATTTGTGCAACGCATCTGCATTCCCGCAATGGATTTGCTAAAATGTGAGCCGCATTTTTCATTTTACAACAAATCCACTGTCCAAAATAATGCAACTTCCAAACTACAATGCATCGGAAAAATCTGAAATGAATCTGACTGCTCTACATCGCAATTGCTCTTTTGAACCACATTTGCTATCTAAAACACCACATTTTCCTTCATGCAATGCATTTGCTTCCCTAAATGTCGCATTTTAAACTGAGACACATTTGACACCTGAAATGATGCATTTTCTTGTGACATGGAAAAACATTATCAGTGTCAAAAACCCGAGACCAAACATTTTCAGACAATTTCCACACTTTTTCCAGCAGTCTATGTCCACAACCAGACCAAAAATTGTTCAAATAATTCATCCTTGCATTTAGCTTACCATAGGTCTACCATTGCAATTTTTTGGCTGCACCTTGTAATCCACCATCATTTTCGCATAGACAAAGTCTTAAGTCCTCAATTTTGCATACTTTGGGATAGACAAACTTTCGTTATTTTGTCAAACCTTTGTCTCAAAAATACATTGTCATTGGACCAATTCAAAACCAAATAAATCCTTGGTCATTGTCCTCTTGTGAGATGTTTCCAACTCATAAGTCTAGTGTGGAAACCTCACCTTTTCATTTTGTCATCTTGTCATTTTGTCCTTCAAACAAGTCCTTTGGCAATCAAAATAGAGACATTGGCCAAACTTTGAATAGTTAGTAAACCTTTCCTAAAAATCATTTGACATAAGACTCTCATATTCACTTTGCATTTGACATTCCTTTTCTTCCTCATTATCACTTTTCATTTTCACCATCCACTGTCATGTCTTTAAGTCACTATGACATGCTTTCTAGTCAAATTGAATGCCAATTTATCGGTAATGGTCAAAACCAACTAGCCATGGATTTCAAAAAACTATACCTCCAGTCCAAATGCAAATTTTCCATGACCCATAGTCAACCCCCCCCATCCCCTTCCTACCAACAATTCATAAGTCCTAGTCCTTCATACTTATTCTTCTTCATACACTTACATTCTTGCATTTCTATATCAAATCCTTTGATATTTGCTTAGGTCTTGTCATAATCCGTATTTATTCAACAAAGAAATCTAAGGACAAACACATATTTACAGAAAATGGAGAAGGTGCAATGAAGGTGATTCATGGAGTGCTTGAAGGCTAGGTGATATCTCTCTTGGTTTTCATGCTTATATGTTCCTTTGTGCTTCATTGTTTACTTAGGTTTATGTGGTTTATGCGTCAATGACATTAACCTAATATATTCCCCTAGTTACAACAGATATGCAATTGTTTATGCGTGCTAATATTTTTATGTAGTTGTAATCAAAGCATACAAAGTTGAGGAAGTTCCTGCCAGTTGGTCGGTTGCCAAAGGAGTCAATGAGATGATCATTAAAAGGTCAATGGAGGGAAAACTCTTGATGGAGGGAAAATCCTAGCTCAAATTAAAGAATGTAACTATTTGCCTTATATATGATCATGTTTTTTGGTTGAGAAAATATAGGATTTGTTGTTATGGGTATGTGTAGGATCATGATGGGCCAAAAAGTGGTGATATGTAAGCCATATGATGGTTCATGTGGCTGACGACTTTTTTTTTACCCAAAATTGATGAAACGAAAAGGGTTTTTAGAGGAGATTCTTAGCTTTCCACCAATATAAATTATGCTTTACTTTGACTTTAATAAATAATTATTATTCATTTTTTATTAGAATTACGAATAAAGTCCTTATTGATAGGCTGATTGAAAAAAATCTATAACATTCAAATGGTATCACATTTTTTGAATCTGAAACACGCGTCACATTCTATGATTTGCATACTATAGGAATAAAAAATAAAAAAATGAATCTCATGAATTTTTGACCTAGTTAAGGTGGTTAGACAGATGAGATTTTATATATTTTAAAATTTGTAATAAAAAATTCATAATGAATTATTTACTTGGAAAAAAATAATAAAAAAATATGCATCACATTGAGACATGAGTCCTCTACTTATATCTAAAATCTTATAAAAAAAATATTATCATTTTATTGTGGTTAGGGCGGTCAGACAAACACCTACTTCTTATTTTTACCCTGAAATTTAAATATTACTACATTGAAATTTCAAATTTTCACCAAATAGAATTTTTTTTTAAAAATAAAGGTCTAGTATTTTAGAAACTACATTCAATTTTTTACAAATTCTATTTTTACATTTTTTTGAAATAATATAGATAACTTATTCAATTTTTTATGTCAAGTTGTCTAGCTCTGATTTTTTGTCTTTTTGTTACCACTTAAGGGCCTATTTTTTCCATGATGATCCTGCACATACCCTTATGCTAGATCTACATTAAGACAAGTTTGACTTCACTAGATTTCACATATGCATAATCTCCTTTCCTTTTCTTATGCTTTCCATAAATGGTATCCTCCTAATTTGTTAGTTAGTTAGTAGTTTCTCCTTCTATAAATAAGACTTAGATACTCCTTCTCAGAAAGTTGATTAATCTGATATTGTACTCGTATTTCTAGTTTTTAAGTAATATAGGTATGTTATTGCTCCATTGTAATCGCACTTTCAATGAATAAAATGAAGTTATAATTTTGTTGCATTTGAGTTAGTTTCAAGGGAACTCGCCCAAGGAGGCCCATTTGGTGAGGATTCCATCCTTTTAGCTTAGTTGTTATTTTTATGTTCAACAATATTTTTAATTCCGGCAACTATTTATTCTTGCAGCCACTAGAATTTCATTTTGTGATTGTTCCTATAGCCAAAGAAGATAGAGTAGTTTCCTATCCGTTTGCTAATATTTTTTCTTTTTTATGCATTTCAGTTCAGTATAGTTGTTGGTTGATGTTCAGTGCTTATGTTACCTCCTTTCAAGCAATTTACTTTCAGCATCATGTCTTTCCTAGTTGTAGAATGAATATGGCTACAATAGAAACCTAGTGCACATATAGTGGTGACCCATTTCAAGTTCATGTCCCTGGGTTGACAATTAAATGAACCTTCGTGATGAGAAAGATAGCTATTTAGTACAGATGTCCATTCTTTGACTTACAACTTTAAGGGATTAGTTGTTGAATCATTAGAGGGTGCAAATAAGAAGTACCCTGAATGATACTTTCATCCCAAATCTCCAAAGGGAGCTCTAGGAGACAAACCCAAATAATAACCATCTTAACCTTGGTAGAATAAAAAGCAATAGTCCATCTTACTAAAAGAAGAAAGGCCTCACCAAGAAACTAGGGGCCTCCTTAAATAACATGGATGTAGTCCTCAAAGGATTGAAAGGAGAACAAGAGAAAACCATTCATCAAGGTTGTCATATATGTAGCATACAAGAGAAAAATGCATTCCTAGCTATGAATAATAAAATTGATGTTTGATTTGTAACCAAAGAATATGCTACAAATTGGTCAAATCTTTATCCACCCATGCATCAAGAACACTTAAGGGAAATAAAAACATGAGACACCTCAGTAGAGGAGACAACTCTGACGTGCCACAAACTTGCTAAGCATGATGAGGAGGAGAGGGTACCTACAACATATCTCAACCAGTGAAAACACTCATGAGGACATCCACCCTATTGACCTGAGAAGAAATCTAGGATAAGAAACCCTTAATCAAGCTAGCACCAAAATCAAAGGAACCAACCATCATCATAGAATAAGGGGTAAAATGATCCAAGAAAAACATAGGGGAAGATAAAATAGGATGTAAAATATCTAATATTTGAACCTTGGGATTAATAATATCCCCATCATAACATTCTAATGAATTCACACCTTGTTGAGGATGAGAACTCAACTCAACCCCAATAGGGATGAATCCAACCCTAATATTAGACAAAGGAAAACATAAAAGGAGATAAAAACACCGACAACCCAAGGACATAACTCCTTCATAGGAAAAATTTATAAGAGAAAGGAGTCTCTTCAACAACTAACACACTTCCAAAAGCCTTGGGGGAGTTGGGGTAAAAATCCAACACCCATGCCTCGAGAATAATGTCTAGAAACAACTCATCATATTCACCACAACCCTAGATGAAGTCCACATCTTCATCTTTTATGCCCTCTTCTCCATCACCCTCATTCCCATCAATTTAAAATCCTACATGTCCACTAACTTTCCCACTCACTCTACTCCCTTTCCCACTTCCTTTCATTGTTTCATTCCAAGTAAATTAAATAGTTATTTTATTATTCTTTACCATTTTATTATATATGCTTACATGTTTATTCTTCATTATAAAATTTCATATTTCCAAGAATGGTGCATAATTCTACTTCATTATTTTAGTATTTTAGTGGTCAATTTTTTGAGCTTTAGGGATCCATCCAAGGGATTAAGTGATGACATTTATTTATTTTTTTGTCCCTCTTTCTATGGTTTTCAAATTATATTTTATCTTTTTTCCCTCTTTTAGTGCATTATATACCTACTTTACCTAGATATCACCCTCCTCAATTTTGCATAGTACACACTTCACAAGATTATCATGTTGTTTGAAATACTTGTTAGAGAATGGCTAGGCAGCAAAAGGCTATATCATCTCAACCAGCTTTACCAACTAGTGATCTAGTCTTCCATCCATCTATGTTGATGGTAAAAACACATACATAATATGATTTAAAATTAATCAACTTAAGAATAATCAAACAACAATTCTCCTTGGGATCTAATGCATACATTTTACATATAAAGAGGTTTTAAATATATATTTTAAAAATACCACCATACCATCAAATGCCAATTCTATTGTAGTGTAGGAAATTATATACCCTTTATAATTTCATACTTTTTTGGGTCCCTTAATTAATTAGACTTAATTAAGCTTATAATTACCTAAATTATGCATTCCAAATCCTTATTTATCTCATTTTCTGGAAGGGAAACCAACATTTAATTAATGCAATTAATAATTAAATCACATTGAAGAATGAGTTTCCTCTAATTTTAGGCTAGGACCCATTCGCCCATGGGCGAATGGGTCCTCCTTAAGTGCCATGATCCATTTTTAAATATGTTTTTGGTGGTATTTTAATGATTCAAATTTAATATGCAATTTTTGGCTTTTTGGAATCTATTTTTTGTAAAATTAGATAAATGCCTATAAATACATAGTCTTTTTATCAATTCAAGAGCGAGTATTATTGTCAAGAGCATTCAAGAGTAGTTTTTTCAATTATTTGTTGCAGAAATCAAGATCCTAATCATCATGTCAAATTTCATGTGTATTTATGTCATTTTGTGAAGGCTACTATGCATTGTTGATCTTAAAGCATCCAAGAATTTTCAAGTGTCCAATCAATCCTTGGAGTGATGTGTATAACTTCTATCCTCTAAGGACATCCATTAAAAGGTTTGGTGATTTGTAAGAAATTATTGTTTCATTCATCATTTCCTTCCATGTTTATCAATTGTCATTATATTTGAATCAAGGTTTAATTACCACACTTGAGCTTTTACCAAGGAAAACCTCCAAACAAACAAAAAAAATTATTCATCTTTGTGTGTGTGCATATTACAAATTGAAGAAGGATTGAAGATCTTGAAGAGAAATTATATATTGTTACATTTGTTGCATTCATTGTTATCAAATCATGGAAACTCAAGTGCATAATTTATTTCTAGCTTTTTAACAATGAAACCTATACAAATCAACATCTTAGATCTTACTCCAAAAGATTGAAAACAGTATTTTCGGAAGCCCTAACCACGACCCATTCACCCCTAGGCGAACCTATCCTTCAATAGTTCTCATTTATCAACTTTTTATGTCAGGTACATGTGTTCAGACCCTTCTCAATTCTTCTTTCAAATCAATAAATCAATTTTTGTATCTTCAAAATCTTGCATTTTATCATCTAGGTCTTATTGTGCATTTAGCTTGAAAATTGTAAAACATTTGATTAGGTTTCAGATCTTCCCTATTGTCTTAAAGGACTGAGATCCAAGTCTGATTGACTCACCATTGAGGTTGACATTCAATCATTACACCTTGTGAACTCTTTCCTAATGAAATTCCCCTAAGGGAAGACACCTATTGTGGACCTTTAATTTCTTATTTAGTGTTCCTCTCTTTCCCGCCATTTCACATATAAATGTAAATAATTTTGGATCCCATTTATCACAATGTTTCTAATATTTCATTTGCATCCCATGAGTTTCCTAGTCATACAATCATTTGGGAAGATGTAACATTATACATTATGGTTAAATTTGGAGAACACAACATCATAATATCTTTATGAGATAATGAATGTTATTTAAACATTTTTAGCCAATTATTTTTAGATTAGGTAAATTTCAATTCAATTCAATACTGAATGATTTGATAACCTAAGATAGGAAACACTGATAGTTAGAATACAATATTATTTTAGTTTTCCATTAAATTCACACCATTAGAACAACCTTTTCTAAACTCTATCAATATTTGAAGTTTATCCATGAAAATAAGAGCTATGCGGTACATGTGAATGATAAATCTTATATTTTTTGTTATTTGGCTAAAACACATAATACCCTAGTTCCACCTACTATATTGTTACAAATCTATCATCCAAGAGCTTGAATTCTCTTCTTCATAAAATATTAATGTTGATCTTAGGGATGATTCAAGACCTCTAGATTTTACACCTTTTATTACAGAATAGAAAGTGGATGCTAATGATTTTAAGATTCCTCCTATTTATATGGATCCTCGTACACATTTTTTATTGTTATCATCCTTAAATGACATAAGAAAACGCATTCCTAGGGATATATGTGCTTGTGGTGGTAGATATAAGAATAATTCTAATGATGATTTTACCTTATCATTCTTAAAACTATATAATGAATTTCTAAAATAAGCTTTAAAACTTTACATAGGTATGGTCATAAAGGAAAAGATTTAAGTTTATCTATGCAAGGTGTTTTAGAACCTAAAGCATTAAAAATAAGCAACAAAGGGTTTGGGTTATCAAACTAATACAACTAAAACTTCAAATACTAAGAAAATAAAGAATCTACAATCAGCATGTATGGTATCTCATGGGATAAATTATGTATTATGATTAGTTGATCTTGAGTTGATTTATTATTCTTTCCCTAGTTGTCCTCTGTCAAATCAATTTTATAATGAAGAACTATTACAAAAAAATTGAGCATATACTAGATTTAATCATGATAAAAGTTTAATGTATACTTTGGCATATACTTATTTTGAGGAAACCTTAGCTTCCATGGGATATCCTCCTAAATTACTTAATTTTTTATATATCAAACCCTTTATGGAAGATCATATAACATTAATGTTAGATATGCTATCAACAAAGGGTACTCCAAATTATGGGCGGAAGGTGACTATATGAACATAATAAATTATCTGTGTGGCACCCATACTCCGATTTGGAATGTCAACTAGCTCATTAAGGATACGATAATCATGTTTCAATCTTGTGAAGAGACCCGCGTCTCACGTTTACTGAGAATGAAACTCGAAATATTTTTTTGACAATGAGGTTGTCAGATTAAATGAATTTTGTTCATGGGAGGAGGGATCGATCCTTCCCGAGAAAGCTAGGATTTTATTGAGGAATGATGGTGTGGGTTGAGGTGATGCGGCATTTATGGTCTAGTACCTTCCTCCATTTCGCATGCTTTGTGGGTGTCTTGTTGCTCTCTGGTCTTTAGTTGAGTGTTTTTCACAAGGGTTTTGTGAGTCACGTGTTGGTAGTCATGGGTGGTGATAGGAGCAGAATCAAGCCACATTCATGTGGGGACAGTTAGAGAAAGAAGAAACTCTAGAATATTTTATGCCATGGTAATTTCACTTCATTTTTGGAGAGACTGCATGGGCATGACCCTAATGCCTCAACACAATTTATTTCTTTCTAGCATAATTGAAAGCTCAAGGTTAAAGGTCTAGAAGTGGAGGTAAATGAGGATCTAGTTGCCACTATTACTAGGATGTCGACAATTGGCTAGAAGTTCTTCAAGGATAAAAAGAGTAATGAGGAGGCGATGGTCCAGTTTTTTAAAGATGATGAGCGGAAGTGATTAATCAAATTGGAGAGTTGGGGACTTCCCTCAAGAAAATTGGGGTGAGCTCTTTTGAGGCGTTGATGCATTATTTGACTCTGGAAGGGAGGTTTATGGCTATTATTGGTCAGCATTTTACTCTCCTCAACCATTTCAGACATGGTTTTTTCATTTCATTTCCTTTCTTTTTGTTATCATCTTTGGAAGTCTTGTGTACGCACATCTAAAGAATAGGAGGGCCCCCATCCTATATGAAGGGCTTATTTTATTAATTATGTAACATTTCAAGAATCTTATCCTTTCTCCTACCATCAAGGGCAAGGAGAAGAATTTAAGTGATGTGTCTAGGTCATCGGGGTCGGAGTCCTCTTCGGATGAGGAGGAATGGAACGAAGAGGAGGAGGATGTTTCTCCTATGGTTGTGACTACGTCTTCAAAGAATAGGAAGGTGGTTGGTGCTAAGAGTAATAGGGCAGCTAAGCGGCTTGCCCTTTCTAGGAGTGAGGACATGAAGGTGGGGCCGGATGATTCTTCTCCCAAGTCCGTGGAGGTGGCTATTAGTAGAGATGTTGGTGGTGGCCTTGAGGTGGGGACACACGATAATGTTGTAGGTTTAGTTGAAAAACTGAGGAGGTTTTTGGTGCGTATTTCTAACCTGAAGAACAAGGCCTCGAAGGTTCTGACTAAGGACCACAATGTAGTTGGTGATGACAAGGATTCTGGTGATAAGACAGTGGCCATTAAGGATTCCCCTATGCAGTACTTGGTCAAAGAGGAGAAGGACAAGGAGATTAGGGGTCGAGATGAGGAGGATGTGGAAAATAAAAAATCCAAAAAAGAGCCTTTGAAGGTAAATCCCCTTTTCGATGACTTTTCTTACCTTGATGATGATGCTACCTCCATGTATGAATTACTAGATATGGCTAGAGATGGGGCCACTGGTACCTTTAAATTAGCTAAGTGGATTATGTAGGAGTTCAATAAGATTAATATCAAAATCAGAGGTTTGAAGGAGAATTTGAAGAATGTTCTGAATGGCTCGGTGCCAGACATTCTTATTGATAGAATGGTGGACCTTGAAGGTTCCTATCATGAATTTAAATCTCTGTGTGATGAAATATTGTCTACACTTGAAGCCAAGGTTTTAGGTATAAATGCAGATATTAAAAAAATAATGCAAGCATGCCATATCTCAGTGTAGAAACAACATAGACACCTTGTAAGTCCTTTTTATAAATATTAGTGAGCTCAGGGAGGATCAGGTTTATTTCTCTAAGCTTATGGAGATAGAGCATGCAACCAAGGGAAAAGGTTAAAAAGTTGTTAAGGATGATGACAAAGGACCTGTTGACAGAGGGTCGACTGATTGGAAGAAATCATTTGATGTTGAGAAGAAGGAGATGTTGGATATGGTCAAAAGGCATAGGAACCAGCAGATTGAGGTGGCCAACACTCTGAGTGGCTTGAACTAGAGCCTGGTCTTTTTCTTTGTTGCTTTTTATTTCCTGTTGGGTGTAGGTTTCTTTTAGGTTGTTTGGTTGTTGAGTGTTGATGGTATTTTTTGTCCATATTTTTAGGATAGCACCTACTCTGTTGTGTTTTTTGGCTATTGGGTTGCTACTGGTGGTCTTTTGAAAATCCTTTCTTGCAGCATTTTGTATCTTTTGTTGTAAATGGATTCAGGTCGCTTCAAAACCTATTTTTCACATATAATCAAAACATTAGTAACTAGGAGTACCATGGACATGGAAATGAAAAAAATAAACAAAGATAAGATTTTAAAATTTAGTGAGTTCTTATCCTCTTATTAAATGTATTGTTATGTATTATTTCATGAGTACAATGAATTATGTGCATGGTATTTTCAAGCTATGCAAATTATTTCTAATGACATAGTTATGCATAATATTATTGTTGATCTAGATTTTAAACCAGTAAAATAGAAAATTATATATATACATCTTAAGATTGTTTTGTTGATTAAATAATAAATTGAGAATCTATTAAAGAGTAAGTTCATGGAAATGGGAGACAAAAAGGGGGTCAAAGGTGGCCAATTATTTTCTAAAATAAGGTAAAACCAAAATAGGATATAGAAATAGAGATGCTTACACTCAAAAATTAAAAAATTCATTAGAATAAAATTGTAGTACCCTAAGCCTAATTTCTAAACTACTAAGAAGTTTTAAAAATAATTAAGATTAAGAGGGTCAAAGAATTTTGATTAAGTAAGCAAGGAAAGGGCCCTAATCCCATGGTTACAAAGCTAGAACAACAAAAAAAGAAACAAGCTGGGAAAAACAACACCAGCCACCACCAGAAAGTAGCAAAAGACAAAAATTGGCTTGCAAGCCAAGTATCCATAATTGTAACCACAGAACCATAATCAGCTTAATCAAAAATAGAATCCCCATAGTAAACCATATAATAATATGTAGACCATTAATAAGATTAACCAAAGTCCAGCAGGTATTTAACCATAACAAAGCTAAAATGAAATAGTAGTCTAGCATAATAAAACTAAGAACCAAAAGTTTTAGAGCAGCCATAATAACCGAGCAAGAAGAACATCAAAAAGGAGAAACAATGCCATTACTTAGCATTGGAAATCAGCTCCCAGTATTCACCAATTTTGGAGATAAACTCCCTCCAGTTAGGGCCTTCTTCATCTTCCTAGTCCTTCTTGTCTTCACTTTTCCCCATCTTCTTGAGCATCTTCCTGATCTTATTTTGTCCCGAGACCACACCCACCATAGCACGTCACATGAGTCTGATGGAGACCTTCATCAAGGTGATGATTTTCTTCTCCATGTTGTCCATTTGTACCTGCATAAAAGTTATCCTAATTTTCATAAAATCAATGTTAGAGCCCTCGGGAGACTTAGAAATAGAAACTTTGTTCTCTATTTCAGTTGCCTCCTTTATAGAAACCCTAGGTTCCTCTTCCTTCCCTTTTTCTTACTCTTCCTTATCATCTTTAACCTCCTTTGAATCTTTCTCTCCCATGTCATAAGAACTCTCTTCAAAATCCAAGTCTTCACTTTCATCATCAACTTGTGGCTCAAAATCTTCCACCACTATTTTATTTCGCCTCATCTTGGACAGAAGCCTTCTATTTTCCCTTTTTGTCCAATGAGGCAACCTTAGCAAGACGTGTTGATCTTTGGCCCCTACTGAACAAACCTGATTGCCCTTCCTCCATTTCATCTCATTGACTCCCCTATTTATCTTGATTTGTGGTAATGACAACACTCTATTTTTTTAGGTCAGATTTCAGATTCTCAGCCTTTAGAGATTCAAGGAGTAACAGTGAGTGTTTCCACTTCTCTAGGGTTTCCTTAGCCAACTCAAACTCATAATAATTTTTCATAGAATCCAAACTACCAATAGGGGTAGAGTGTTTTGAACAATGAGCAACCAAGGGGGTGGCACTCACAAGGGAATTTTCCCTAGGATCAAGAATTTGAGGCAAAGGCCTAGGGTTAGGGTTTGGATTGGGATTAACAACAACCTGGGGTTCATCTTCCGCAACAACATTTTGATTAGGGATATCTTGCATAGCAGCCAGAGGGTTTCCATGAGGATTATTAGCTAGGGAATACTTGTAGAGGGAAATCATAATACCTTGGTGCAATGAGGGAGTCACACCATTCTCAATGTTTTGTTGTGGGGAAGATAACAAATAGAAGGGTGGGTTAATGCATTCATTATGGTGGATGTGGTTAAGAAGGGTAAAATGATAAGCATGGACAGTCATGTATCTTCCCTCTAAAGTGAAAAATCTCATGACAAACATACATACCAGAAAAAAAGGTGGTGGAATTTTAAGTCAAGCGTACTTGTTCTGGAACCACATTAGTTTCTCTCCATCATGAAGAAAATTGTCCACAAACACTTGATAGTTAGCTCTAATTTTCTTGGCAACCTTTCTTCCCCCATTCTCCAGACCCGTCACCTCCGCAATGAGCTAAGTAGTTACATAAAATTTCACCACTCCTAGAGTCACCTTCCCTTTCCTCCAAGATTTTGTGAATTTGGCTATCAAACTTTCATTATAACCTTTCATAGCCTCAAAAAATGAGACCATTCTCGCCCTTTGAAACAACCTCTAGAGGTTATAATTTTGCTTGAGATCTGAGCAATTTGGAGGTTCAATATGTTTTCATGGCCCTCCCATTTTATAACTCTGTAAACTATTAGCACTTTTCTTCTACAACCCTTTCTTCATACCACCACAACTCTTAGACACCCAACTAGCCTTGCAAAGCACACAATAGAAATTATTTTGATGGTGATCACATTTAGAAATGTTTATCGAGAACTGGCTAATAGAAGAGACCTCTAATATAGTATGATTACCTTTTCTGGTAATAAATGTATCAATATTTTCCATAGCAAGTTGATCCTCGATTAAGAGATGGGAAATGGTGTTTGGCACTTCGAAATAATGTGATATGATGCAAGCCTTACTAATGAAATTAACCATGTGAGCCCGGGTTTTCTTGGGAATGATAGATAAATTAAATGTAGCACCTGAGGATAACTTCTTAGTACCTATCATACCAAGATTTCCATCATTAATATTTGAACCCCTTTCATCATCAAATCTTAAAGTGCCCCTATGTCGACCCCTTATCACAACCTTATAAGATGTAAACATTTTCATATTTATCTTTTAACACTTTATCTTTCATTGTCTGAGGCAACTGGCTAAAATCCCATCGGGTCCATGTATTGCACATGAGAGCCGCATTGGCAGCACTGTCAGTAGAGTGATTACCTTCCCTGAACACATGTTGAATATGACAGTGAGTGAAGAATTTCATAAGTTCCTTACAATTGTCAATTATATCCTTTAGTTCCCAAGGAACTACAATACCACCTTTCTGTATGTCAACTATAAGTTAGTCTCCTTCCAAGATGACCTTCTGAAAACCAAAGTCTCTTAATGTCTTAATTCCTCCCCACACTATCATAGCCTCAGCTTTTTTGTTGGTGTAGATACCCACATTTTTTCCATATCCTGCTATACAATCTCCAAGGTAATTTCTTAGCAAACCTATCAAATGTTGAGTACACAAAATATTGTTCATATTTTAATAACTAAAATAAAAACATATTTTGATGCATTCCCCCCTTTTTTTGTTGTATAAGTATTTTTCAAAATCATTTGTTGGAAATATAGGTAATAGAACTATTACTACAAGTTGCATATTTTTTTACAATTTTTACTATTTTTATTTTATAATTTTTGAAGTGGATGCATCCCAAAAACTACATCACTAAGCATGCACATTACAAAATTTATACAATTTTTCTTTTGAATTTGTAAAGAATTAAATGTAGAACAATTTGATATAATTTTTTAAAATTTGGAAAATGAAAATAAACATATTAAGAAAAATAACACAAATGTATATGAAAAATGTGAAGATATAAAAAATTAAAAATAACATAAATATCTTAATATATTTGAAATAAATAAATAAAATTTGATAAAAAGAAAAAAATAATGTTTTAGTGATAATTTGATCAAATTTAGTTATATAAGAATTAAATATAATAATGTTGAAGTTCAAAAGAATATGAAAAGCATATATGTGAGATAAAATAGAGATCCAATCCTTAAGTTTGGTCACCCAAGTTTAAAAGAGTAGAACCACTTTTTTTATTTAAATAATGTGACTATGTTAGTAACACTTGCATCATATAATAAAATTATACTATTCACATCACCTACAATTGAGTTAAAAGGGAAAAAATAAGGGAAACTCATGATTTGGTCCCATTTTTACACATTTTTCTAGTGAAGTGACATTTTTATTTATAGGTCATTAAAAATGATTTTTTTTTACTGGGTAGTTATGATTATTCAATAATTACATTCTTTTTGTTTTATTAGAAATTTTAGTTGTCAGTATACATGTGAGCATTAAGGTAATTTATAAATTTGTGTGAGTAATAATTTTTTGTTTATATTTTTTTTATGTGATTGACAATTTTAATTATCATATAATTGATAATTATGTGTATTGAGATAGAATTAAAAATTATCATGGGAAGGAATAAGTAAAAAAAATTGAAATAATTCAAATAGAGAAAGAAAAACAAAGGGAGTGCATGAAAATGATTTGTCAAATGAGAAAAATTGGAATTGGAGGTGTGTCATTGCTACCAATTGATTTGAATACATAGAAACAAATCCTAAATCACATATAAAGACAAGAAATTATGAAATTATGAATGGAACACCAATTTTTGATAATATTTTAATTTGTATTTTTTAAATTATATCAAATGATCAATTAATAAGAAATAAATAAAATATATCTTATTGTGAAAGTCAAGAACATATACCAATTAAAAAAAATTAATATGAACAAAATTTACCTAATATAGAAAACTAGCATCATAATCCAATTAAAATGCCACCTAAAATTATTTGTAACAATCCAAAATATCTAATTGAAAGTAATGAACATATCTTAAAACCAATGCCCAATAGCATTGTAGAACATGCTTGTAGATAAACTACTAATAAAATATGGATTTCATTTTATGAAACTTAAATAGAATAGGAATGAATTAATTCTTTATTAAAATGGTGAAAAATATTAACTTTTAAAACACTAATAAGATTCTCACTCTAAGATGTTTTAAAAATCTCTTCTCCTATCCATAATATAATCTCATCTTTGGTTTCTGTCGAAGACAACAAAAATATTTTAAAACCTTTCATTTTGGAGGAAGTTAAGAAAACTATTTTTTCATTACCTATAGATAAGGCTCAAGGACTACATTGATTCACTACTCTTTTCTTTTAGAAATTCTAGAATTTTATTGGCATGGATATTTGTACGGATTTTGAAGAATCAATAAGAAATAAAACAATTTTGAAAGAGATGAATGCAAAATATATTTCATTGATGCCAAAAGTAAATCCCCCATATACCTTTGCAAATTTTAGACCCATTTCTCTATGTAATATAATTTACAAGATTTTCCCCAGAGCAATTACTTTGAGGATTGCTCCCATTATTCCAAAAAATATTTTAGTTGAGCAAGGAGGTTTTGTTTCAAGTAGGGAAACATCAAAAGGGGTACAAGTTTCTCAAAAAATTCTTCATTATATACATCAACATAAGATACCTTTAGTGATTATTACATTGGACATGATGAAGGCTTATGATAGTGTGTGTTGCGAATTCCTAATCAAAGTCCTCAAAAAAATTATTTTGCTAATAAATGGTGTAGATGGGTCCTTTTTGTTCTATCTAGTACTAAATTTTTGGTTTTGCTAAATGGAAGTTAGGTTGGAGATTCTTTAGTTCTTCACAACATGTACAATAGGGAGATCATGTATCTCTCTTTCTTTTTATTTTGATGGGAGAAGCTCTAAGTTGAACAATATTAAAGTTTAACTCTTCTTAGAGATGAAAGGGCATTGTTATCCTACGAGTATCCATTCCAACAACACATTCTTTATTTGTTGATGACACACATCTTTTGGTCAACCATCAATTCTAGAAGAAAATAGAATAAGAAAGGTACTTAAAGACTATTGTTCAATGTTAGGCTAAAGGATAAATCCTACAAAATAAAAAATATCATTTTTGCACACTACACAACCTATTAAACCATGTATCCTATATATTCTCATATTCAAACAAGATATATTTCCTTGTCAATAGTTGGGAATACCATTCCTTGTTGGGGCTAAAAGAAGTTCATTTTGGTCCAAAATTTCTTCTTCTATCCATAATAGAATCTCATCTTGGAAAGGAAGATGGATTACTCTTTTTGGCATAATCACTATGATCAAAGCAATGTTATCAATAATTCCCTGAGCTACATAATGTCAGTATTAAAGATGCCCAAAGGAGTTTTGAATGATATTGAAAAATATAAGTTTTCTTTGGAATGGTAATCTAGAAAAAGAACAAGATTACTTTGGTATCTTGGGATATTTGTGCAAAGATAAAAGAGATGGTGGTGCTGGTTTACAAAATTTGGCAACTAGAAATCTTGCATTGGCTGCAAAGCTAGTATGATATCTATACACTAAACCCAATGTCAAGTGGTACATGCTAATGAAAGAAAAATATATGGATTCACTTGAACCTAAGATAATTTTCAATTTGGAAAATTCACAAGAAAGTTCAAAGCTGTGGTATTTTATAATAACATGTTGTGAGGTCATTGTGATGTGGAAAAAGATATCTTAGACCTAGTGAATAGATTACTACGGTCAATCTTTCTTCGCATCAACATTAGAAGCCAAGCCAACAAGGTGATAATATTGGCTAATAACCTAAAAGGAGAGCCAATCTACCTTGGACTTGTTTTTTTCCTTGAAAATTTATTAAGTTCAATGTAGATTTAATTGATTTGAATAACTATGCAACCTAATCTAAAAATGTAATTTATTGACATAGACAAAACAAAAAAGTCATAGAATGAAGAAAATTTTGAGAAGGGCAGATTTTATGCACTTGTTCTACAAATTTGAAGTTGAATTGGGAGGTCAAGGGTGTTGGCACCCTTGACTGAGAAGTGTAGATCATGATCAACAACTTTCTGGCTTGAAACCTACAGGTTTGCACTCTACTCTTCCACTTTGAAATTTATCATCTTCATATCTGAACCTGCAAAATTACAAAAAAGAGGGGTAAACAGGTGGCTATATAGGAGTTTTCCTAGGTCAAACCCCTATTTTTGTATTTCTACCTCCATGAATAGTCAATTGATTTACTGATAAAATATGTGTTCTCTTAACATTAAGTTTGTTTAAGGCTGCAATGAGCTAAAATGACAAAAATCCTACTCAAGTGTGCTAGAGAAGGATTCCTAAATGACACAAGTAAGATCAACCCAAGAGAAAGTCAAATACCCTAAGGAAAATTCTGATATGCAAAAACCTTAGTTTGGGTTGTAAGGAGATCAAAGTTTGAAGATGAGAACACTCTGAAAACAAGTCATTAAGTGCTTGAAGGAAGCCAAATCTATCTCCAAAACCTAGATTACATCATGTCCTCCCATTGGCTTCAAACTCCAATCATTTTTCTAGCTTGATTAATTCTTAAATTCACCTTGTAAATCTATAAAAAAAAAATGGATGTATTTTGGCAGAGCTTTGTTGTATTAATTGCTTCTCTCCTCTTTTCTTTTAATTTGAATTAATAATCCATGTATTTATAGTGGAACATAGGAATAAATAAAAGTGTAGCCTAACTCATTTAATTTTAATTTTTGGAATTTAATTACCACCAAGCCCTAAATTTGAATTCACATCTTTGAAACTAGAGACCAAAAAAAGGGAGAACAATTTTTGGGGAAAAAAACTTGAGTAGAGCTCTAGCACCCTTGTCTAGCCCTTTTGCACACATTCAAATCTGATTTACATGTTTAGGGTCTACTTAATTAGGACTTATTCAGAAAACAAAACTTGCTAGGGTTAATTTGATGAAATATGAATGAAAAGATATTTTTTAGGGTGCATTGACACATTCTCCTGGGTTGATAGGAAAGGTCAAGGCTAGGGAATGTCTCTAAAGTGCATCAATTGAGAGGATACTAAATCGGGTTCCAAATGAAATGTGAAATTGTACTTTCACCTTAAGTGAGTACAATTTTTGATGCTATATAAAATTCCTCACCTTTTGTCATTTATCCATAATGGTGAAAAGGGTCTCTTTTGGGATGATGCTTGGAATAGGTACCCACCCATTGGAAGACAAGAATCTCTTCTCCAAGATTTTTTTAAACGGGCTTGGGGTGAGAAAGTAGGGGATTATTTCTCCATTTCAAATGATTCCTACACTTCAAGCATTAAATGGAAAGTTTTTGAGGATTTCACTTTCCCTCAAGATTATTTTTTTTAAATTCATCCTTTCAGATCGAAATATCTTTTACACAAACTCTCTTGATCAAATTATTTGGGCACCTTTGAAAACTAGTCATTATAATGTTAAGCAAGGATACAAATATTTAACATGTGAAGGAAATATGCTCAAAATTATAATGTGTATAGATGTTATCCTTCCAAAGCCAAGAGAATTTGCATGGATTTCTTTAGAAAATCAAAGTCCTTACAAGTGATAGGCTCGTGACGATGGGGATCTCAAGCCCTTTCAACTATGTATTATGTGGTGGATGTGAAGAAAACATTTCCCATCTACTCAATTTTCAATTCTCTCAAGCGTGTTGGAAATGTCTTCTCAATATGTTAAATTGGCAATCTCCTCTTTTAAAAATTTGTTTGGTGTTCTTAGTAGTTGGCCTCTTTTATATAAGGATTTTTTTTTTGCATCAATATAGTTGGTTTCCCCTTCCCTACTAATTTGGAATATCTAATGGGAAATAAATAGGAGAATTTTTAGGAAAGAAAATAAATTCATCTCGATGGTTATTGAAAAAATAGAGAAACAAATATTTGAAGCGGTAATGGCTCATTTATGTAAATCAAAAGCAAGTAAAGCAATTTTCACTTCATGGGATTCTCAAGTACTTTTTAGTTGGAAATTGTTAACTATCCCAAATCATGGAGGCCCCATTGGTTGTAATCATTTTGATGCATGAGCATCCGGGTCCACAAGCGATCCTTCATCACCCAAGAATATTTTCCATCTAATTTTCATTTTGCTGTGTGTTTTGATTTGCTTTGGTTTTTTCAGGCATCTCTCAATAGCAAGAACTCAAAAATTTAGTCAGAATTGCAATTTTCAATTTTTCGCCAGTTTGTTGTTTCAGAGGCTTCACGGGCATTTTTCAAAAATTTATTCCCAAAAATACGTAAAAGCTAGAGAAAAATTATTTTGTAGGGATATTCTTTGAGGTACCATGTAAAATATCCAAAAATAATCAAAGTAAAACCTTTCACGGTTTGAGAGATTTTAATGATGAAAGTTTGTTAAAAATTGTTAGCAAATTATGAAATGTTTAATATCTCATGATTTTGGAAGGATGGAGTAAAATTATTTTACAGGGGTCCATGGGGTGTTATTCCAAGCTTTCACGCCAATTTTTGTGTGAATCAAATAACTTTCATTTTTTCGCTTGTGAACACACCTGATTCCGCATTTCAAACCACCATTTGATTAATTTTATTTTAAAAAGGTATTATGGAGGCTATGAAAGTCAAATATCAATTAATATTTTATATTTAATCATTTATCTATTGCACAAATCATATGGGGGGAGTTTGGAGCATAAAAGAGGCTGAAAATCAAGATTTTTAAATTGTTAAAATTCGCATAACAGAGAAAAATGCCCTTCGAGTAAAAACAGCATTTGGAGGATTAAATGCATCATTTAATGCTGAATAAAGAGTGGATATGGATAGATATTCTTGGGGAAGAGTGGGGAGCCCGACAATAATAAATGATTTTCAATGCATTTTTGGGGGGTTTTTGAGGAAAAATGTGGGAAGAAGTTTGAGAGGAATGGGAAGGAGAAAGATACCTCTGTAGAGGTATCATTGAGGTTTATGTGTTGCAGGATCATTGAGGTTCTAGTGTGTGAAAAGTGAAGAGAAGATAAGGCACCAATTTGTGAGAGGTGCAATGATTTCAATGGAGTTGTGTGAAAGTTTGAACAGCAGCAAGAGAGTTTTGGGGCAGCAAGAAGAAGCTACAGGAAGGATCAAGAAAGTTCATCTCTTTTGAAGATTTGAATCTTAAATTTTAATTTTGTTTTGAATTAAATGGCTTCTCTTTGTTTAGATTTTGTGAATCTTTGAGTATGTTATTTGGCATTGGTTTTTATTTGTATCGGTGGTATCAGAGCAGTAGTTCCTGAGTGTGTGGACAGAACTGCCGATCTGAGGTAGTCTACACCAGGACTTGAGGGTGGAGTATTGAGGAGGAAGTCCCTGAGTGTGTAAATAGATCACCGAACGTGAGGAAATTTGCACCAAGACATTTCGACAAATAGATCACCTAAGAGTGAGGCGGCTTGTACTTTGAAATAGTGGATTTGAAAGTGGAAGTAGAATCATCGATTTGAGGCAGCTTCAGTGGAAATAGTGGATTTGAAAGTGGAAGTAGAATCGTTGATTTGAGGTAGATCCACATTGATTAATTTACACATGAAGTGTAAGAGAAGGATAAGAGAAATTACATGTGTATTTGATGAGTTAGAAATATTTATGAATGGCATTGAAAGAAAAAATAATCTTGAGAAAGAGGAAAGGAAGATTAGAGGAAATAATAAGATTGTAGATATGAGAGAGATGGTGAGGAATGGGATGATGGACTTTGAGGGTCCTATATTTGATGAAGAATTTGGTGAAGATGAAGAAGATCTGTTGAAAGAGGAGATGAAAAGGATAGACATTTATTTCAAGGACAAATGATAGATGAACAAGAAGATGCAACAGTGGTGTGAAGATGAGATCCTCATGCAAGAGGATGAAAAAGAAAAGATAGTGATTGCAGTAGTTGCTCTTATTGAAGACATGAAACAAGAATGCAAAAGAGGAGTTGCAATGATTAAAAGGGAAGAAAATACGAGCAGTGAAGAAGATGCAACTATGGAGATTGAAATGGCAGCGATAGAGCTCAAAGATGTTGTAGCCGATAAAGAGGATAAAGATGATTTGTTGTTGCAAATTTTGGTAATGGAAAAAGAATGGTTTGATAAGCTTGTTGATGGAGGAAGGAAGATGAATGTTGCAGCGAATGAAAAAAAAGATGATGTTGGAACAATGAAGAAGGATGAGGTAAATTTTGATTTCGAATATGATAATTATTATTTACCTTCTATAGAAGAGATTTCAGTTGTAGAGGATGAAGTTGTAGATTGGTATGCGGATGTTGCATGTCTGTGTATAGAGGTTGTAAAAGATGGTCTAGGTGAAACTTGGTGGAGGTGGTTGGTTTGTGATGGGTTGAATCTCACAAAGGAGGAGAGGAGACAAGAGATAATTTGGCAGAGGAGGATGGAAAATGGTGGATACAATTCCATGAAAGGAGAGAAGAATGAAATGTAGATTTATTGGAGGAGAGTAAAGCTTATTTTGGCAAGATGTTGGAAAAAGAGGAAAAAAGAACTTGTTGTGCATATATTTTAGCGATGGATTTTGCTATAGATTGCTTGCAATCTGAAAGGATGGTCCTACCATTCAACTCCACATTTGTGAGTGTATGCTCACAAACTTCTTATCCAGCGTGTCTGATGCAGGAGCATCCAGGTCCACAGGCGATCCTTCATCACCTAAAAATATTTTCCATCTAATTTTCATTTTGGTGTTTGTTTTGGTTTTCTTTGGTGTTTTCAGGCATCTCCCAATAGCAAGAACTCAAAAATTTAGTCAAAATTGCAATTTTCAATTTTTCAATAGTTTGTTGTTTCAGAGGCTTCTCGGGTAGTTTTCAAAAATTTATTCCCAAAAATTCGTAAAAGCTGGAACATAATCCTTTTGCGGGGATATTCTTTGAGGTACCATGTAAAATATGCAAAAATAATCAAAGTAAAATCTTTCACGGTTTGACGGATTTTATAGATGAAAGTTTGTTAAAAATTGTTAGCAAATTATTAAATGTTTAATATCTCATGATTTTGGAAGGATGGGGTAAAATCCTTTTACAAGGGTCCATGGGGTGTTATTCCAAGCTTGCACACCAATTTTTGTGTGAATCAGATAATTTTCATTTTTTCGCCTCTGAACGCTCGATTCTGCACTTCAAAGCACCATTTGATTAATTTTATTTTACAAAGGTATTATGGAGGCCATGAAAGTAAAATATCAATTTACACATCATAGTTAATCATTTATCTATTGCAAAAATCATATGGGGGGAGTTTGGATTATAAAAAAGGCTGAAAATCAAGATTTTTAAATTGTTAAAATTCTCATACCGGAGAAAAATGCCCTTTCAGTAAAAATAGCATTTGGAGGATTAAATCCATCATTTAATGTTGAATAAAGAAAGGACTATTCTTGGGGAAGAGTGGGCAGCCCGACAATAGGGGGTTTTTGAGGAAAAATGTGGGAAGAAGTTTGAGAGGAATGGGAAGGAGAAAGATGCCTATTTAGAGGTATCATTGAGGTTTATGTGTTGCAGGTTGGAGCAGCACCTATGAAGAAAAGACAAGGTTCCAGTGTGTGAGAAGTGGAGAGAAGATAAGGCACCAATGTGTGAGAGGTGCAAAGATTTTTATTTTTTTGATGAATAGGCAGATATCTATATTAATATAAAGATATAATTACAAATTCACAAAAAAGGGGCGGGTGGTGAAAAGGCACACCCCGAAAGTCACATGGGCTCAACCCAAAGAAACCAAAATATCACATAGGCCTAGCCTAGAATTTCAATAACAGAAAGAAAAACTAAGCGGCCAAGGCAGTGCTAATAGATCCTAGGGGATCCCTGTCATCCATATTTTTCCCCCATACATCAGCGGGGTTTGGAGTGACGTCAGGAGGAGTACCCCAACCATCATCAACTTTTTCTTCATCTTTTTCTTTTTCTTTTTCCTCATGCTAAGGCAAGATTGCAAGAGCCAGCCACCAAAAAAATTTGCCACTAAAAGGCTAGCCAAAGCCAGAAGCAGGCGGAGCATCAGAGGGCCACCGAGAACCTCCACCACCACTCCCCGTAGCACCACTAGAGTGACAGCCTTGACCAGGACGCGATGGAGGAGAACGAGCCTGCCTATGAGGCTGAGAATCCTCCCAAGCAGGAGGCTAGGAGCGGGATCACGTGGAGTCACTTCGCTTTCGGCCCTAAGAAGGCAATCAGCTGTTGGAGGAGGAGGATGAATCAGGGATCCAAGCCACAATACAAGGGGCACTGCCCTAGTGGTCTAGAAGAACCTGCAGGTGAGCCACTTCTAGTGCAACCTTGTGGGCTTGCACTTGAATCTATAAGAGAACATTAGAACATATAACTGCTTTAGCATAAAGAGACACATTAACATCTAAATGAGAATGAGAAAATATACAAGCATTTCTATCTTTCCAAATATTGAAGAGTATTTCCACCTTGAAAGTGTGCCAAAGTTGGGTGAACTTAGTCAGGGTTCTAGGTGGGTCACCCAGCAGAACCATATGCCAAGAGAAGGGTTCCGGCCGAAAAGGCCAAAAGAAATCATGAATCCAAGTCCAAAGTTGTTGAGCTCTGGGACAAAACCAAAAAAGGTGTTTAAAGCTTTCAGACTGCCCACAAAAAGGGCAGCGAGGGTCAGGAATCCCCAAATGAACAAGCCGAGAGCCCACAAGCAAGCCTTGGAAATGAATACACCAAGCAAAGTGGGTCAGCTTCGAATCAACAATTGCAGACCAAGTGGCATCAAACCTTAAACGCCAAGTATGGGCAGAGGAGTTGAGAAGCCACCACTGGTTCAAGGAACTAAGCATAGGAAAATGGGGTGAAAGCCACCTGTAACCAAGCCGCGGCTTGTAGTTCCTGAGAGGAGTGTCTAGAAACCATTTCCAGTCCTTCCACCAAGGTTTGTGCCCATGAATACCAACTTTGTGAAGAATTTCCGCCGGAATGGCGCTCACCAGTCCGTCAAAGGTAAGATGGTCCTGGTTTTGAAGATTGTACTAGGCTTTAAAAGCATCCCACTACAAGAGATGCATAGTAGGCCAGTGAAAGAGTTGATACAGTGTTTCAATGCCCTTCTTATGAAATCTGAAGGCCTTGAGCCAAGGCAACTTGGCCAGGGGTTGACCATTCTGAGCCAGAAGGGGAGACCACCATAAATTATGCTGGTTGATGAAAATTCCATCACAAAATCCAGCCCTGGCCCAATGGAGCCAAGGCTTAACAATTTCCCAAGAGCGCTAGATGCTCTTGGCCACAAAGGAGCCAACAATTTGAACCAGCTCTCTTATAACTAGGAGAGTTTGGAGACTGATTCCTTTCCAAGCGGACCTGTGAACAGGAAAACCAGACTGAATACAATGCTTGAGGAGAATCTTCCAGGCTTCATCCTCGGTGAGAGCTCGGATAATCCATTTGACACAGAGAGCAATCCCTTGTCATTGAGTGGAGAGTAATCCAAGTCCTCCAGAGTCCTTGGGGAGAAGGAAAAATTCCCAAGTGACCCGATGAAAACCCTTGTGGGTTTCAGAAGAGGCCCATAAAAAATCACGAAGCAACTTTTCAAGCCTACTGTAGGCAGCTTTAGAAGGAGCCCAACAGGAAGAATAGTAGACGTGAGTGGCAGCCAAAATCTCAGAGCACACCTAGAATTTTCCTGCCAATGAAAGAGGCTTAGTAATCCAATAGGCCAGCTTCTACTCAACCCTAGAAAGCACGGCTTGCCAAAGTTCCCGAGGGGAAGCCTGAAAGGCGAAGGGGATGCCCAGAAACTGAAATATTTCTCCCTGCCCTATCCACTTCCAGTTATAAGTTTGGAGCCACGCAAGAGTGGGGAGCACCGATTGTCTGTAGCACAAGGTCTTGTGTCATTGAAGTGCAGAGCCAAAGGCAAGACAAAAGGTATTAAGGAAATCAAGGGCAACAGTGATAGAGCCTTCATCCTCTAAGAGAGTGAGAAAGGAATCATCCATGAAGTGGCCATTGACAAGCTGTTCCTAAGAGTCTGAGGGAGAGATCTCTTTAACGCGTTGCTAGGAGACAGCATTGGCTAGGAGATATCCAAAGCCCTCAACAACCAGAACATACAAAGAAGGGGCAAGAGGGCATCCCTAGCGTATGGAACGAAAAAGACCAAAAGCAGAAGACTGCCAACCATTAATGGAAATACAAGCCGAGGCATCAGAAAAAAGCATATGAACAGACTGCAAAAAGTTGGGCCCAAAGCCCAAGGCTTGCAATATCGCAAGAATGAAAGGCCATTCAATGCAGTCATAAGCTTTAGTAAAATCAATTTTAATGAACATAGCTTTCTGGTTCGACCATTGGGCCCACTCCATGCCTTCCCAAACTGCAATAATGTTATCAAGAATAAACCTAGATTTAATGAAACTTGTTTGTTCAGGACACACAACCTGAGGCAGGAGGTGGTGAATTTTCAGAGCCAGGGCTTTGGCAATGATTTTGTAAGAAACATTGAGAAGCATGATGGGCCCCCAGTTGCAAATATCTTCTGGATCCTGAGGCTTAGGTATGAATTTAATATTGCCTGTGTTTATTAAATTGCCTAGAGAATTGGTTTGAAAGGCTTCAAGATAAACATGATGCAAGTCGCTCTCAACACATTCCCAAAGAGCTTTGTAAAATTCACAAGGAAATCCATCAATCCTAGGAGCCTTATCATCGGCCATGGAGGAAACAGCTTCCTTGAGATCATCACTTGTTAACAATTAATCACAAAAATTAATCTGGGCGGAAGAAAGTCTATGTGGCACAATAGCAAGGTAGTCCTGAAGGGCTTGCTGGCGCGCAGGCGTGGGGTCCTGAGCAATAAAAACCTATTCATAGTGATGCACAAAAGCCTATAGAATGTCAGGTAGCTCAAAGAGCACCTAGTTACCATCTTTGATTGCTTTAATTCCTAGGGAAGAGTGCCTGGCATGAAGAGCCAAAGAAAACTCTTTGGAAGCACAATCACCAATTTTGAGCCAGTGAAGCCAAGCCTTGATTTGAGCACCTCTGGCAGAATAATTATTTGCCACTTTCTTTTGATGTCTTAAATCTGCCACCTTGACTTGATGTGATGGGGAGAAAGGATTGGCCACCAAAGCCTCCATAGTCGTACGCAAGTCAACAATGGTGGCCTCGTAAGAACACCGACGAAAGATAGCAAGCTAGCGCCCATAAATGCACAAGAAACTGTTGAGAAATTATGTCTCAACTTCCAGTTTGAATTCCTTGTTTTCATGCCTTGGTGATTTTGTGTTGTTTGCAAGTTCTATCAGAGGCAGAACCAGAATGGAACTTGGCATTGTTTCATTTCCCTAGTTCTGGGTTTTCTATTCCCTCTCCGTCTCCGGCTCCGCTTCCCTTTGTTTGGACTCTTAGTTTTGCTTCGCAGTTTCTGGCAGAGGCAGAACCGGGTTTGGAAATTTTGGCATTGTTCTGTTTGCCTAAGTTATGGGTTTTTGTTCCCGTTTTGACTCTGACTCCGCTTCCTACCGTTTGCTCTTCTCGCTTCGTTTCGCTAGTTCTGGCGGAGGCAGAACCAGTTTTGGAATTTGGCAATGTCCGTTTGCCAGGTTCCTGTTTCAGTTTCTGTTCCGACTCCTGCTTTTTTAGTCTGGTTCTTCTGGATGTTTGGATTCTCCTCGGGGTGTTTTCCTCTGCCTTGTTTAGGTTCTAGATTGTTGTTTCTTACAGTTGGCGGAGGCGGAACCAGAACCGGTTTGTTTTGTGATCTTGGACTTTTTTGAAGTCCTGTTTTCTGTTCCTATTCCGACTCTAACTCCGACTGCAACTCCGGTCTTTTGTGTTCTCATCTTGGTTTGACCTTGGGTTGACTTACCCCAGTTAGAACTGTATCTGGTGAGTTCCTCTTTGCCATGGGCGAACGCAGAACCGAAATGGTTCCTGAACCTGTAATTTCGGTGGAGTCCTGTTTCGACTCCCGTTCCGACTCTTGCTCCGATAGTGTTAGAATGACTTGGAAGTCTTGGATGCACTCGGTGTCTATTTGACCATTTTGGTAGTTCTATCAGCTATGATTGCCAATGGGTCTTGGACGCGTGGCACCTATCCGAATAGTGATTGGACGGAAACCAAAATAGTTATTATGGCAGTTCCATTATCAACAAAGGGTGGCGAAGTCAACCGTTTTGAGTAATGGCTTTGAATGCAAAGTCGAATTGTTGTAGGAAAATTTGTCAGATCCGACCAGATGCGTGATTTAAGGATGAACTTCATTGTTGTGTAGGACTCTTCTGAGTCGGCTACATATGGGTGAGAGATATGCTATTTCTCATGAGTTAAAGTTGAAAAGGGAAGACAAGTCAAGTTGCAGAGCAAGTTTTGAAGTTGCGGGTTGAAGAGAAAAATGAAAGGAAAGAATGTGTGTTCTTGAAGAGAGGTGATTTGATCTGTATGTTGTGAAAACATTGTAACAGTGAATCTGAATCTCCCTGGGCATTTGTAAGCTATACAGAGAAGACTAGAAATTGTATGTATTTGTTTGAATACTGTAATACAATAGTCTTGGCTTTGTGTGGTGGGTTTTTTACCTGAAAGGGTTTTCCCACGTAAAATCTCTTTGTCAATTTGTGATTACTTTGTTCTTCTGTTATTTCTTTTATTGGTTGTATTCATCTCAAGTAGTTTTAGAAGCTATTAGAATCAATTTTTGCTTCTCTCCCCTGTTGTATTGGCGTTAAGGGAATGTATTCCGCACTGTTGGGTCAGTAGATCCACATTCTTTTCCCTTCAGAAACATGCAGTATGAATGATGGCATCATTCCACCAAGCAATCCAACCTGTACGGCCAAGAAGCCTGCACTCTAAATTCCACACTCGATGAATGTGGGTCAGGGTGGGCTTATAACAGAACAAAGACGTGTTCAAGAATAATTGAGTCTTACACGTACGAGGCTGACAAGACACCCATTCAATGCGAAAATGAATTGGGAAGTGATCAGAAAGAGTCACATCCACTAACAGCTTAACAGGCAAGCCAGAACTATTGAAGGAGAAAAAAGATTGAGCCGAGATCATACCATGATCAAGGCATTTAAAGACTCTGTCAGAACCAGCCCTGTAATTACACCAAGTGTGCCAGAGAGAATGAGAATGGCAGCAGCCCATATTGGGATCAAAAAGCCCCAATTTATTGTGCATGTAAAACCACGCCTCCCTTTCACCCACTACCCAGCGAAAAGGCAAGGTGCCATTCTTGTCGTACGCCATTTCTATCATGTTGAAATCTCCACAGAGCAACTAGGTGGAAACTGGCAAAGAATCAACAATCCAACACCAAAGTAAGCAGCTCTCCACGACATCATTAGAGTCATAAACATTAATAATCCTGAAGGAATGATTCTCAATATTGAGAAGAACCCAGACAACCCGCTGGGAGGGATCAACCCCATGGTCAACCACACAAGAATGCGGTCGTGGGGCCAAAAGAGTAGCAGCTCCACCATGACCAGCCTCATGCAGAGTGCAAAACATAGTACTGGCTGGCCAGATAGAGTGACAAGCTGAAGCAAGCAAGAAACCAAAAATTTTAACTTATTGGAGACAAAGCACTTCAATCTTGGGGTAATTCTTCAAAGTATTCCTCACAGGATACTTCCTGGAGAGGTCAGTTAGACCTCGAACATTCCATGAGATAAAATTCATGGAAAATATTCCATACTTGCAGAGTCTCGGTCCTCTTCACCCAGGGAAGAGAAGCTATTCTTCAAAAACTCTTGTGGAATAGAACCAATTTGAATAGGAGAAAATCTTCATTTTTCAGGCACATATTCACCTTCTTCTGGTGGAGGAAACGGGCTGTGAGATCACCGTTGAGTTCTCACTGTGAAGGACAAAGCTAGTTGAGCACATAAAACAGTTGCAAGCTGAGGCATGGCCTTTGACCTGGGTTGCAAAATAGTAGAAGTAACTCCTGAGGGAGTAGCTATCCCCTTCTCTGAAGGGTTTGAAACTGTTTTGGTCGGTTCAGGGGCCTTGAGAGCTGACCCAGAACTAGATGACTTATTTTTCTGGATTGAAACCGTAGTCCATTTTGTTTCAACCTTAGAAAAAGGCTCTGTCAGACGTGGCTTTTCAACATCTCGTGGCTGAGAGGATGTACGAGGAACTGGCAAAGGGCAGTCCTTGATCTTTTGGTCAGCTGACTGGCACCGATAGCACATGTTGGGCAGATTGAAATATGTGACTTTTTGGGTGTTTGGAATATCACCAATTTGAATGTCCACAAACTCTTTCAAATCCTTGGATAAATCAACTTCCACACAAACCCTCTTTTGAGGACGGGCTTGAAAGAACCTATCAGGTTCGATACAAATGACCCTCCTTAAAGAGGAAGCAATATGGTTCAATAAGGGCACGCAAGGCAAAGTTAACCTAGGAAACTCAATCCAAACCAGAACAGACATTTTGGAGTCTTCTGAGATAGCAAAATCTCGATTCCATGCTTGGAAAACTAGCAAGGAAGACCTAACATACCAGGGCCCATGACCCAAAATAGCTTGGACATGAGTAACTTCCACAAAGGGGAACAAAAAAAAACCCTTTGTTAGATTTTGGACCATATCAAGGTGGACCCCATGAGGGACCCACGCCTTGCTGACCTAGTCTTTTAGCACACTTTCGGGGGGAGTCCTTCCAACAAAATAACCCACAAGGGTGTGTTGTTCAAGCCATTGGCATGCAAAATCAAAATCAGGTAAAGGTAAAACAACATCAATAGGAGCGTTAGAATGCTTACCTCATGAAAGACTTTCGGAACAAATTTTTGAGGGTGTTTGTTCGGTGGGGGAGCCATTAAACTGCACCAACGAACCGCTAACACCAGCAAAAATTGTTGGGTTGGAGCCGATTGAAGGCATAATAAACCCCTAAAACCATAGTAAATGTGGCCATACTCAATGAAGGAAACAATTTCCTACGCAGGAAGCGTAGTATGACACGGGAGGGGCCATGAATGACCTCAGAAAGCACAAAACCCTAGCAGAGCTCATGCACCGCTCTCGATCCAAAGCTTCAAGTGCAAATATTTCAATGGAGTTGTGTGAAAGTTTGAATAGCAACAAGAGAGCTTTGGGGCAGCAAGAAGAAGCTACAAGAAGGGTCAAGAAAGTTCAATTCTTGTGAAGATTTGAATCTTAAATTGTATTGACTAAATTTGTAATTCTTTTAATATGAAAGATAGAATAATTGTGTTTTGAATTAAATGGGTTCTCTATGTTTAGCTTTTGTGGATCTTTGAGTATGTTATTTGGCATTGGTTTGGCATTGGTTTTTATTTGCATCACATTTGAAAGTGAATATAAAAGATGTGAGATGGTGGACTCCTCCTCGTACTTTGGTAAAATTAAACTTTGATGGTGCCACCAAAGATAATCGTGGTTGCTTAGGGTTTGGGTGTGTCCTAAGGGATTAAAACGGTTCCATTATTAAAGGTATGGCTTTGAAACTTCCCAATGGTACACAAAATATTGTTGAATCAGTGAATTTTTTTGTAGAATTGACCATCTTACGAGGTGCTTTGTAAATTTTATATCCCTCCCATGTAGTTTCAATATTTCTTTATAATTATATGGATTTGTTGCAATCATATGGGCTCCTACAGTAGCCTGTTATGGATTATGTTCGAGATATACAGATATTCCTGGTCTAATGATTAACCAATCCATTAAGGGTTATGAACTATTTAAGGTAAATGCACTTGTTGGAGGATTGTTTCATCATGAGGATGTTGGGAAGAACCATGTTGCTATCTACACTTATAATTCTCTCAAAATCGGCTTTTAAACTTAGTCAATAATTCATGTTGAAAATGTTATAAATGCTCATGGTAAAGAGCTTGGGTCACAGTTAGTTGAAAAAATACATCATTTTCATCAAGTTCTAATTTATTTTCTTGTTCATGTGCACCACCCTCCCCTGCCTCCTATTGGTGATGATCCTGTGAATATTGAGGTGTAGGATGAAAATTGATGTTTTGTTTCAAATGTGTCCCCTATTTTGATCTATACCAACGTAAAGTTCTCACAAGTTTTTATTCTTGCTTTGGTCTATTTATGAGGCTTTCAGTGTTGTTTGTCTCAGTTTTGTAAGCAATTCTCAGCTCTTTCTAGCTATTTTATTTTATTTGACAGATTGTATGTAATTATCTTCTAATATATCTTTTCTTGCAAAAATATTTATTAGGAGATTCCATTTAATCTAAGTACTTCTAGAAATATTTGTAAGAATCTAACCTATCAGGTTTACCTTTATAGTATAAGGGGGTAATTTATAATGTTTAACTTTATAAATAATTAATTATTCATTTATTAGTTAAATTTACAATCAAAGGACTATAAGATGAAATATTGAGATGTATACATCAACCATTTGGATTTTCTTAAGTATATGAAATCATATTAAAAGAAGATATTACATTGAGATCATATTTTATATATATTGTTGTATATGTTGAGGTACTTGTAAAGCATAAGATCCATGTTTATGAATACATTTAATATGCATATGAGGTCATTAGGGGAGGATGTTTTTATGGGTTTTTTAATACACTACTCAACATACATGAAATGTAAGGTACACTCCACCTCTCCTATAAGGTTATCAATCTTCTTCGAATAAGATCAACAATCTCAAGATATTTGTAACTAGGTCTTCGCCATGCTATATAACTTAGTTAGGTGTTGTAATGTGATTAAAGGGGCTTGCTAAACTTATTATTTGCTAGAACTTGATATTGGATTAGCTATCAACAATCATGTACATTCAATATATTTAATCCAAATAAATATTTCTCATATGTGTGATCGATGGCATAGCATAGGTTAACTACACTTGATCCATATGGATTTGAAGCATACTTAAGCCACTAAGCATCAATCTCAATAAGACCATTCAATGTAAACAAAGTGAAGGAGCCATTAAAACTATCACTCTAAAACATCAAATCTTGACAAAAATATATTCTAAGCCATTGAAACTTATCCTATTGGGGAGTGGTGTCGCATTGATGTGTAATGGAAACCCTTTCCCAATCCCTTGGATAGTGAGCTTCTTTCAATCAGTTTTATTGAAGAAAATTGATAAAATCGATGAGAGATGTGTTGTAAAATTGTTGAAGTGAAAATACACTAAGAGGGGGGGGGTGAATCAGTGTTTATAACTTCTTAAATATTTTAAAACTGAAACTGAAAAGAGCCATACATATGTTCTCATTTTCAATGATAGTGTCATTCATGTAATCTAATGCAATCATATGAACTGAAATGAGTAATGTAACGTTGTATTTTAAAGTAGTGAAGTACTCAAGCAAAAGAGTCATAGAGACACAATAGACACAAGATATACCAAGTGGAAAACCCTCCTGGGGTAGAAAAACCACTCCTGAACCTACTGCCTTTTTCAGGCTTTCATTTCAATAATTTATTTTGACAAAGCCTCAATGGCTAATTTCTGAGCACCAACTCAAGGAGCACCAACCCCTCTATTTAGAGACACCAATCTCAAGGAGCACCAACCCCTTTCTTGATATTCAATAGAACAAACAATAGTACAGAGGATCTCTTTGTTTCACTTGATTTCTGTCAAGTGCCTCTTGACAGACAAAACATAGAATTTTCAAGAGTCAAAATTGACTCTTCAGAATTCCATGCATTATCTAATCTCGATGCAGCTTGAGGAAAATCCTATCACTATTACAATACAATCTCATCAAACTATTTTACAATAATACATCTTTTCTCTCTTTTCTCACTGTTTGATTTTTAATCATTTCCCATGCAAAAAGCTACAAATCTGAATACACACCATGTTTTCAAGTTTTTAGTATCAAAAAAATAGAATATAATTCTAGTTCTCTAAATAGGAATACCCCTGTTTTAAGTTTTTTATTTTCTATCATTATAGAACCCTAAACTCACTGGTTTTGCCTTTTATAGAAAAACATCATTACAAATTGGAAGTATTACAATTGTCTCTCGAATTTCACATGACAGAAAAGGTTATGCAAGGTTGTTTTTCAAGTTACATAATGACTGTCAAGTCAGATCTGATGTTGCATTGTTCACGAAAGAGGGATTCTTTCTTTTTGTTTAGAATAGAACAGCAATGACCAAGAATAGAAGAGTGGTAGAGCTTGTCTTCATTAGAAGCATGTAGTAATGAAGAATGCATATACCCAAGGAGATCTGACAAATAAGCTGCAATGAGAGAGAGATAACTAAAACCCCAACCAGCATGCAACCAAAAGCCAATAACCAAGCAATATAACAGTTACCCACAAATTCCAGTGAGGCGGAGAGAATATTCTGAGATCTATGTCCAAAGAAGTGACTGAAAAACTTAATAAACTGAAATCATTTTAAAGTGTGACTGAAATACCTTCACAAGAAATGTTATCCATGAACCCAGATAAGCATATGCAAAGATTCGATGATATTATCATTACCCATACCCAGACAACTCAGATTCTTAATATAATTGTCATGATAACCCTCAAAATAGAATGTTGTTTCAGAATTTTCATGAGAAGAACAAAAACATTTTTCAATTTTCTATTTTCGAATGAGAGGAGACATGGCTCGAAATAACCTTTGCTGAACTGAAATGGATCTGCAAACCAATCAAAAGAAGAGTACCTGGCAAACTAATGTTGTTGTCAATGAATGATTAACAGTCCTTTAGAGGAGCAAAAACGGCCTCCCAATCTCCCAAAAAACATGCTTGCACATTGTGGCTAAAAGAAGACAAGTGGAGCGACTTCTATGCAGGGCTCCTGACTGCTCCCAACTGCTCCTGATTGCTGTCCAACAGCAAAAATGCCAAGGATAACCATGAAGCGGCCAAGGTGGAGGATGCATGGTGGTGGCCAGAATGTGGGCAACACAAAAACGTGAAACAGAAAAACATTTTTTCCCTAACCTTACTCAGCAAACAATGCGAGTTCCTTTGCAAAGGAAGATAGGCATTTGGAATCCAAAGGACAGATGTGATAGAGTGTATTCACAATAATCCAAAAGAACATATGATAAGATTGAAATCCACGACCAGCATAGGAGTAGACATGCCGACAAAAACTTAAACAAAAACCTTTACCAAATTGCCAAGTCAACTGCCCTCATAATAATGCCTTAAATAAATGTTTTGAAAAAGACCACATTACTCACATATGTCTATTTCAAAGACTTGAAATTTTCTAGAGGTCAAAGCTTAGGTCTCATCCAATGCAAGTAATTTCCAATGCCTAAGGAATAGAAACAGGCTAAAATGCAAGATTTTGGATGCCATTTTCCCTTACCAAATGCCAAGAAGCTGAAATCATTAAAGCGAAACTTGTACTCTTAAAATGTCCATTGTGATAAGATGTGTCAATGCCAAGATAGAGCCCAGTGACTTATTAAGACTGATTTTGCATGTTCAATTCACACTGTAACAATCTATATAAATTCATCACTAAACCAGTAAAAGATTAAACCAGAAATGTATCACCTGATCAAATGGAGACAAATGACCTGTAACAGATACCTAAACAAGCATTTTTAATCTGCACATGGAGTTAAACGATCAGTGCCACCAAGATACTAAAACCAATGAAGTAAATGTGCCAATCAAAATATGTATCAACTGAGAAGATAACCAAGATGCAAGATATCCACAAATTGACATCAAGGACAAAAAACAACATAAGAGGGATTCAACAAAAACATGATGAAAGCTAATTTAACATGATATACACTATAATGATCAATGTAAGTTTATGCAAAGCTATTCTAAATGTATGCAAGATTTGAAAGATTAAAACTCTAATTTCAAAATATACTAAATGGATACAACTAAGCCACTATGGAAGCAATTAATGGATGCTCTAAGCTAATATGATCAAGATTTAAACTAAAAATACTAAATATGTGCTAAATATATATGCAAATGAGACTGATTTTAAAAGCATAAGTTTACTATTAAAAGATGGATCCCTATTCAATAGATGCAAGGTCTATTTATAGAATAGGCAAAATGAAACTGCTGGTCAAGATTGAAATAATCAATCAATGGTCAGGATGGAAAGAAGATGGAGGCATGGATCATGGATTCCCATCAAGGGCTCACAATCATGCAAAGAAGCACACTTTCAAAACTTGCTCAAAAATTTTGTTGAAAGTTTGTTACAAGGAAGAATATTCCTTTTTTTAAATGAGTGAAAAGGGAAAGAATATTCCATGAGAATATTCCCTTTTGGAGGAAAATTAGCATTTCGTTAATTAAAACCAAATTTTAATGCGCAAAGGAGGACTATTCCATGAGAATATTCCCTTTTGGAGGAATGTACAAAAGAGGAATGTTCTCAAGGATTATTCCCTTGCAAGTGGGAGAATTAGAATTAATTAGTAATTTGATAATTAAATCAATGTTTCAATTTATGAAAATTAAGGGAATTTAGTCCATATTCATTGAATAATTAACTTATTTAATATAAAGGGGTCAAAATGACATTTAATTAAATAATTAATATTATTTAATTAAATGAGAGGACTTAGGGTGTTAAAATTAAATATTTTGATTTATCCAATTTAACATAATAAAAAGTTAGCATGAAAGGGGTAGGAATTAACCTTGTAGACATCCAAATTTGACCACTCTCACATGGTCACAATCTTATCATTTATCTGTCTAATCCGTTTATATTAATTAAATGACACATTTAGTTAATATTCTCCCCTTTCCCTAAGGTTCCCAAAAGTATTTAAATAAATACTTTATCCTTCACCACTTCATCTCTAAATTAAATAAATGCAATCAATTTATTTAATTTAGTCAATTATCCTCTTCAATTTTAAATTCATTATTTCTCTCTCCTTATCACATCCTCCATAACCCTTTCACTAAACTGGATTAATTTAATTAATCCTTCATTAAGGTGTGCATATCCTTAATTAGGATTAATGTCACATCCTCCATAACTTGCCACTTGCCTCTAATCATCATTAATTAATCTAATCACATGTTTGCACAATCCTAATCCTAATCACTTACCCCTTTTGACATGTCCTTAAGTCAACCTTCTTAGTACTTACATTTTTTGGGTTGACCTCTTCCCCATGTGAATTAAAAATTCACACTTATTCCCCTCATGTATTTGTTTTCCCCATGACATCTCATATGTCACATCGTACCCAACAGACAAAGACCTATTTTAGAGGAATCTTGTTTTACCCTTTGGTCTCTCCCAAAAAGTGAATTAAACATACACTTTTATTCCTTCAAGGTCTTCCCCATTCCCCATGTTGACAAGGGATGACTTTCTAAAAGTCATCACTTGTCACTTTCAGCCCCATATGGGGCCAAGGAATAACTTTTTGGGGAAATCCTCTCCCATCACAAGGTACTTACAAGTACCTTGGGACCACATGGCTTCTTCCATGCTATTTGTACCCTTGCCATCTCACCTTGTCGTTTGGACACTTCACCCACCACATGTCAAGATGTGAGGGCTTGTGAGTTCTCAACTCACCACAACCCTCCATCTTGACCATGGTGGCTTAATCTAGACCATTGAATTCTCTAGAGAATTCAATTTCTTCTATAAATAACCCCTTCTTCTCATTAATTGAGTTAGTCATTACATGCATAGCAAACTTTTGTCCTTAAGCCTTTCAAGCCATTAAAGCCATTTGTTGCAACCCTCATAGCATTTTGCATTTTCATCTACCACCATTATCTCATACACCCACCTCCATTAGCTACTCATCCACCATCATTATTACAAGTTACCAATCCAAGGAGCACACATATTAGCAATATCTTCAAGGGCCAACCAAGGGAAACACGGATAAAAGGTATATCAATCTTGTTTTCATTTTTATCTTTCTTTTATCTTGTGTTTAACTAAGGCTAATCGCTTGAGGTGTTAGGTGTTTTTGTGCTCTTCTTGCATTCTAGTTTGTTTTGCACTTTAGATTAGCACACTTTTTCCCCTTCACAAACCTAATTAGATTAATCAGATTAATAGATGAAAATGATGCAATTAACTAAATAGCTAGGCAAATTTAATCAATTAAGCGAAAAGATGATGGGTTTTAGGATGAAGTGGTTTTAGTATATCAAATTTGAGCGTGTAATATCATTCAAGACATTTTTAAAGTGTCTACATTTTTCCCCTCTTTGAAGCGAGGTACTTATTAAGTTGGTTCAAAGACCGATGCTTCTCAAATTAAAAACTGCTACTCAAATCAAAAAAAAAAAAATGAAAAATGATTTGTGGATGCCCCACTATTGGCCCAATGGAAGGAATAAGCTAGTTCCCTACCCCCTCGAGAGATTGGGTGGAAATTTTGAATTTTGGGTACCAAATCATGCCCTGGGATGCCAAAAAATGGCCTCAAATATGCAAAAAACGGCTCAAAATAGGTCGTGAAGCATGGAAATAGGTAAAATAGGCCAAAACCCTAACTGTTGGCTCAAATTAGGATAAAAACCCTAATTTTTTGGCTTAAATAGGTGAAAAGGTTGCACTTCCAACCCATTTGTGCATCCAGCCCTTAGCAAATTTGTGCATTTGAAGCTTTGACACCTTGGCGAGATGACTCACTGTGTGCTTCCACTTCACCTTTTTGAGAAAGTACAAGAGTACCATTTTCAAGTGGACGTAGGACCAAGGGTATGTGATTTGAAACTTGTATTGATTTTTGCATTTTGGTGCATTTATGAGTGCGTCAAAACTAGGTTTGTAGGAGTGTCTCTATATAGCGATGCGCAAAAGGCATCGAAAGCATTGATATTGATTCTTTAGTAATGCACTTGTTGTATAGTGGCACACCATAATTTTTTGGTTGAGCGATGCTTTTGATTTGGGGGTTGTGACTAGAAATAGCGACGCATAGGGTTTTTAGTTTTAGCGTCATGTTCAAATGGTGGGTGACACACATAACAAATAGAGATGCATAATAATTTTTAGTTACAGCGACATGTAATTGTCAATTCACAATTGAGTATTGCGATGCATGTCACCAAACTGGCTATGCACCCCCATAATTTATACAATGATGCACCCTTAAAATAACAAGGCTATTGATTTCAATGATGCAATTGATTTTTTAGGATGAAAACTCCCAAATTTTGATCAACTTTCTAAATTTTTGGTAAATTGACGTTGTGTGTGTGATGCATGCAGGAGGATCTACCACCTTTGATATTATGAGAGCTCTATTCTAATATTTTGGGAGGAGCTCGAGACTTCGATGACCTAGAGGTGGAGCAATTGGGGATGCTCAAATTAGAGTTTATCACTTTCTTGCCCAAGGTCCAGACTCATTTGGCAATGGTGACTATACTCATCAAGAGGTGGTATAGTGAGACCTCTTCATTTCATTTGCCTACCAGTGAGGCCACTATCACACTCAAGGACATGCGGAAGATCCTACGGCTTCCCATCCATGGGGAGCAAGTTATTTATGAAACTGAGGCTAGGAGGGACGCATGTTGCTCACTATTATAGTCTAACAACATCATAATGGTGAGTTCACAAATAGACTTGGATTTGAATAGGGCTCATGTACCGCTCGTGTACCAATATTCAAATTGTTTATGGTTGCACTGATTTATATTGTGATTTCCCCAGACTGATGGGGTAGAGGCTTTAGTTCGAGCTGGGCGGTTGCTTGGCACGACATGATCTAGAGGATCGTTATGTATGCATGGGGTCCAATTATTCTTGCTTCTTTATACCATGCCATGCATCAGGCATTTTACTTCAAGGGTAGGAGCATCAGAGCAGGTGTTACACTGCTTCATATTTGGGCATATGAGCACATTGTCATGCTAAGACCTTTGGTTTTTTTAGTAAACATTCATGAGGATGAGCCCATTGTCTCTAGATATAGAGTATCGATGACATTATAGCATACAGGGCCAACAAGTTACCCTATTGGCATCATGTCATTGATTACATATTGATGGAGGTCATGGCTACAGGTTCTTGCATGGTATGATTACTAGCAATAGCTATATTTTGCTCGCTAGACTTGTTATCTCTAGGGGTAGGAGCACACCATGATAGAGCAGTATCTCCTAGACCACATTGCTAGATAGTTTAGGGAGGTATAGGATGTACCTCTCGATGATTATACAGTAGTCTTTGTGAGATCTCAGGGAGAGGTTTAGTGGGGAGCTCAAATTGACCCCACAGTGGTGGTCAATTAGTTCTGATAGCTATTTTCCAAGCCTTGGGCATATGATCAGGGCCTATTAGATGTGGAGACTACCCCAAGATATGATGTGTGATTCAGACCACCCATGCATTTGAAAAACCAAGCGGGGGGATACCTTGAAGGTAGAGGAAGAGGCTGAAGCTGAGGCTGAGGCTGAGTTGGCGGTTGGGATGGTGGAAGAGATGGAGGTAGAGGTAGAGGTTATTAGGAGCTAGATCAGGATAGGGAACAAGTTCCAGGGGGTGGAGAGTAGCCCAGGAAAGATCAGGGTCACCAAGACCCAAGACATTAGCAGGATGGATAGGCTTTGGGGGCACCACCTCCTCCTCCACCACCTCAATAGCCAAATCAGTAGTTATAGGCTTGGGTACAAGCTCTCACAACTGAGAGAGATCAGCTACAGCATTAGCTATAAGATATGACTATCAAGAGAGATAGGGAGGTTCAATTGTGGTAGAAACTAGACCTACAGCTAGACTAAAAGATAGGGCGACGGCAATAGCTTGAGGCCATCACAACAGCATCTCAGGGATGGACGGTGTCAATACGCATGTATAGAGAGGCAGTCACAGAGGCTGCATATTATTGGATGCACTATCATAGAGACATTCCCAGAGAGATGTGATAGCTTGACTTCTCTCAGAGGAGCAGGGCACCTCCTAGGGCTAAGGATCAGCCATCAATTAGACAGTCTGGGAATTCGAGTAGCAACTAGGGCTAGCCATCTCATGGACACTTTTTTTATTACTTTCCTGATCATTTATATAGATACACATTCACAGGCTCATTTGTGATAGCCTCGTGTATATTGTACTTTTGATTGATATACACACTAATTAGATATTGTACCATGACAAACATTTATATATATATATGAGGTGGTTCAGATTCATGATGTGATATGGCTTTTATTTCATGTTTTATGGATATATGGATGCAAATGATATGATGTGATGTTATATGTATGTGTTATGATCATGCATGGATGCAATGTGATTTTATGTGATATGTGATGTTATGAGATGAATGTAATGCCATGGATGTGTTACCTTCTTTTTTAGTATCTTTGTATGATATATTATGGGATGGATGTTATGACATGTTATGATATCCAAATGATATGATATGCTTAAATGCAGGATGTATGGATGGATGCATTTATTTTTGTGTACCTTTCCCATGTGATTTATGATGTCATGATGTATGTATGCATATGGATGATGCTTATAGTATGGATGTTATGAATGATTATGCAATGGATTAAGATGCTTAGAATAAAAAATCTATATTATCTGAAACAACTTAAATGATAATAATGATGCAGTGGATTATGTTTTCCTTTATTATGATATGTTGTGATGATGTGAGATGTATGCATGCTGATGATTTTGTGGATGTAGGATGGATGTATTGTGATTTTTTTGTTGACTGTCATGATACCAGGTTAGCACTAAAAGGAGATAGAAGAATAAAAATGATTCGACCATTGATTTGAGATTGATTCAAAAAGTCCAACAAGTCCTTGATCCATCAAGACTTTTTTAGATATGGTGATGAGATGGATGATTTTTCTCATATCTTGGGATTGGTATTTTCCGTCATTCCTTATTTTTTACATAACACATAGACACGATGCATCATGGTATTAATAACAAAGATGGCTTGTATCCAGTGTAATTGAATTTGACTCTGCAAATAGATAGGATAGTTCTTGTTCACACCTTGACATACGGAAACCTCATCAAAATGTAGTTTAGAAGTTTAGAATATATTAGACCAAAGCATAAGCAATAGTTAACAATCTACTCCAAATGACCTCCCCACACACAACTAATCAAGTATGATTATTTTTCAAGAATACCCACAAGCACAGCAAATGAAAAATAATGATTGATGCCCCATTCCTTTCTCTCTAAATTGTTGAGACATCATCGAGAGGTCTTCAGAATGGGTCAATAAGATAAATCATAAGAAAATATAAAAGACAAACAGTCAATATTATCTATATCTCTATCCAGTTTTAGCATAGCTAAGGTGATTTATGATGTTGATGTTCATTGTCAGAAGGATGCATCCTAGAACATGTTTATCAGATGTTTTGATTAGGATTAGGTGTGTGATAAGTTGTCAATACAAACTTCGCTGACTCATTTACCTTTGATCTAGACTTCAGATTTTGACAATTAGGTTCTCACTTAATGACTTGCAACACTTGTAAATTTATTTATTTTCCAAAGGTTGAATATGACGATCAATTTATTATGGTTGAAATTTTATTGCAGGTGAAAGCAAGATGGGATGGATGGTTTTGGATTTTTTGGAATATTTCAATATTTTTAATGTTTTAAATTTTTTTGAGGTTGTTTTTGGTCTTTTGAAAGTTTATATGAATATTTTTGGTTTTTGATTATTTGAAGTTGTTTTAGGGATTTTTTTCTAAGGTTTTCCAATTTTTTGGGTTTTCAATTTTCAAATGTTTAGGACTTTTCTAATTTTTCCAACCAAGAACCTAACCTAAAAGACTATCCTAGGGGCCTCGGGGGATTATCCAAGATGAGCCTCACCTACGTTATACACATAGAGACCACATAGTTCGACTGACTTGACTTACTGATGATGAGATGTGAACACCTACTGGATTGTCAGTTTATTATGACAGAATCTTAAAGGACTAACCTAGGGTGTCTTGGGGGAAAATCAATGATATTTGTGCCTACATTCAAGCTTAGAGACTCGTAGTTCGACATGGTACTATTTTTGGATTTTCGATGTTTTGACCTTTTTAGGGATTTTTGATGCGTTTTGGATTTTTACTTTACAATTTTTTGAATGTTTTTAGATTTTAGTTGTACAAGATTTTGAATGTTTTAGATTTTCTGCTATAAAAGATTTTGGATGTTTTCAATTTTCAGCTATTCAAGATTTTAGATGTTTTTGGGATTTTCAAGAGATTTTGCAAGTGTTTTTGGATTTTGATGAGGTTTTACAAATGTTTTTGGAATTTTTGATGTGATTTTAAATAACCTTAAGATATACAAGAACTTGATCCAATCCATAACGAATTGCCCCCAGTGTGATGTAATAGACTACCTCAATATAGGTAAGACAAACTGACCTTTGGAATATGTCAAGTAGTAATAAAAGGGATACAATACTTCACAATATCAAGCCATGATACAAACTCAAATGGGTGATGGAGTAAACAGGATTAATGATGTGATGGATGGATTTGAGGCAAAGAATGATAGGATAAATAACCAAAGAATAGATGGAGATGCTTTGTTTATGCAAGGTGCCTGTTTGTCAATTTTTCATCAAGGTACTTGCCCAAAGTGCCACCAAAGTGGTTTTCACTGGAGGACAGTTTTTTTCTTTATTGTTTTTAATCATTTTTCTTATTTTTTCTTATTTTTTATTATTTTATTTTATTTTTGATTTTTTGAGATTTTACACCCTTCAAGCCTAGGCATAAAACTTTTTAAGATGTAGACTATTGGTTGGTTCCTACAAGGGTTCACCTTCAGGCGTTGATAATTGGCATGCTCCCAATCCATAGATTTTTTGTGACAACAAATGGACCTAACTAGTTAGGCTTAAACTTTCCTTTATTGTCCTAATCTAGAAGATTCTTCTAATTCTACTTGAGAACAAGATACCCTACCTAGAAATAGCTCCATTTTAGTCAGTTTTAGTATACACAACACTCGTCCAAGAGCTCTAACTCATTTACCTGAGATACTATGTATTCTTTATCAGTGATGAGGTTTTGTAGTGACACTTGTAGTGAAGGAAGATCAACCTCAATAGGCAAGATGGCTTCTAATCCATAGACCAAGGAGAAAGGGGTTGCACTTGTAGGTATGCATATATTGGTTCAGTAGGCCCATAGGGTGAGATTTAATTACAGATTCCAGTCATGACCAGCTTCATTGACCGTTTTCTTTAGGATTTTCATAATGTTCTTGTTTGTAGCCTCAGCTTGACCATTGCCCTAGGGGTAATACGGTGTAGAGAACTGATGTTGGATGTTAAATTTTTGGCATAGCTCTTTCACATCCTAATTCTTGAAGGGTGTTCCGTTATTGGAAATAAGGTAATTTAGGATAAATTTGTAAATTTTCTTTCCCATTATGTAGGTCATAGGAATAGCTCCCACCCACTTGGTAAAGTACTTAGTGGTTGTTATGATGAATTTCTGGTTATTAGACGAGGTTGGAGTAATATTTCTTATGAGGTCAAGCCCCCACTATGAGAAAGGCCAAAGTGTGACCATTGATTGTAACTCCTGAACTGGAGCATGAATAAGATCTCCATGTTGTTGATAATGGACACACTTTTTCACGTACTTATGGGATTATCTTTCCATGGTTGGCTAGTAATACCACATCCTCAATAGTTTCTTAGCTAAAGTCATACCACTAGAATGGGAACTACATATACCATCATATACTTTTGTTAAAGTGGTCAAGGCTTCCTCTTAGTTGAGACATTGTAGTAATATCCCTTCAATGCTTCTATGGTAAAGGGTATCACCTCAAATCACGAATTGAGATACCTTTTTAATGAATTTCTTTTTAATATTGGATGTGATATCAAATGGGAGGGTTCCTCTGCTAAGGTAGGTGAATATATCATGATACCATGAGGAACTACGACCAGCGATGACACACGTAAATTTATATTCTAGGATTTTGAAATCTAATACGAGAAGTTGTTCTACCAAGAATTCACATTGAAGGATGTTGTGTGGAATGTCTAATAATGATCCAATTGTCACCATGGCATCTGCTACTCATTTTTTCATGCAAGGAATCTTCTCAAAAGTTATGTCAATGAAAAATTCTTTAAGACTTTCTACCATCTTCTTATAAGGAGTAAGCTTATCATCCTTGGTTTGGTAGTCATCATTGACTTGGTTGATAACCAGTTGTGAGTCTCCATAGACTTTTAACTCTTGTACCTGCCATTGCACTGCTATCCTTAGACCTATTATTAGGGCTTCATACTCAGTGATAACATAGAAATGATATCATGTATGAATTTGGGATGCAATCACCTTGAGCGGTGATAAAAAGAAGACCCGCCCCTGATCCATGTTGGGTAAATGATCCATCAAATTAAATTTTCCACTGATCTATTGCATTGACAAGGAACACTGATTCATTAGGAATTTTAGATATCAAAAGATTCTCTGCATAGATAGGTGCTTCTTCTAGTTGATCTGCAATCACTTGTCCTTTGATTTCCTTGTGCTCTACGTACTCTATGTCAGATTCAGTCAAGATCATTACCCATTTGGCCATTCACCCAGTGAGATTAGCTTTGGATAATAGGTATTTCAATGGGTCAATCTTTGCAATAAGCTTGATTTGATGCGACATGTAATTTTTGAACTTTTGTGAAGAAAAAATGACTACTAAGCATGCTTTATCAATGGATAATTAATGCATTTCATAGCCTATCAAGGTCATACTAATGTAATAAATGGTTCTTTATTTTTCATTTTCATAATGTTGTGCTAGAGGAGAACCTAGTGTTATTGATGTTGTTGAGATATACAGGATCAATGGCTTGTTTAGTATCAATGGCATGAGCACTGGAGGTGTCAATAGGTAGTCCTTGATCTGCTAGAAAGCTTTATCTTGCTTATCTTCCCACTTATAAGTTGTTCCTTTATGGAGAAGATGTGAGAAAGGGTGTATTTTGTTTGATAATTGCACTATGAACCTTCAGATAGACTACAGCCTTCCTTGTAACCCTCTCATCTTATTTAATGTTTGTGGAGGTTCCATGTCTAGGATGCCTTTCACTTTTACTGGATCTATCTCTATCCCTCTTTGTGACATGATGTAACCAAGAATCTTCACTGATGTAACCCCAATGACACATTTTTTTGGGTTTATTTGTACCTTATATTCTTTGAGCTTGCCGAAGATGGGTCCCAATACTTCTATGTGCTCACTCATTTTCTTTGATTTGGCCAAAATATCATCCACATAGTATTTGACTATTTTGTGGATCATATCATGAAATGTGAGGGTTATTTTTCTTTGATAGGTCACACATGTATTCTTCATCCCAAACGGAATCATATTCCAACAATATGTTCTCCACGGACAGGTGAATGCAATTTTGTGTTGATCCTCCTTAGCGATCATAATTTGATTATAGTCTAAAAAACCATCCATGAGTGATAGCATTTCATGCCCAACTATTAAGTCCATGATGATGTCGATGTTAGGAAGATGGAAATCATCCTTCGGGCATGCTTTGTTTAAGTCTCTAAAATCTATACATATTATGATGCCCCTAGTGGTTTTGGAGACTGGTACCATGTTAGAAACCCACTCAAGATAGTCAATCGGTCGGATTAATCCAATGTCAAGAAGCTTTTGTAACTCAAGTTTCACCAAAAGTGTTATTTGAGGGTGCATCTTTCTCAATTTTTGCTTCACTAGTTTGGCTTCATGATAGACTGGTAAGTGATGCACCACTACTTCTAGATCAAGCCCCAACATATCTATGTATGACCATGCAAAGTTGGCTCTTTTCTCTTTCAGGAACACTACTAGTTTTTCTATTCTTTGTCTAACAAGGATTTGACATAGAAATCTATCTTGGGTGCTTCTTTTGTTCCCACATTCACTGGGCTAGCCTTCTCTACTAGCACTAGTGACTTTTATGCATTCATTTCACTCAGGGAAAGATTGAATCATTCATCCTTGGGTGCCTCAAAGAGGTTTTCACCCTTAGATGTGTCCTTTATTTTTACTATTTTAGGATCAAAAAGTGCCACAGTGTGGTTTTCACTCAAGGATCTGCATGTTATTTGTATGTTATCAATTTTACGATGGGAGGATTCAATCATCTCCCTGTAGTATGCCCATGTATCTAGCTCTATATCAAAACTAGCTTTGTGATCTACCCATAGTAAGTTGTCATGGAGTCCCATGAATTTTGATATTACTTCATCATTTTCAAATAAATCTAGAATCAGTGGTCCTCTTTGGTCCCATTCAATGAGTTGTGGGTATACTAGGCTTATTTTAATGGTTTGGTCATTTGGGGTGAAATATGTTGTGGATATCATGAAGAGAGATTTATTCTCAAATAGGTCAGCAACATCGAGGGGGAAGTTGTCTAGGGTAGTATCACTCGATGTTGGTAACCAAGAGGAAGCCTCGGCTCGTTTAGAGGAAGTACCTTTTCCAATAAGGGCAACCTTGCTAGTATAACATCTTAGGCCAAGATTCTTTGGATGTTTCTTAGGAATGATGGGTTCTATAAAACCATTGTTATTTTGTCCCATTTTTTCATTCTTGTTGTATCCCCATCCCTTCATTAGCTACAAGCCTTTATTGTTATCTTCTATGGGAAGAATGGGGACGGGTTGGTCATCCTGATAGATTAGTTTAGAGATATCCTCCTTATTGGCATCTTCTTTATTCAAATCCCCCCAATTGGTGAAGGTAGTAGTTGTTATCTTTACTATTTCAGCCACTTTGTTGATAGGTGTGGGTTTCCCATGAGATTTGGTAGAAAGAGGTAGCTCCCCCAACACAAAAGTGTGTTTCTATGGTTTATAGTTTCCACAACCATCATCCCTGATCACTGCTTTGATGTAAGGAATGTTTTGCACAATGGGTGTTTTATTTATGAGGTAGATGCAAGGGATGATGGGTCAACAAATAAGGAGGATGGTGTAGGTCCTTCATCATTTTTAGGGATTTGGTATATTTTGTAAAACTTGGCCTCAAGGTTCTTGCAGTAGTAAAAGGGCTTAGGATCTACCTATATGTTAACTTCTCTATCCTCAAAAGGAAACTTTACACATTGGTGATAGGTTGAAGCTACAAATTTTAGGGCATGAATCCATGGTTGACCAAGCAAGACGTTGTAGGGGATATCAAGGTCTAACACTTGGAATGTAGTCTCTGCAATGATAGGTTCTACTTGGATGGTAGTGTGATGATGCCTTGTAATACTCGCTCTTGATTGTCATATACTTTGATGGTTGTACTCTTTTCTTTCTCAATAGCATATTTTGAATAACCCAAGTTCTTGATCAACTGAAGGGTGCAAATGCTCATACCAGCACCTCCATCTACTAAGACTCTTTTAACCTTGTTCTAATGAATAATGACCTCAAGGTGTAAATCATGATTATGAGATGGTTGTGATGGTAGGTATTGTTCTGAGAAGGTGAGAAGATGAGGGATATTGATATGCTCTACCATAGCTTGAAACTATTATGTATCCATATCCTCAGGGATGGATGATGTGGATAAATCCTTTTCTAAGATTTCCCTATGTGCAGGGGATAGCCTTAATAGTTCCAAGATAGAGATCTATGTGGGGGTCTTCTTAACCTGATCTAGGAGACTGTACTTGCTAGGGTTTGATGTTCACAAAGTAGGTTGCACCATAGATTGAGATGGGGCTCCTTGGATGGTGACCTTTTCATGTCATGTTGTGACTCCACACTCCATATTATTGTTGGATAGGACAATTGAGAGGGGGGGTGAATCAGTTGTCACAGATTTAAATCTTAACTTCAATTACCTGAACTAACACATATACTAATTAAGTGATTAACCATCAAATTTCAATGCACAAACACAATAACACTAGATTTACATGGAAAACCTAAAGAGAGAAAAACCACAATGAGGATTAACTCAGAGTATAGAGAATATCAAAACCAATTACAAAAAGGCTCACTGCCTGGAATAAGTCTCACTGCCTAAAATAGGACTCATTGTCTAGTATCACTATCCATAGGGCTACAACTCGGATAGCTCACTACCACAGAGATACAAAGAAGACAAAGAATATTTTTTATAGAGAGACAACAATCCTAATGCAACAAAGGATTCCACCACAATCACTGATCCACTTGCATGAATGATAGAGTTCGCCTTCTGCTCACTGCATCTAAAAACTCAACGTTAAGCTTCGCATTGATCAACCACACACATAACTCACACACTTTCATAATAGCATCAAATTTTTGTCTTCTCTTTCACTTATCTTCCTTCTTTTCTTATGTACACTTTTCATTGCTAGCGCATTCTATATTTATGCCATCTCCAACTTTGAAAAGATACAAAGTCATTCATCCAACTTCAAATTCAAATTAGGTTGATGCCAAACATCCTAGGGTGGAATTAGAATGATGGTGACCCAAACACATGCTTCACTAGGACCCATAATAGATCCAACACGCTTCATCAACTTTGAATGTAGTGCTTGACACATGTTCAGCCAAACTAGTGTAAAACACATAGATCAATTAAGCTTGATGCTTTCTTTCAGACCTCATCCAAAACATAAAAAACATATTTCACAAGTATCGGACCAACATCTTCAACGGCTAACAACCTACTATCTTCTTTTTATACAATTTTCTCAATATCCTCAACATATATAGTAAACATCAACTATTAGATGACCAACTGACGAGTTGACATCAATGACAACACTTCCATTCCTCTTTCCATTCTTGCAACAATCTCCCCCTTTGTCATTGACGGGAACACATGATGTGAAAAACCATCAAAGACACATACCAGCTCTAAAAATACTTCTCAAGATTTTTCTTTTTCTTATCCCCCTTAGAAGGTCATCTTCCTCATCACCTACTTTCTCTCTATTCTTCACATTCTCTCTCTCCTTTTCACATGATCTTTATCCCCCCCTTTTACATCAATGGCAAAGGATAAAAAGATATGTTCATTGAAAATTCCTTTGACATGAAAGCAGAATACTCATAATGACAACACTTTAAAAACTATTTGCTCCCCCTAAGAGGTAGCCACCAAAATCATCAGTCCAAAAAGATAGAACCATGAATCCATCAGACTAATGCATCTCAAAATTCATCTTAGTTTGTAAAAGGAGGGGAAATAACCCCTAGCTTATCCTAGAGATACTCAAAAGTATCTTTAGGAAGAGCCTTTGTAAATATATTTGCAATCTGATCTTTTGTTGAAACATACTCGAGCTTGACTTCATTCTCCATGACCTTCTCTCTCAAGAAATGGTACTTGATAGATATATGCTTCATTCTCGAGTGTATTGCAAGATTCTTTGAAATGTTAATTGCACTTGTATTATCACAGACGATAGAAATAGGATCATCATACAACACTGCGATATCTTTCAATGTATGTTTCATCCATAAAACTTGTGTATAGCAAGATGCAACAGTAATATACTCAGCTTCACCAGTAGACAAAGAGACTGAATCTTGCTTCTTACTCAACCATACCACTAATCTACATCCAAGAAAGAATTCACCACCACTAGTACTCTTTCGGTCATCTATGCTTTCAGCCCAATCTACATCTGTATAAGCACTAAGTGTAAAATCAGTATCCTTGAGATACCATAACCCATAATCCAGAGTGCCATTCAAATATATGAATATCCTTTTAACTGCAGTAACATGTGTTTCCTTCATATCTTCTTGAAATCTAGCCACAAGACAAACCACATGCATAATATCTAGTCTAGTAGCAATCAAATACAACAGTCCACCAATCATAGAGCTATACTTGCTCTGATCAGTCTTAGGTGAATCATCATCTTTACCCAAATTACATATAGTCACCACAGGGGTACTTACCAGTTTGGAACCATCCATTCTAAATATTTTCAACATCTCCTTCACATGCTTAGATTGTGAAATGAAAATTCCTTCCTCTAATTGATTAATCTGTAGCCCAAGAAATAAATTCATCTCGAAAAACATAGACATTTCAAATTATTTATGCATTTCTTCCACAAACATCTTGCACATCTTTTCATTCCCTCCAAAGATAATGTCATCAACATATACAACAACAATCAAGATTTTGTCATTTTTAGTCTTGAAATATAAATTAATGTCTGTCATACCCTTGTTAAATCCTTGTTGACTCAAGTACTTATCAGGCCTTCCATACTAGGCTATAGGAGCTTGCTTCAATCCATATAGGGATTTCTTTGATCTTCACACCATATTCAATTGATCTATTAATTGAAATCCTTATGGTTGTTCCATGTAGACCTCTTCTTCTAGTTCACCATTCAAAAATGTTGACTTGACATCCATTTGATAGACTTTGAAATCATTATAAGAATCCAATACCAATAACATCCTTATAGCTTCCATTCTTGCTACTGGGGCAAAATTCTCCTGAAAAACTATATCTTCTACTTGTGAGTAGCCTTTGCACACAAGCCTTGCTTTGTTTCTAACAACTTTCTCATTCTCATTTAGCTTGTTTCTGAATACCTTAAAATATTTGACTGTAGGGATTCTTCAGTGTCATATCTCATAGGGATTATTTGTATTGTTTTCTCTTGCTTGAACTTGATTGAATACATATACAACAGTGTGAATGGCTTATTTCTAGTAAACGTCTAGTAATCTGGCTTCAGTGATCTTGACCTAGCAACTTCTTGAACTATTTTATTTTTACTTTAAACAACTCTATTTTGTTGAGGATTTCCCGGAGCAGATAGCTATCCCTTTATACCATGCACTTCACAAAACATATTGAACTCATAGGAGGTGAATTCTCCACCTCTCTCAAATCTCAAGCATTTAATCTTCAAATTAACTTCATTTTCAACCATAGCCTTGAATTCCTTGAATCTATCTAATGCATTTGATTTATCTCTTAGAAATGTAACCCATATATATCTAAAATAATCATCAATTAAAATCATAAAGTACCTTTCACCAAATAGACTTCACACTCTTATGGGACCACAAAGGTCTATATGAACCAAATATAATAATCCAGTAGTAGATTGTTCTCTTGATTTGTAATGACTTCTTGTTTCCTTTCCGAACTGGAAATTCCTCCAGATAGCCTTTATAGGCTTTGTAATTCTTGGTAGATCTCTCACGGCCTAAACAAAACTAATTCTTGCCGAGTTATCAAAATTCATGTGATACATTCTCCTATTCCATAGCTAAATGTCATTTATTTGAGTCATAAAACATTGCTCATTAGCACCTTTAAGCTAATAAATGTTCCCTTCAGATTTCTTTAATGTAGTAATCAATGTTTTGGATCCTTTCTGGATCTCACATTTCCCATCCTTAAACACAAGATCATAACCTCTTCTGCACATCTGACCAATGCTCAACAGATTATGCCTTAAACCCTTAACATAGTAAGCATCATCAGTATGATGCTTGCCATCAAAACTTACTAAACCTATCCCACATATTTTAGCACCAGTATCATCTCCAGACATAACCAAACCTCCAACATATTTCTTGAGTTTCACAAAATTACTCTTGTCACCAATCATGTTATGTGAGAAACCACTATCAACTACCCAAAAATTATTTTCTTGTTTAGCATGTAGGGCAGAGATAATCGTACCTTCGTTTTTCTTCTTCTCTTTATCTTTCTCCTTCTCTTTCTCTAGAGGACTTTCTTTTGACTGTCTTTCTCATTTTCTAGAAGTAGGTTCATCCTTAATCACCAAGAACAAGCATTCATTTTCATCTGGATATTCATATTCTAAATCTTCATCTGAAGTACTAGCATTCTCATTCATATAGTAAGCTTTGTTAATCTTCTTTCCTTTCTTATTTTCCCCATATCTTTGTTTATTCCTTTTAGCTCTTTCTGGACATTTTACAGCATAGTGACCAATTTCTCCACAACTAAAACACTTAAAGGGAAATTTACCTTCATAATTATTGGAGCCTTTTCTCATTCTCCTTACAAAGTTAGCTTCGATTTCATCAAAATTTTCTTCATCCAGATCTTCATTTTTTGTAGCTTTAAAATCAGTCTCTGGTTTACCTCCACTTCTTAGATTCAACTTCCTCATCTCATAAGATGTCAAAAATCCTAGCAACAAATCCTTAGTATAAGTCTTGTAATCTATAGTTTGCTCAATAGCATTCACCTTTTCATTGTAAGAATCAAGAAGGGTTCTGGGAATCTTCTTTACAATTTTGGTTTCATGTATAGTAGAACCAAGGGATTGCATTCTAGACACAACCTCATCCAATCTTTTTGCATAGGATTTAACATTCTCATCTTCAGACATGTGTAAAAGATCAAACTATGTTTCCAAATTATGTAATTTTGCCTCTTTTACCCTTTCATCACCATCGTGTTCTCTTTCTAAAGTATCCCAAACTTCCTTAGTCATCTTCAGATTCTACACCTTAATCAACTCAGAATGTTCTAGACTATTCTTCAAGATAAACTTTTCCTTATTATTTTCTTCATATGCTTTGGTTTCTTTAGGTATACTTGAACCATTAGCAAGAGTGTAGGGTTCCTTATAAGCTTTCTCTATGTCATATCCGCAATACTCCAGATATTCTTCCATCAATACTTTCCAAATAACATTATTAGTTCCATCAAGCCTTGGATAATCATAGATAATTTTTCCAACCATCGCAAACCTTCCTCAAGCGGTTAATCTCTTCACCAAGGAACCAAGCTCTAATACCAGTTATTGGATAAGACAACTAAGAGGGGGGGTGAATTAGTTGTCATAGATTTAAACCTTAAATTCAATTAATGAAACTAACACATATACTAATTAAGTAATTAACCATCAAATTCCAATGCACAAACACAATAACACTAGATTTACGTAGAAAACCGAATAAGGGAAAAACCATGGTGAGGATTAACTCACACTATAGAGAATATCAAAACCGATTACTAAAAGGCTCACTGCCTGAAATAGGACTCACTATCCACAGGGCTACAACCTGGATAGCTCACTACCATAGAGATACAAAGAAGACTTGTTACAGAGAGACAATGATCCCAATGCAACAAAGGATTCCACCATAATCACTAATCCACTTGCATGAATGATAGAGTTCACATTCTACTCACTGCATCAAGAAACTCAACATTAATCTTCACACTGATCATCCACACATATAACTCACACTTTCATAATAGCATCAAATTCATGTCTACTCTTTCACTTATCTTCCTTCTTTTCTTATGTACACTTTTCATTGCTAGTGCATTCTGTATTTATACCATCTCCAACTTTGAAAAGATACAAAGTCGGCCATCTAACTTCAAATTCAAATTAGGTCGATGCCAAACATCCTAGGGTGGAATTAGAATGAGGGTGACCCAAACACACGCTTCACCAGGACCCATAATAGATCCAACACGCTTCATCAACTTTGAATGTAGTGCTTGACACATGGTCACCAAACCAGTGTAAAACACATAGACAAATTAAGCTCAATGCTTCCAAATGTTGAAACCATCTTCAATAGAACCAGGACAACACAACTCTCAAACCATAAAGAGAGATCCAAACCAAAAACAATTCTTCTGGACCTCATCCAAAACACAGAATACATACTTCACAAGTACCGGACCAACATCTTTAATAACTGACAACTTGTAATCTTCTTTTTATACAATTTTCTCAATATCCTCAACATATATAGTCAACAGCAACTAGTAGATAACCACCTAACGGTTGAAATCAATGACAACACTTTCATTCCTCTTTCCATTCTTGCAACAACTAGGTCCTTTGATGGTGACAATAGTGATGACATTGTCACAAGAAGCAACTACATTGGAATAGACATCCTACACATTATTATAGGTCTTCCCTTTTCCATTGTCATTCCCTTTTTTGTGATCTAGCATGGGGTTCTTGTATATCTTAAGATCCTGGTTACCAGTGGGTACTTCAATAGATGTGTCTCCATTCTCAATAAGATCTTGGATAAAAATTTTGAGCCTCATACATTTTGATGTTTTGTGTCCTTTAATTTTGTGAAAGTCACAAAGATCTTTTTCATTGTACCATGGTAGTTTATCTTATGGTTCTTGGTAATTTTTAGAATTAGGAAGCATTATCAAGTTTGACTCTACCAATTTCTTCATGATAGTTTCAATAGGTTCTAACAACTATATGTATTTTCATTTTGGATAGTTATTCCTATTGGGGGTTTGTCTTTGTTGCATTTTGGTGTTATTGATCTGATTTTTTTGTGATGGTGTAGCTTGTTGTACGGTTGGTTGATCATTAGATGCTTGATTGGTATTTGGTCTAGGTGCACTTAGGACCACCTTAGCATCCACCATTCCATCATTCATCATGTTCTTGTTCTAAGCCAAGACATGAGGCTTGTCATTTGAACTAGTTGATGGGTGGTTGTCTTTGTAGGCTTGGGTATTTCCCTATGAGATTAGAGTGCACTCAATGTTGAGGGCTCTAGGGACAAGCTCATCATAAGAGGTGATGCACTACATTTTCAAGTGGAAGGATAGATCAGGATTGATATTTTCTATAATAATTCCTACTTGTTGTTCATCAGGAAAGGGCCACTTGCTATTGTTAGCTCTTTGCCTCCATCATTGCAAGAAATTGATGAAATATTCTCCTTTGTTTTTTGTAAGACTATACAAATATTCTAGGCTCATGTCCATGTTGATATTAAAGGAGAAGTGATATATGAGTTTATTAGTGATTTTATAGAATGTTTTGATACCTCGAGGCAACTAAGAAAACCAATCGATAGTTGGGCCTGTCAAGCTTCATGGAAAGAGGCACATTAAATAAGAGTCATTATAGTCGACCTCCATACACATGGCATTAAACTCTTTGACATGGTCCATAGGATTTCCTCTCCCCTTGTATTTATCAAATTTGGAAACCTCAAAATTGAGAGGGAAAGGTACCATTATGATGTTTCAATCTAACGGATATGGACATAGGTTTTGTTGTGTATGGAGCTTCTTCATTTTTCCCATCTAGATATCCTACATTTCTTGTGTTAAGGCCTTAAGTTTTGATGCTACATCGTCTTGTGGATTTGGTGGAGGAACATATGTTATGTATTAACAGATGGTTGATGGGTTGTACGTGGGATTTTGATATGATGGGGTGTTGTATGGTGTCTATGGTGGTGTAGGATATTGTGAAGGTGATGGTGGCAGAGGCGTATATGTCCATATTGTGTTTGTATTGGTGATGTTTTGTTGAGGGTTATAGTACAAGCCCTGATGTTGTTGTTGTTGTGTGAGCAATTTTTGTTGTTGGGCATATTGTTGAGCTTGTTTTTGGGCTTATTGTTGTTGGGCTACTAGGGTTGCTTGTTGTGTTGCTGAGGTTTCTTGGTGTTGTTATTGCATCACTAGGGCTTGTTGTTGGGCCTGTTGTTGTTGTTTTGTTGCTAAGGCTATTTGTTGGGCTTTGTTGTTTTTGTTGTTGTGTTGCTAAGGTTGCTTCTTGTTGTTGTTGTTATTAGTGTGCTAGTAGGGTTGCTTGTTTTTGTTGTTGTTGTTGTGCTACTAGGGCTACTTGTTGGGCTTCTTGTTGTTGTGTTGCTAGGGTTGTTTATTTTTGTTGATGTTTTTGTTGTGTTGCTAGTATTGCTTCACGTTGTTGTTGTTGTTGGACAACTTGCTGATAAGCCTATTGTGCTTGTTGTAAAGTTAAGGCATGTGCTTGCAATGTAGGATCAGTTGGTTGTTGGGACATCTACGATGGGTCTTGGGTTTTTATGTTTTGTGTGGGTGGTGGGTTTTTTATGAGAGTTTGGTGGTTCCCTTGGTTCAACATTCCTTGTAGGATAGTGGATTAAGGTGGAGGAATGTAAGATTGAGGTCACATTTTATTTTTCATGACATGGGATACCAAGGGAAAAGATGATGTTGGTGGTGCCATTTGGTATTGTGATGGTAATGGCACATTCAAACATTGTAATTGATCGAAATGTCTCCCTTGACTGATGGGTAGGGGGTTCGCTTGTTGTATTTGAGGTGGGATCAAGGTATTACCTTGGTTGATGGGATTCATAACCAAGGTGTTGTTTTAATTTGGGTTGATGATGGATGGGATAGATGTATTTTATGAAACCAATGGGGCAGTTGGATAAAAATATCCCTATTTGCGTTAAGAGTTGATTTTGCATTAGGGTGTTGGCATACCCTTGTTGGTCCACTTGAGACACTTGGACTATACTACCTTCTGTGACACTGGGCACACTTGTGGTACATGTGGGGATGGATGAAAATTGGTTCCCTTGATATGTTGAGGTTGTCGAGGATTCATGAAGTGTAAGTGGTTTATGTTGATGTAGGAGGTGTTTGGGAATGATAGGAGCACCAAAGGTAGGTTTCCAAGTGGTTTTTTGGGGTGGGTTGGTGTTGAGAGTACACACAAGTGTGTTTCATGCCAAAGGAAGTGTGTGCCCAAAGTCCTTAGGAAGACTAGAGTTTTGTGTTTGACTTGGCCCTAGTGATGGAGTTGATGGAAGTGTGAATGAAGTCAAACTTTGTTTCAAGCCTTGTGCTAAAAATGATGGGGGGATTGAAGTTATTTTCTTTGTGGTTTGACGTTCTTTCTTACACTCAAATATTTCTTCTTTGGTAAATATCCAATAGATTGTTTGTAATGTCTTTTATCTCATAAATTCCCACAGGATCTTGGGGTTGTTGTGCAGGGGTAGAATGACCTCAGGGATTGAATTCTTGAGGGTCTGTATCACTAACGGTAAATGAGAATTTTGTTTTTTCCATGATTCTCTTGTGTTGTGATCTTTTTCTTGTTGTCTCCTAATATTTCACCCCTACTAAGTTATAGAACTTAGCATATTGGAGAAACATCGAAAATTTTCTAAGGTTGTGGGTCACCTAAAGTAGAAAAGAACCTCCAAAGAAAGCTAGCTCTTAAGGTTCTCACCTAAAACTATTCAGATGATTTAAAGGGGAAAGGGTAAAGGGAAACATAAATTGAAAATGTGAAAACTTAAGGTGATGCACCTAAACATTATCTAAAACCTACAAATAGTTTGCATACATAGTTAATCAACTATAAGATTGATATACATAACTCAATATTGATATGCCTTTGCATCAATACTTTGTAAGGAGGATACAATGGACAATCCTAGAAGGAAAGAAAATTTCACAACTTGAATAACCTACTACACAACACAACTTACAACCTACAACTACATATACTTTTTGTTCAAAGATGCCACTAATGAGACACAAAAACTAGGAATGAGAAAATTTCACAAGTCATTGCATCAAATCATCCAAATGCATACAATAAAACAAAAAATTGAGAAGGTCAAATTGCTTATCTCTATTGATCTTCAAGGTATGAATTGCCATACATGTTCAAAGAGTTACAAAATACAGTCTTTTTTTTGCAGAGGACTCCAAAAGTCACAAAGTACACAAAATATGATAATCAAAACTAACTTCACAAATGAATAATCAAGTTACTATATGCTTCTCCAAGAGATTCCACCAAAATAGGAACCCAAAACCCTTTTGTCGTGCATAACCAAAAAGCCTAGAAAATAGCTCCCAAACTCCCTCCAAAATGAGTCCAAAGTGAAGAAAAGGTCAAAACATGACCTTACCCACCATAAAAGCTCCCAAAACTGCTCTAAACCAAGTCAAAACAGCCCTATATTCCCTCCAAATGTTGGTCGACTTCTTCCAACTTCCCCCTATATGCTTGTATAAACATAAATTTCAACTACACCCCCTCTATGCATTTACATGACACAAATACACTTCATTCCGCATTTAAATAGCATTAACTAGGTGGTTTATAATTGTGCTGCTTAGCTTAATGTTTTACATTTCAGAACAAAATACAAAATAAAAGGCCATGACTCGACCTATGTATTGAAAAATAAGTGCAAATACAAACCTTTAAGGGGACATACCCTAATTGCTAGGCATAAAGGCATAACGCAAGGGGAAATAAAATATATGTTGAAAAGTTTTAAAAATAAGGAAAATATACCTTTTGATATGTCGACATACTTAGGGCTTGGGAAAACCCTAAGACCAAAACCAGCAAAACATTCACTTTGCACTTCATTTTTACATTGCATTGTCTAGAGGTTTCCACCGTCGACATAGGGTTTATTCTAGAGCTCTGTTGAGGTTTTGATGATAGATTTTGAAACTAACAGAGGGATTTTCTTCACATAACACCAAGCAAAAATGGAAAAATCGAGCTCGGGTAAGCCTTTGTGCGTGAAATATTTGCATTTCATTTTCATTTGTTTTCAATACAATGCTCATTTCAAGCTCCATCAATGCAAAAATGAGGAACACTTATCTTCTTCTGCACTTTTGCTTGACATTTCTGGAAAGCTCGAACCTCTATTTGCTTGCAGACCGAGTTGTATTGATGCAAAAAATGAACATGTTTTGGTTTTTCTTGTATATTTGCTTCAATATTTCTACCTTTTTGAATCCTGTAGAAAATGGAGATGCTTGGAAACTCATTTTCCTCTTTGCTCGACTTCATGTTTTTATACTCGGCCCTAAATTTTCTTCACATTCCATGGCCATTTTGGGTTTCATCTTGTATGAAAATTTCAAGGGTTTCAGTTGGCCAAGCCTTGACTATTTCACTTTTGTTCTCACCTTGTTGGTTAAAGTACTATCAAATACTATCTCTAGACCTTGTTGTCCCATGTGACTCCATCATCCCAATCACTTACCATGCATCTCACTATATTTTCTCTCTATCAAAATAGATGATATCCTTATGTTGGTTTATTATAACAGTCCCCTTGTTAGATGCAACCATTGTTTGTTCTTCCAATCTACTATCAACTAAAAATATTAGCAATGACTTTAAAAATGGGAAATTTGGCAGTACTAATACCTATGATAGTGAGGGAAAACCCAAGAATAACTGTTCTCATGCATACAAAAGGTGAAACTATCTTGCTATTCATCATTAAAAACAAGCAATTATCTTTGCTTCTTGAAAGTATCCTATGATATGGTTGTCACTCATGTGAAGGCTTCACTTCATGACTGTTCATCTCTTATTATGATCCAATTTAGCAAATATGTTGTCATTTATGATAGTGAGGAAAACTCCCTATCATAAGTGATGAGATATGTGCTCCAAGTTGGTAAATATGATTCTTTTGCACTCTCATCCCTCTTTATAACATGAGGGCAGCATGTTGGGCTCACCCTTATGGGAGCCCATTTCACTCCACATGCTATAATTACAAATACAAATAATTCAGCAATGATAATTTCACCTATACCTGCATAATGAACAAACATGTTAGATAAAAATAGTGAAACTCGGAATATGATGGATATTGATGGTAATCCTCTACCCTTTCTCTGATCTTTGTGATACTATAAAACTCATTTCAATGCCTTATGAGTGTAAATTATCTATTTTTTGATGTATATGAAGTGAAAATCAATCCTGAGCTCTAACACAACCTTTCTACTCTCTTACAGGCATTTTGGAGCAATGGAGCAACCTTTTGGAGGACTCAGGAGCTAAAACAAGGATGCAACCACTCAACCTTGGGATTTTTCATTCAGGGAATGACGGATTCCTATTCCCTTCATATGCTTTTACTTTCCTTCTTCAAATGTATAGTTTATTTCTGTATTGCATTGAAAGAGTTAATCCCATGGCTTGTGTGGGACACTATACGTTTGCAATTATAAATAAAAGATAGTTTTTAAAGAAAGATCTGTTGATTTTCATTTTTTCTTGTAAGCATTTTCATAATGAGCTATAATTCACTTAATAATACTTATGTGCATATGAAAATAACTTAGCAGAATGAATGTATACCTTTTATCTTTTATTTGCAAACACAAACTCAGCTCTACTTGATTGAGTTGGAAGCAAAATCAGCTAAAAAAATTGGCGACATCTACTAAATGTTTGTCTGCTAAACATCTTGACCAGTTGCCTGAATCTATCCATTGGGCATAGATTCAATAGAAACCTAATAAGACTTGTATTTATGTAACTCATCAAACAGTGTGAAACACCTTGAAAACATTCCATTTACTAGAACTCAAGCCAAACTGACTAACTGTGCAAAACAACACTTAGAGGAAATGAAATTGCATCTAGAACTAATGTGCAGTAGCACTTATTGAAACAAAACTCCTAAACTAACAAGTACCAAGGAAATCATACCTCAAAATAGAGTTTGAGGTGCATCCCATTAACTGGGATAGGTAGTAACTCACCATCCATTTTTGATAGTTAGAAAGAATTGTGCTCTTTGCACTCTACAATGATGAACAAGCCACTCCACATACTATCAAACTTCATGTGTTTTCCAATCATGCTCTTTAGCTCATCCCATTTAAGAACAATGTCTCTTTCTTTACACACCCTCAGTGTTGCTCTTTTATCAAAAAATCTCTTTAATTGGAGTTGATGAAACTCCATTGTTTTCATGGCTTTATCTCCTATTTCTTCTAGCTCCATGAGCTATGCATATCTGACTACCATTGGATCTTCCTCTTCAAACATTTCAAGTTGGCTAACAATATCCAGAGTTGGAATCTCAATAGATAGGGGCATCCTTTCCTCTTTCCCATATACCAACATATAAGGGGAGTTTCCAATGAACCTCTTTGGAGTTATTTTATATACCCACAAGGTAGATTTCAACTTAGTGTGCCAAGTTCTTTGGTTATCCTCCATTATTCTCTTGATAATCTTTATCAGGTTCTTGTTAGTTGATTCTGCCAAACCATTACCTTGAGGGTAATAGTTTGATGATGTATTCATACCATTTTTGAAAGCCCAATCACTCACCCTCATTCCAAAAAAATCTAAGGCATTATGAGAAATAATTGACTCAAGCACACCAAATATGGTTATCAAATCATCATAAGAATTTAGAATAGCACTTTCATTGGCTTCTTTTAAAACCACAGCCTCAATCCATCTAGTAAAATAGTCAATTGCAATGAGGACCCATCTATGACCTACACTAGAAGGTGAGTTAATAGGTCCTATAAAATCAATGCCCCGCCTCATAAAATTGTGTTCCACTTCTATAGGCTACAAAGACAAAGATGGCAGCCTCTCTTTGCCTACAAACATAGCTCACTTAACACATTTTCTTGCCCAAGCATGGGCATATTTAAAGAGGCTTAGCTAGAAGTAACCAGCCCTCATTATCTTCCAAGTTGTGGTCCTTGGAGAAAAATGTCCACCAATTGTTCCATCATGGAAATCATGAAGTACTTTATCAATCTAATCAGTATAAATGCACCTTAGTAATACTCCATTATTATCCTTCCTAAATAGTATACCATTAACAAGAACATAAGGAATTGACTATAACCTGAAGTACCTTATTTTTTCTTTGTCCAAACCATGTGGACACTCTCCAAACTGTAGGAGATGGACCATCTCTTGCATCCAAATTGCACCCAATGCTAGTGTAGCAATTTGAGGTTGATCATTGGTGATAAAAATAGCTTCCTTCTAAGTTTCTTGCTCATTTTCAAACCCAGTAGCTAGTTGTTCACACAACCCTTTACCCCTAGCTAGCTTTGTGATCTTGATGTCAATGTCATACACCATGTCTTTTGTGATCCATCCTACTCTCTTCTCATTCAGATCTTTGCTCAGAAGAAATTCCTTGACACTAGGACGAGAAACCATTAGATGTATATTGTTATTAGAAATCAAATACCTAAACTTATTCAAACTCCTAATAACAGAAAGTACATGTTTCTCCACAAAACTATATCTTTGCTCATAGTATTCCAAACCTTCACTGAAAAAAGTAATAGGTTGTTCCAAATTTTCATCATTTTTTTGTACCAACATTCCAGAAATGGTGTTTATGCTACTAAAAGAATAAAGAATAAAATCCTTTGCAAAGTTAGGATTTACCAAAGTGGGAGTTTTTGATAATGCCTCCTTGATTGCTTCAAAATTGTGTTCTCCCTCTTTGGTCCAACTAAAACATGCATTCCTTTTCAACATAGAAATTGGTGGTTTCAAAATATTTGCTACATCTGGTATAAATATAAATTAATTATACCAAGGAAGCTTTGTATCCCCTTCTTATGGCTAGGTAAAAGCAAGGCTAAGATAGGACACTCTGTTTGGATCAATGGTAATCCCTTGTTTTGACACTACATGTCCAAGAAGCTTTCCTTTATGGAAAACAAAGATACATTTTTTGGGGTTGAGGGATATGACATATTCCCTACATCTCTCAAACACTTGTTTCAAATGGAAAAGATGCTCATTTTCATTCTTAGAAAATATTTTTATATCATCAAGGTAAATGAGCACTAGTTTATAAATCAGACATTGAAATTCCATGTCCATTATCCTTTGAAAGGTGGCACCAGGGTGTTGAATCCCTCTTGTGATATTTTTTCCTTGATGACAATTTGTATTACCTCTGGCATCTTGGTGGTTACTTTCTTATTTGATCTACTTTTCTATTTGGCACATTTACTTCATTGATTATATTATTTTTGGTGGCTTTGATATCCTAGCTCTATGTGTAGATCTCGGTTGAGGTATTCTGGTTACAGGCTCTTTGTTCCAATTGTTTAGGTGACTTGTTTCGGTTTTGATATTTTGTGCTTCAGTAATTCATTTGGTTACATGTGTTTGGCATGTTCAGTACTTCTACAGGTTGACTAATTATGGCATGATCAGTAACAAGCATCTTGAAATTGAAACATGTTCTTGAAACACACCAAAGGTATATTCCTCCATCTTTAGTTAGTGGTATGAGTATGATGAAGAGATTTTTAATGTTCTTGAAGCTCTCGGTATTCAATTTTTGGCATATTACAAGGGTTGTTTAGTATTGTGTTTATGGCTTTATGTTTTTACATGAAATCAATCTTCATGTTGTTGGATACCATTGATCATATTATTGCATTGGATTTCAATGTGATGGCAATTTTTTTGTGTCAAAGGCAATCAAATTGATAATTTTCTATCCACATGTTTCGGACCTTAAATTGGATGAAGCTTTTCCATTTGGAAGCAATAATACAAGGAATGATATAATCGGCATTTGCATCATGTCTAATGTTTGACATTTAATTTTGGGCCTTAAGGCTGACAACAAGTAAAGTATTGATTTTTTTTATGTCATATTGGAAGTGAATTTGCCTTGACTTCTTGGGAACATCATGTCTTATGAATTTGATACTTCACTTGGAATAATACTTGGCATTATTGTGTTGGCAATTTACTTGGCAATTAGTAAATGATTCATGTTTTTTGCTTTAGTCGGCATGTTTAGCTTTGGTCTGGCCACATATTTCAAACCTCATTATGAGTTCTTTTGGATTACTATGACTTTCCTTTTAGAATCCAAGCAATTATCACTTTTTGCAAAGGAAAACACGAGTTGTTTCTCTTGGCAGTTCAGGTCATTTTTTTGTTTATCTTGCACGAAGGGTTTGGAACCCTATTCTGGCTACCATCCTTGAGTTTGTCTCTTAGTCGTTTCACTGAGATATTTGCAGGGCTACTGCACTTTGACAGCATGTGAGGGAGATGAGAGGACCATTACAATGGCTATTCCATGTGTCTTCTTTCTATCGTTGGGTGAAGGCCTGTATCTGGAAGTTGTCTTGGTCGTTACGGTTGTTTACAAATCTGGTAATCGTGTTTCTTGAAAGCAACTTCATTTGTCACATATTCATCTTTAGACTGCTTTCTAGATTCGTTACTTTACAGTCAAGGTTATTTTGATCTAAGCTATCTCTCTTATGCAAATAGGAAAATAAAAAATGTCTATTCCATTGAATGAAAAGTCTGAAATGATTGCTTTAAAATGTGACAGCAATCTTTTAAAGACCATCATGATAGTTTTTAAAGGGTTAATACTTTTTGTGTGTGGGTAATCAAAATATCTTTGTATCTATTCAAATTCTATCTAGAATCGATTGGTAACAGCTCTTAAAAGTTTGATTCTGGTTGTGGCACTTAGTTTTTTCAGTTACCAAAGAATTGCAGCTATTCTATTGAGTATTATTCTTGAAATATCTTCTCATTTTCCCACCTAGAGTCGTGGGTAACTATTCTTGTTGCATCCTTTTGTATTTTCGGTTACATTGTTGTTTGGGGTTTCAGTTACTTCATTTTGCAGCAGCTTCATTGTCTATTATTTTTATGAAATAAGTATTACTTTAATACTGCTTGGGTAAGCACTGCATGTGTAGGCCGCTTCTAGAGAAAAGTTTCAATTACACCTCTATTTTTGGAACTGTTATTTGATTCTTGTCAGAAAGAAACAATCTATCTCTGTGGGACACAGTATATTCTAAAAATATTGTTTGACAGTAGTGACTACAACCTGAAAATAACTTTGTACAATTCCTTTACAATGAAAAAATGAGCAACAGTGGCAATACTTCCTAGAATGTAATGATGTAAGCTAAAATTGGTTGAAAACAAAGAGATTAGGGTTTCATCATCACAGAAAAACCTAAAAAACAAAAAGGGCAGTTCTTTTATGTGAGCAGTCAGGGTAATTATCGTTTTTATGCTGAAATTTTGGAAAACACAGTGTGTAGTTAGTTTTGTAGTTTTTGTATGAAAAAAGGTTGAAAATCTAACTGTGAGAAAAGAAAGAAAGGTCATATCAATCTAATGCAGTTTTGATGAGAAGTTGTATTGACACTGTAACTAAATTATTTTCCTCAAGTTGTATCAAGATTTGATAATGTATGGAATTTTGAAGAGTCATTCTTGACTCTTGAAAATTCTATGCATTGTCTATCAAGAGGCACTTGACAGAAATAAGTGAAACAGAGAGATCCTCTGTATTATTGTACGTTCTATTGAAAAATAGAAAAGGGGTTGGTGCTCCTTGAGATTGGTGTCTCTAAACAGAGGGGTTGGTGCTCCTTGAGTTGGTGCCTAGAAATCAGCCATTGAGGCATTGTCAAAATAATTATTGTAATGAAAGCCTGAAAAAGGCAGTAGGTTCAAGAGTGGTTTTTCTACCTAGGGAGGGTTTTCCACTTGGCATATCTTGTGTCTATTTTTTTCTCTTTGATTCATTTACTTCATTTCTTTACTGCTTTAAAATGCAATGTTACACTACTCATTTCAGTTTATATGATTGCATTTGAATACATGAATGATTCTATCATTGATAAATGAGAACATATGTATGGTTCTTTTCAGTTTCAGTTAAACTTTTTAAAGAAGCTATAAACACTGATTCAAAATACTCCCATGCAAATACATCATAAAATTCTTGAAAAGGTGCAATAAAGGCTTGTTTATCTTCTTGGGAACATATCTTACCAATTTTAAGGAGCTTACCTTTAAATATTTCAAGCCCTTCATAATGCTCCTCTTTGATCTGCATGTTGTTTTTTCCTTTATTAAGCTAATCATCAGTGCTAAAATGGATTCCAAGGTGACCAATCCCTTAGGTAATTTTTTTGTCATCAACTATATGATCTTATCATCATATTATTGCTTGAGTTTCTCTTGATTTACCACTAAAAATTCATCTTCTTCAAGTAGAAAACTAAGTACCTTCTCATTACTCTCGAAAACTTTCCAATGAATATTATTGTCGAGAATAGATGGCCTTACAACAACTTTAACATAATATTTCACCTTATCATTCTTAATATCATTAGGAATGTCAAATTGAGCTCACCTATAGCAGCTAGTCTATCAACTTGCTTATTTTTTATTCCTAGGTACATAAATTAGATTGAAGGCATCAAAATCTTCTATAATGTCCCATACCCTATGCTTGTAAGACTTAAGCACATCATTTTTAGTCACATGCAAACCTCTTACCTGGTTGACTATCAACTCACTTTCCCCAAATACCTATAGGCAGCTAATCTTCCTTTTCCTTGCCCATTCCAATCCCTGAATCAAACCTTCATATTTAGTTGTATTATTAGTATAGGAGAATGTAAAAAGAAAATTTGAATAGTACTTTTCACCTTGCGAGGATACAATCATAGCACCCCCACCAACTCCATTTATGTTTCTTGAACCATCAAAGAACATTTTCCACACCTCATTGTGTTGTTTCTCAAGTTGTTGATCAACCTTCTTTTCAAGGTTTGGAATAACAAAATCTAGCTCATGCATAGTGTATACACCTAATCATACCTCCTCAATGTTCTTACTTGGATAATCTTCAACATTTTTTTTTGCCCACTCATTCAAAAGGATATCTGAGTTACTCTTAGTTTGTGTATTTGACTCTTGGGTAGCAGCGTGTTCATCATGATAAAAAATAGCATAGTTGGCATCTACGGCACTTGCAACATAGGGCTCTATGTGGTCCTTTGCTATTGATTCAAACTTGATGGTGACTTTAGTTCCATACCTAGTCCTATATAGCATATGATACCAATCTGAGGACAAACAACCACCTATTTTAGCAGTAAAATGTCTTGACAAAGGGAAAAATATGGTGGCAAGTCAATAACGAATGTGTCTTGTGGAATGGAAAAGTTGGGGCATGCATGTAAAGTAATATTCAAATATTTAATGACCCCTACAGTTTTGATGGTTTTCCCAACAAGCTGAACTACACCCTTTTCAAGAGGTTGGTATTTCAATCCTAACCTATTAGCAATCTATTTAGGCATAGCAGAACTACTAGCCCCTGAATCAATCATGCAGTTATGAACCAATTTATCCCCTATGATCAAAGAAACATAAAAGGGTGGAGGTTTGACTTCCTTACCTAGCTTCCCACTGTTGTTTTGAGGTGTGTTAGTAAAAACAACTTTGACTTGACCAACTGGAATCTCACTTGAAACATTTAAATCTGATAATGCAAATTGTAATAAATCTTTTTGCCTTGGGATAATAGACAAAGAATCCCACATAGACATAGTGACATTCATTTTCTTCATGAGCTCAGTAATGTTAAAAATTTTAGTGTTTACCTTTTGGTGGGTCCTTACATTAATAGGGTCTGCTTGCAAGTGGGTTGATTGGGGCTAGTTCCCAGGCTACTCTTTGGTACTACCTTGTGTATTTATTTGCAGTATAGGTGGCACTTGAGAGGTAGATGGACCAACAGCTTCCTTTTCTATTCTAGGATCTTGGTTAGTCTCGTTGTTGATTGTCCAATCTCAAAATCTCTCTTCTTGGATTTTGTATTAGCTGCTATTGGAGAATCATCCCTATTAACCCCACAAAACTCCTCTCCTTGCCAATTTAGGAGAGTGGTATCACCTGGAGGTAGATCCTCTTGTTGTGGAGGTTCAACATTAGGTACATTAGGCTACATACTTGACACATTCTCACCATCAAAGCTTGATTAATCACCCCATTTGAGAAAGTGGCCTAGTTATGGGGTTGATTGTGAGGTCGGTATGGCTTGAAGCTTTGAAACTGGTACTTCTTTATGTTTACCAACTCATTTCCAAATGACTGAAGTAAACCCTTTATCTCTTGCAACTCGGGAGATTAGGTTGGGACAACTTTTCTTGACTAGCAGTAGCTGGTAAAGGGGCTATTTGAGGTACTTTCACAGTCATAGGAGGCTATATATCAGGGAAAATTGGCATGGGAGGTCTATGGGCTATCATGTTGGCTTGTATAAGGTTGTTCTTAGTTCTAATGACTATGTCATAGGCCTATGGTAATGTGTTCCCACCCATAGACTATATCATGACAACAATCTCACTATTCAAAGACCTCAAATAATACAAAAATGCATATTCAGGTGAGGGCCTTATGTTTAGTGGGATCCTATCCCAATACTTTTGAAAATGGAAATTAAAATCCGACATGTGTTCATGAGGAGCCCTCTTAATGGTAATGAGTTGCTTGACCAATGACAAGTGATCAAATTTATCCTCGAAGTGCTTACAAAGTGCCTCTTCAAGCTCATCCCACGTAGTAATTGAGTTAATAGCTAAACTCCTAAACCATTGAAGAGCCTTTCCCTTGAAAGATGTTGCCAACAATCTAATGGCAACATTTTCAGCAGTTATATGATGTACTAAGCACAAATTTGCTACATCTTTGATGTGTTCAATGGGTTTAGTTTGGTCATCTCTAGTGAAAAAAGGAATACTCTTAAGAGTTTCAATTGGCATATCATAATGTTGATCCAAGTTCAACAGACTGCCTCCATTAAATTGCACAAAAGGTTGATTTCTCACCATTGGTGCAAAAAAAACCTAACTTTTTATAGAATGAGGTAAAACTCTTACAGAGGGTGGAGTTGACTTTATTTTTCTTAATGGAGGAGCTCTTCTTGCAGTTCTTCCTTGCCTTTTAGTGAAGACAACTACACATACTCAAATGAACCTGAACTTCTTGTTTGAATCCTTCTCATAAGTTGTTATAGCACTAGTTTTTATTGATTCCCACACTCGTAGTCATCAAATATGTTGATTTAACCTCTCAAAGGTTTGAAAACTACTAGTTGCGTATCAAAACTAGCAATAAACATGTATTTCTTGAACTATCTTGATTCAACAATCCCACCGAGCATGCCAAAATTGTTGTCTCCTGATATTGCACCCCTATTAAATTAAAAAACTTAGCATATGGGTAAAAGCACAAACTTGTGTCACACTTTATAAAGGAATCGGCCAACAACAAAAAAAATTCTGAACTTCGGCCACATAAAAGTAGTTTTTATGTTTTGAATTTCAAAATGGTGTAAACTAATGAAATGTAGAACTTTTGATGAAGATTAAACCTGTAATTTTTTTAATTTAAAAAAAAATCATTTTCATTATGTTTTTTTCAATTTAAGGACAATTTTTGGAATGCTGAAAATTTCAAAAAACAGTGACTTCATGAGCCGTCAAGAAACAAACTGAAAAAAAACATTATTTTTCTCTAAAAAAAAATTCCCTAAATAGGTAACTTCAATATCTACTGCATGATTTTTTTTTTTTTAAATTTGATGTATATTTTACTTGTAATAAAGTTTTAAAGTTAAACATGCTAGAATTTGACAGTTTTCACGGGCCGTCAACTATTTTCAATTTTTTTAATCATTTTCAAAAAAAAGATTATACCTTTTTGAAGAGGACTCTCTCCTCTACTGCACCATATAAGTTTTTAAAAAAATTAATATGTTTTACTATATATTTTTTAATTTCTAATCAACCTTTTTTTTCATTTTAACAACCTACTTTCATTATTTTAAAAATAACATATATTAAAACTAATCAAAATATTAAAAATATATATATATCTGGATTCACCACTCCGAGCTCTACAAAAGGGTACTTTTTTTTTTATCAAAATAATAATTCTAAGAGGAGAAACACTCTGCCAAAGTTGAATGTTTCAGAAAAGGGTGAGTTTGCTGCCATGTAGGATGCCACCTAGACATGTTCAGTTGAGTATTGTTCGGTCGAAATGGTTTCAGCCGAAACACACTCGATCGATATTCTATTGGCCAAAAATATTTCAGTCTAAAGTGGTTCGACTGAAATTGGGCGGTATAAAATATATTTTATTTTTGTTTAGATTTTTCAACTCAAGTGATTCAATAAAATATATTTCGACCAAAGAGAAAGAAGACTGATCTCAACTAAGGAAAGCTTATTGACTCAACCAAAACCCACTCGATCGATATACTATTGTCTGAAAACTGTCGACTAAAGAAAGCTTATTTTGACAAAATAATATTTATTTCAACAAGTTAGAAGGTTTATTCCGACAAAAGAAGGTTTATTCTGGTCCAAAAGAAGGTTTATTTCGATAAAAGAAAATGTATTTAAACAATAGGAGAGCTATATTCGAAAGTACATTGATCTTGAACTTATTTAATTGATTATGTTTTTTATTTTCATTAATGCATTTGAATTTTGTTTTCACTATTTATATTCTTAGATTTCATTATTATTGATCACCAATTAGATATATGTTATTCCATTGTTTTTTTAAGTCTTAGATATTTAAATGCAATATTAATCAAGTACATGTTTCATTGAAAGATCATGTGTGTACAAATTTGTATGCAGGTGAATTCAAATTTGAGTGCAATTTGTGATGGCGTGTGAAAGGAATAGATCAAGGAAGTATGATCGAACACGAACAAGACAGAGGAAGAGAAGAGCGGGTGAAGGAACATCTCATGAAGAACAACCCATGGAAAATATCAATGACGAAGGTGACGTACAGGTACAAGAACAAACTGAACCTAATAATAGTTTTTTTTTGGACAATGGTATGGGAAATCTAATGGAGATGGATGAGGATTCTCTTTTCAATAATTTTTCATTTGAAGATATGTTATCTGAAAGCACATTAAAATTACACTCAAAAAGAATATGGGATGATTTTTTTGAAGAAAAATTTCTAATTGGAAGAGCATAGTTAGTTGCAAATTTATTTAGATGAAAAGAAATGACCCCTGTTTTGGAGTTGTTAGGGGTTGATAATAGGAAAAAATTATTATATTTAAAACACACAATTTTTGAAAACTTGCAAGAAGCATTAGAATGTATTGAAAAAAAGAGTCGATCTAGTGATTTAAGTGTTGCACGTAGAGCATTGATGACTGTAATTTCTAGTAAGAAATTATCACATAGAAGACAAGTTCAAGCAATATCTGAATTACTAAATGTTTATAGGAGAACTGTTCAAAGGTATATTAAAAAGAGAAATCAAATAGATGAAAAAATTGAGAAAAATTGGGTAAATATTTGTAGGGTTCCCTAAAAAGATAGAATTTCAGAAGATGTAAAGAAACGGGTGGTTGAATATTGGACTACTCACTCTCGTGTTTCATCCAATAGAAGGGATACTATACAAATAATAAGTGATGATGGTACAAAAATTTCTCATCCAAAACATTTTATAGATACAACACAAAGTGAACTTTTTGAAGAATTCAAGCAAGATTTTTCAAATGTGAAGATTTGTCAAAGAATGTTTGAGACACTACGACCATCATTTGTACATATAAATAAAGTACGTGAAACTTGTTGTTGTCGAAATCAAGTTGAATTTGATTTACATCTACAGTCATATAGAAAAACTATGACAACAATTGATCGAAATTTAGCCATCCCTGGAAGTACAACACAATTTGTGAAGTCTCTTGTACGTGAAAAATCAGAAGATTCAGAAGAATTCAATGTTTAGTGTATAAAAAATGTATGTAATGATTGTGGAGTTTTGAAGAATCATTCACATGTTGACAATAATGAAATGCAAGTTGTTTGGAAGAGATATGAATATGAGACATACTTAACGAAGTCAGGAGTTGAGGCCAAAAAAATTATTCTCAAAGAGAGTGGATTGCCTTACAATGAATTCATGAGTAAATTTTGCAATATCATATATCCACATATCCAACATTTTCATGGTGCAAGATGGCAAGCTAAAAAAATTTGTGATTCAAAGAATTGCTTTCCACCAGGTTGTATTCTCTCTATTGTAGATTTCTCTGAGAACTATACATTTAGTCCTCAAATTGAGATTCAAAGTCAATATTATCATTCAGAGCAAGTTGAAATCTTTGTGCAAGTTTTCTATAGGCATGCCGAATTAGAGTTCAATGGAATACAAAGTAGCAAAGATGGTCGAATTATCATCAAAGAGGTTCACTTTTATATCAGTGATGATACAAATCATGATAGAAGCTATGCAGCTCATTGTTTCAAAATGTTTTTTGAAGACCTGAGACGACATGGCATAAATCAAGAACAACACTGGATATGGTCTGATGGATGTGCTAGTAAGTTTACATGTTTTTTTTTTTTAAATTATTTATTTATATTTACTTTTAATTTTGAGACTTAAATCAAGTCTAATTGCAAGTTTTATATATATATATATATAATTACTTTTTTGACTTGAGCTAATTTGGTTTTAGCGTACAATTTTTTGTAACTTTGTGCAAGGCAATTTAAGTCTTCAAAATATTGTGTTTCGTTAAGCCATCAACATGCTAGACGCAACACCAATTTTTTGTGGAATTTTTATGAGAGTGGACATGGAAAAGGAGAGCACAATGGAGCAGGAGCATGTGTGAAGCGTGCACTTTGTCAACAGGAACTTGCTGGTAACTTTCACCATATATATATATGGAACATGTAGATATATTTTTTAAAAGATTATCTATATATATTTAAATTAAATTAAAAATTATTATAAGTTCCTTGAAAGTAATAGGTGGCAAATTGTGCCAACACATGTGTACTTGCAGGTAATGCCATATGGAATGCAAATGAAATTGTTGAATGGTGTAAAAGTCATTTTTCCGCTCGCAACTCAACATACAACACGCGTTATTTTTGGGAAGTTATAGGTACATCTAGTCAAAATTTGTTAAAAAATCAAGAATTTCAAAGTTCAAGTGTACATGATTTTTAATTGAATTTTCAAATTTGAATTTACAGATATTGATTGATCAAATCCTTATAATTGTCAAGCAACTCATGGTATTAGAAGTCTACATCAAATCATGACAATGGGAAGTAGTAAGCCTTATGTAATTAATGTGAGAGAAAAATCATGTTTTTGTGATGATTGCATTGAAAACAATGCAAATATTGTTCAATGTGAGAATATTAGAGATGGGTATGTTTCACAATGGGAAATGAAACCATTAATATCAATGCCTCCTTTTGTTGAAGATGACAATGTCGATGTCTATGATCCTCTCTATTCAGCTGATTACGAATGTGTATCTGATTTAGTTGTTACAGGTATGGAAAATGATCTTAATTTAGTTAAATTTGATTTAAATATATTCCATGTTTAAGTAAGTTTTAAGGGCATGTGTTTAATTTAGTTAAAATTGATTAAAAATATATGGTGTGTACAAGAGATATTTTCATTGTTGTTGTAGATCTTGACAATGTGGAAGGTGTAGATTACTATCTACTAAGATGTATGCAACCAAAAAGAAAATTGGTGGAATCGATGACAGATGGTGATGGACAAGAGTATCCCATTGGATTAGTCTTTATTGAAGGCACATATTATCAACAAATAAAGACAGATAAAAATGGTATTTATTTTGTTGATTATATGCCAGGACAAAAGGTTCTACATTACAATCACCTAGTTATAGCAACAAAAATAAATTTAGAAACTTTACCTAAAAAAGGACGTGCCAAACAAAAGTGGAGGTTGCCTATTGAAGATCATGAAAAAAATTTAGAGATAATTAAAGATAGAGAGGATCCAGATTTTATGTACCAGGAGCTTTAAGTTGTTTTTTGGATACCCATGTGTGTACATACTCAGACTTTTTATAGATCGAGCTAGATCTATATATATATAATTTATAAATTGATTGGAACATGTGGCATGATTTAGAATGGGTTTTTTCAAAGGCTTGGTCATAAATTTTTGAAAGTTAATATGACCTTACTTGTTCACCTTCAAATTTTCAAGATCATCCATTTTCATATCCTAGTATGCATGTCACATCCTAGAAAATTATTATTTTCATCCTAAGCATCCCCCTTCATCCTAATCAGTCATTAAAGATCGCATGTTCTATCTAATTATCACCATTCTAATCTTAATCACATGTGAACTCATGTATAATCATGAACTGATTCTAATCCTAATATGAATAATCACCATTCTAATAGGAAATTATGCAGGCATCTATAGAGAAAAGGTCATATATACATAAGAGAGGAGAAAAAGAGAACTAATAAAAATAACTCTAACCACCAAAAATAGGTGTTAATTACACTAATGGAAGATGTCATCCACCCTCATAAAGGATCCTATCCTAACAACATAAAAAATCCTAAAAAATATATATATGTGAAAAATGCAATAACCCCAATAAAGGAAAATATAAACCTACAAGTTAACAAATGAGATCACAAAAGTTCACATAGAAAAGAGTCAATGACAAAGTAAAGAATGAATTCATTTTGTCTTAAGGTTAAGAATTATTTTGATAAAGTAAATTACAAAATTTATGTATGATTATCCTTTAAATCCTTTAAGGATCAGTTCATCCTAAGCTTTGTAGAGATTGAAGTGTAAAGGATATTTAAAGTTACTCTTGTTAATTGGCCCAAATAGCATGTTTCATTAAATTAGGCACACATAATCTAAACAAGAATCATAACACTAGGACAAGTTTTTAATATTTTATCTAGAATCACAATAAACATTTCCAACAATAATAGAACCCTTCCTAAGTGACCATTTTGTGCTAAATTGAAGCATGAAAAAGTTTATTTACACCCTTTAAATTTTTATTTAAAAAGAATAATCCAAATTTGTTTTAATATAGGATTTTAATATCATCCAAGAGATCTTATTGTTGGCACAAAATGGTATTTTATCTAGCCACTTAGACTTTAGGACCTGTTCACACCTTATTCTTAATCTTAAGGCTTTTTTGTCTCAATTCATAGGATTAAGACACTTGGCACTATTGTGTGAGCCTTATGGATTTTTCCTTTGTTAATTGTGATGTGGAAAAAGAGATCCTAGACCTAGTCAATATTTCTTCACATTGACATTAGAAGCCAAGCTGGCAAGTTGACAAGATTGGTTAATAACCTAAAAGGAGATCCAATCTACCTAGGACACTACCTTAATGTTAGAAATAATAGAAAAGGTATATAGTCTAGATTTTTCACTAGATTTTTCCATTTGATAGTTAATCTTATTCATTTAATTGATTTACCTATTTTTTACCCCTCTCTTAAATTACAAGTTCAATGCTTGTGTAGGAAGGATTTGGAGTGCAACATGTCTAGGAATTATTTTATCCTAACAACATGGTTTGTAGAAGATCTAGTATTATTTGTGTAAAGGTTACATTGCTATTTTTAGATGAAGTATATTAGTGATATATACATACATGTATAACTTACAATTTAATTTTTATGATTTATTTTATTTAGTTTTGAATCTCTATAAAATAGTTGCTCATTCTATACTATTATGATGTAAGCTAGAGAACATTCAAAATCAATAAAAAGTAAATAGTGACCTAGATTCCATTTTTAGGAAAGTGCCTAAAGTTTGTAATATGGTATTTATATAGCTATAAGATCATTTTGATCTAAATATTTTCAATATCATTAGCTAGAGATTGTACCATACAACTGTATATATATCACATGATAATTGAATACAAATTATGTACATCATAATTATACATGATCTAACTTAGTCAAGTTTAAGTAGTTAACTTGTCAATATAGATGTGTGTAACACTTGTGTGAACAAACCATAATTTAAATTTAAATTTAAACCTATACAAACTTGCTAAATAAATAAAACCATGTAATAATTTGCACGATGTAAATATATGTTTAACAAGTGTTTGAAAACCATAATAATGCACGATAAAAAATCTATGAACAAACCATAAAACATGTACAAACATGTGTGAATGTGATCTGTAAATCATAACAAGTGTACAAATATATACCATAAAACATAAACATGTAATGTACATAAATCATAAGAAGTTTCTAGACAACATAATAATCTGATCTCAAAGAGAGGGAAATCTACTGTGAATAGAATCATCGGATCTATGGTCTGATCTCTCACTCAATCTCTCCCTCAATCCATGGACTAATCCCTCTCCTGATCCAAGATGTGTGGATCCATGTCTCGATCCAAGCTCTATGGATGCATGTCCTGAGCCTCGTCCCAAAACCTGCATGTGTTCAAGTACGTGCACATGAAATTTAAACTTACATATATATACATGTGTACAAACTTTCAACATGTTCAAACTTACAAATCGAGTATAATTAAATTTTAAAAATTATATTTATTTAATTATTTAAATGTACCTCAGGTATGTGATGCATGGGACCATGATCATGTGTGGATCCATGTCCTGATCCAAGCTCTCTGGATGCATGTCCTGAGCCTCGTCCCAAAACCTGCATGTGTTCAAGTTAGTGCACATGAAATTATCTAAACTTGTATGTACATGTACAAACTTTCAATGTGTTCAAACTTACAAATCAAGTACTATTAAATTTTAAATTATACATAAAATTATTTAAATGTACCTCAGGTATGTGTTGCATGGGACCACGATCATGTGTGGATCCATGTCCCGATCCAAGCTCTCTGGATGCGTGTCCTGAGCCTCATCCTAAAACTTGCATGTGTTCAAGTACATGCACATGAAATTATCGAAACTTGTACATGTACATACATACAAACTTTCAACGTGTTCAAACTTACAAATCGAGTATAATTAAATTTTAAATTATATAAAATAATTTAAATGTACCTCAGGTATGTGTTGCATGGGACCACGATCATGTGTGGATCCATGTCCCGATCCAAGCTCTCTGGATGCATGTCCTGAGCCCTACATGTGTTCAAGTACGTGCACACATGTATGAACTTTTAAAATTTAATTTAATTTAAGTGTGTGTACATGTACAACTTATATATATATATATATGTTTTAAAAAAATTAATATAAATGTACCTCATTTGTGTGTTGTATGGGTTCGCCATCATGTGCCAAATTTCCAAACTCTAACAAATCACCATATTGCTTAAAAAATTTCACTTGTACGTGTCAATTTCAATCAAGAGTTAAACATGTTAAACATGTATCATACGTATCATTTTAGAACACAATTAAATGTATATATATTATAAATTATTCAAGTACCTGACATGCCTGATTGAGGGCTCTACCAATGTCACTAAGATCATTAGAATGCAAGGACATCACAGGGGGATTTGTAGCATGTACAGTATCAGTGCCAAAAAGAAGCTGAGTATATGCACCATGGACAACATCAGCTGCCGTAGTAACCTGAGCAACGTGATCTGTAACATCCTGACGACCTGGACAAGCTAAAGGATCGATAGGCTACTCTAGAATATCCCCTGGAGTTGCCACCCCATGGCTCGAATGTGTACCAAGATATCACTCTCTAATAAATTCTTGTACACGGTTGAGAGAGATCCCATGGTCCTCGCTGATGACCCGATATGCTGCTAGTAAATCTAAAACTGAGACTCTACACACACTACGCAAAGTCGTGTGGTTCATATGCTCGATATCTAAAGGATTAGGTAGATCGGCACAAATAAATGGATCATAAGATGCTGATGTAGCCTCTGTGGGAGGAAGGTTGATCTGCGGGCGTAATAAGTATCTACCAACTCGATCAAATGAAATCTAATCAATCTGTGTCATAATAGAGGCAATGTTATCAATAATTTGGGATCGAGTAGAGCATGCTGCTAACTCCCCTATTGCTGCCAATTCCACAAGTTTTGGTAAAACCAAAAGGCTTGGGCCAACTAATGCCCTCTTATCCACAGGCGGTGGCAAATCTGGATGTCTAAATTGTGGTTTGTCATAAAAATGGCCTTTACCTTGGCCAGCATGCTCAGGATGAGATGTGTAGTCCACATCTATCTGTAAATGAAATTCTGCATATAACTGTTTCACAAAATATCCTAGTAGCTCATCATTGTGAGGCCATCTATGATATGCTGCCAGCCATCTAGGGTATATGAATGGTGCAACAAGAGGATCTACACACCTCGTAACCACATATCCTCTAATTCTATTTTGTCCTCTATAATGAGGGAACATGGTTAACACATTTTCAACTGAAACTGATTTAGCAACTTCTCTATAATTCATTGTGTCAGTAACACTCCTAGCAAGAGATAAATAAAATTGCTCAATGTTGATCTCATCATAAGGGTTGAATGAATGAATCATCCCAATCATTCGATGAATCTCATCTCTAATAGTGACTAATCTATCTCGATTAGCCAAATTGGGGGAGTTGTGAATTGTTTGCTCTAAACATTTTAGAGCATTGTTTAATCTAACAATACTATCCCGATATAAATTTGATCTATTTTGAGTCTCTTCACTAGAACGAGGATAATGGTGAGATCCCTCATTGGCCATGATATATGTATCTATGTAAATGTTTAAATCTAGAGATCTGCATATCATTAAAATAAAATATACATGAATAACACATAAAAGATAGATAGGGAAAGAAAATTATAAATGTCTACCATCAATTCATTCTAGAGATAAAAAACATAAAATTAACCATTAATTATATTCAAGAATCTCACAATAGCAATCAAGTAAATGTATATATATACATGTGTGTACATGTGTGTATGTATGTGTGTGTGTATATATACATACATACATGTGCATGTGTGTATGTATGTATGTGTATGTGTGTATGTATATATATGTACATGTATATGTATATATGTGCATGTATGCATGTGTGTATATACATGTGTATATGTGTATGTGTGTATGTATACATATATGCACGTATAATTTTCATATATACATGTGTATGTGTGTATGTATGTACATATGTGTACATACATATGTATGTACAGGTACATATACATACATATGTGTGTACACATATATACATACATATGTATGTACACATAGACATACACACACACATACACATATATATGCAAATTATACACATATACGTATACATACACACACATATACACATATACAGACATGCATACATGCACATATACATACATATATACATACACACATGCACGCATATGTACATACATACATATACACATGCACATATATATGCAAATTTTACACATATATGTATACATACACACACACATATACACATATACACACATGCGTACATGCACGTATACACATATACATACATATATACATACACACATGCACACATATGTACATACATACATACACACATGCACATGTACATGTACATATATATATATATGCATACATGTACATGCATACACACATACACATGTACATACACACATATATATATGTATACATATAGATGTAATGTGTAGATATATACATACACACATACAATTAAATATACACACATGTACATATATATGCATGTACATACATACATAAACACCTATGTATGCATATGTACATATATGCATATATTTATACATGCATACACACATATGTATACACATGTATATAATACAAACATACATATATTGTACATGTGTACACACACATATGTGCACATGTATGTGCATATATGTACATGTACATGTACACACATACACATATATGTACACACATGTACATACACATGTACATGCATGGACGGTGAATTTGAAATTTGGGGTTTATAAATAGTTTGATCCTTTGTTTACATTAAAGGCTTTGAGAGAATCACATAAGGTAGTGCTAAACATATATGTTCATGAAGACCAAGTAAGTGAATCACACAAGTAAGTACTATAAACATAAATTAGATTGAAGACCTGAATGGAATCATGCAAAACTAGTGAACTATGATCTACTTGTACATGAAATCCCCAAGGGAATAATGCTTGATTTTTAATGATGATACTTTACTTTTGATGCTTAGTAGACCACATCCTATTTTTGTTGGATTGTTATTAAAATTGATGTGTCCTTATAATTTATTTGTTTGGTATGATTCTTTTCCCACCCCTTACTTGATCTTGTTGATTATCTTGTCTTTTGTCATGACTCTAGATTTCTCTCTCATATTAATAATTGCATAAATATATTATTTTGATGATGCTTTAGGTTTATTTTTTCCTAGATTTTGAATTTAGACCTATAATTATCTAGAACTAATTATTTAGTATGATGGTAATTTATCAATCATAATCTCTCTATGGTTAATGAATATTAGATCACTATGTGTTTATAGAGGGAGGTGATCTTCACGTGAATGGGGGAGATTAATTTTATCATTTAATTTGTGAGAGATATTTCTTGTTTCAATCACCTTATTAGGTTATAGTCTTGAACGGGTCTCTCTCCTCCAAAAATCATAGAATAAGGATTTGTTCTTGTCGGCAGCCTCCCACACTTTAGTGGTTTAGATTGACTAAGCATCCATTTAGCACAAGACTCTTAGCTAGCATTCAAATGAGCCTTTCACCACCATCAATAAAATGAGATCACAAGTTTCCTTTCTCTTCGACAGATTGTCAACATTCATTAATGACTGTGTATTTTATAAATTATTCCTTGCTTATAATCAGTGATGCCCTCCTATGTAGATTATTTCTTTTGTATGGCAAAAATTTAATTTACCATTTTGTTTGTGAATTAATTTTGGTTAAACTAAAATTTGTCAAAGAAATGAGTTTTCCTTGTTCCTAAGAGAATGCATCGGAATCACATGTGACAAATTTCAGCAGATGGGCACTATCAATTTAGCTTCACTAAATCTAGAAGGCTACCTAGGTTCCTCACTCTACCCTTTGCTCCCCATGAGAAAGGCTTGATCTCAGTCAGACAAATCTAATGGAAAGCTTTCCACATTTCTATCGCTTTTTGAAAGGTGTAGGCATGGGGAGATGCCTAACTCCCTGGGACCCAAGGTGCCCCCAATTTTAGGAAAAAATATAGGACATCCCCATTTTAGTGGGTGTACGAGTTTCATTTAATAAAGATGGGGGCAGGGAAGAAGATATCCCGTTCCCAGAACATCCAGAACTGGAATTTAGACACATGGAGTGCATATTATTAACAACTACCCATAAAGTATCCTCCTCCATTCATCCTTACTCTGCCCCATCTCTAACCTTATGTTTTGCAGGTTAGGGCTAAGTTAATAAGGTTAGATATTTTCATTCATCCCTTCACTGCCACAAAGAAGCCAACTATCATAGATAAATTCTAGGAAGAAATTTTTCAAATGCAGCAATTAAGAAGCTGACTTGTTCTAGGAGACTTTATTGCTATAAATACAAAACAATCTTCATTTCATTACCAATCCTAGATTCTCTTCTCTCCTCAAACTGTATGCAAAAATTGGAGAATTCAAGTAATTCATAAACATTAATTTGAGGATTACGTAAGTTACTTTGTCTAAGGGATCTTAAAGAAATTGTGTATTCCCTAAAAACATTCAAATTCTAGACTCCAAAAACCTGTAAAAGTGCAATTGTTTGAACTTTGACTTATGAAGCAGAAGTGGTGACTTCAAACCTTTAGTTGCCAGAAGAGATTTCTGGAAATTCTGTTATAACTGCAAATACACAAAGTACTCTCATCCCAATTTATGTTATCCTTAAACCTATGTAATTCATGCTTTAATTATGGAGAAATATGCTTGCATGATGTACAAGTCTTTCAATCTAGCCCCTGGACACTTATTGACAATGTGGTTCGTTTCTCTTACTTTCAGCAAGTACTCCTCATGTACTCGTGTCTCCTTGAGTCCAGAGATAAGGAGGTCCAATCCCTAAAATTTTCAAGGAATAACTGCAAGTGCATGTAAACTCTCATTTTGGTGCAATAGCTGAAGAGATGTAATGGCTGGAAAGACATTAAACATATTGAGCAGTCAATCCTTGTTAGTAAATAGGAAGAGAGGGATCTTCCATATGGACACTTCTCAATCAAATGGAAAATAATTTTGTGAGATAATCCATTTCATCTTGAAACTTTGGTAAACAGTGTTAAGTTGTTTTAAAAGCATTCGATTGAATCTGGGTAAGTCAGATATTGGTAGAATTTTTGGAATGAAAAGATTTTAACTAGATCCACAAGCCCAATTGGTCTACAGGTTCACAAATATTATTGTTATCTAAAACATCCAAAGGGATAAAATTTAATGTATAAATATTGTACTTTTCGAATCCTGGGTAGGCTTGTTTTCAGATTCCACATCAAACACCAATTTAAAATTCTTTGAAACTGATTTTATTTCACCATTTTTCTTCAAACCCTAACCAAAAACAACAAATTTCTCATTCCTTTAATGAAAAAAACTCATAACCCCAAATTCCAAATTCACTACCATAACAGAACTTGCTAAAATCGAAACCCTTCACTATGCTTTGGAAATCCCCATATTCAAAAAGTTTTCCAAATAACCCTGGTTTGAACCCATTTTGTAAAGTAGTTACAGAGGAGAACCTCAGAGGTGTCGCCAACGCAATGGAGTTGAAGTGGGTCACTGTCCAAACTTTGTACACAGCAGGTGCATTCGGTCGACCCTGTTTCAATAGAACAACATTCGACCGAACGTGCCCAAATGAATGTGGACCTTCTTTTTTTTTGTTTTTATTTTCCTCATTCCGGCTAAAAGCCTTTCGGGCGAATACATTTTGATCGAAACAATTTCAGGCGAATATGTTTCGATTGAAACCATTTCAGGCGAAAGGGGGGTGCCACGTAGTCACCACATCACCGACACTTTGTTTCGGCTGAAACCTATTCGCCTGAACTGTATTTGGCCAGAATTATTTATTAGGCCAAAAGTGTGACACACTATTGTGCTTTTACCCATATTGGAGAAACATGGGAGCTTTTCTAAGGTTGTGGGTCACCTAAAGTATAAAATAACCTCCAGAGAAAGTTGGCTCTAAAGGTACTCACCTAAAATTATTCTAATGATTTACAGGGGAAAGGGTAAGAGGGAATTGAAAACATGAAAACTTAAGGTGATGCACCTAAACATTATCTAAAACCTACAAACAACTTGCATACACAATTAATCAACTACAAGCTTGATATACATAACTCAATATTGATATGCCTTTGCATCAATACTTTGTAAGGAGGCTACAACGCACAATCCTAGAAGGAAAGAAACTTTCACAACTTGAATCACCTGCTACATAGCACAACTTACAACCTACAACTACATATACTTTTTGTTCAAAGATGCCACTAATGAGACACAAAAATGAGGAATGAGAAAATTTCACAAGTCATTGCATCAAATCATCCAAATGCATACAGTAAAATACAAAATTGAGAAGGTCAAACTGCTTTTCTCTATTGATTTTCAAGGTATGAGCTACCATACATGTTCAAAGAGTTACAAAATACAGTATTTTTTTGCAGAGGACTCCAAAAGTCACAAAGTACACAAAATATGATAATCAGAACTAACTTCACAAATGAATAATCAAGTTACTATATGCTTCTCCAATAGATTCCACCAAAATAGGAACCCAAAACCCTTTGGTCATGCATAACCAAAAAGCCTAGAAAATAGCTCCTAAACTCCCTCCAAAATGAGTCCAAAGTGAAGAAAAGGTCAAAACATGACCTTACCCACCATAAAAGCTCCCAAAACTGCTCCAAACCAAGTCAAAACAGCCCTATATTCCCTCCAAATGTTGGTTGACTTCTTCCAACTTCCCCCTATATGCTTGCATAAACATAAATTTCAACTATATCCCCTCTATACGTTTACATGACACAAATACACTTCATTCTGCATTTAAATAACATTAACTAGATGGTTTATAATTGCACCACTTAGCTTAATGTTTTACATTTCAAAACAAAATGCAAAATAAAAGGCCATGACTCGGCCTATGTGTTGAAAAACAAGTGCAAATACAAACCTTTAAGGGGACATACCCTAATTGCTAGGAATAAAGGCATAACGCAAGGGGAAATAAAATATATGTTGAAAATTTTAAAAAACAAGGTGAAAATTCCTTTTGATATGTTGACATACTTAGGGCTTGGGAAAACCCTAAGACCAAAACCAGAAAAACATTCACTTTGCACTTCATTTTTACATTGCATTATCTAGAGATTTCAACTGCCAACATAGGGTTTATTCTAGAGCTCTATTAAGGTTTTGATGGCAGATTATGAAACTAACAAAGGGCTTTTCTTCACATAACAACAAGCAAAAATGGAAAACCGAGCTTGGGTAAGCCTTTGTGCATGAAATATCTGCATTTCATTTTCATTTTTTGTCAATACAATGCTCATTTTGAGCTCCATGAGTGCAAAAATGAGGAGCACTTATCTTTTTCTACACTTTTGCTTGACATTTCTAGAAAACTCAAACCTCTATTTGTTTGCAGACCAAGTTGTATTGATGTAAAAAATGAACATGTTTTGGTGTTTCTTATACATTTGCTTCAATATTTCTACCTTTTTAAATCCTATAGAAAATGGAGATGCTTGGAAACTCATTTTCCTCTTGGCTCGACTTCATGTTTTTATACTCAGCCCTAAATTTTTTTTACATTCCATGGTCATTTTGGGTTTCATCTTGTATGCAAATTTTGAGGGTTTTGGTCTTAAAAGCAGGTCGTGGCTTTGTTTTTCTCCCCTCGACCTTTGAGAACAATATGGGTTCTATGTTTTTGGCTGTTGTGGGTCATCTTTCTTTTGGTTAAGTTGGTCGAGCCTTGACTATTTCACTTTTGTTATCACCTTGTTCGTTAAAGTTATATCAAATACTATATATAGACCTCGCTACCCCATTTGACTCCATCATCCCAATCACTTACCATGCATCTCACAGTATTTTCTCTATCAAAATAGATGATATTCTTATGTTGGTTTATTATAACAATCCCTTTGTGAGATGCAACCATTATTTGTTTTTTCAATCTACTATCAATTGAAAAGCTTAGTAATGACATTAAAAATGGGAAAACTGGCAGCACTTATACTTATGACAATGATGGAAAACCTAAGAACAATGATTGACAATTGTTCTCATGCATACAAAAGGTAAAACCAGCTTGCTATTCATCATTAAAAATAAGCAATGATCATTGCTTCTTGAAAGTCTCTTGTGATATGGTTGTCACTCTTGTGAAGGCTTTACTTCATGACTATTCCTCTTTTATTATGATCCAATTTAGCAAATATGTTGTCATTTATGATAGCGAGGAAAACTCCCTATCATAGGTGATGAGATATGTGCTCCAAGTTGGTAAATGTGTTTTTTTTTCACTCTCATCCCTCTTCATAACATGATTGTAGCATGTTGGGCTCAACACTTGTGGGAGCCCATTTCACTCCACATGTTATAATATCAAATGCAAATAATTCAACAATGATAATTTCACCTAGACCTACACAGTGAACAAACATGTTAGATAAAAATAGTGAAGCTCAGAATATGATGGATATTGATGATAATCCTCTGCTCTTTCTTTAATCTTTGTGATACTGTAAAACTCATTTTAATGCCTTATGAGTGTAAATTATATATTTGTTGATATATATGAAGTGAAAATCGATCTCGAGCTCTATCACAACCTTACTACTCCCTTGCAAGCATTTTGGAGCAATGGATCAACCTTCTAGAGGACTCAGGAGCTGAAACAAGGATGCAGCCACTCAACCTTGGGATTCGTCATTCAAGAAATGACAGATCCCTATTCCCTTCATATGCTTTTACTTTCCTTCTTCAAATGTATACTTTATTTCTTATATTGCATTGAAAGAGTTAATCCCATGGCTTGTGTGGGACACTCTACATTTGTAATTATCAATAAAAGACAGTTTTTAAAGCAAGATTTGTTGATTGTCATTTCTTCTTGTAAGAATTTGCATAATGAACTGTAATTCACTTGATAATACTTATGTGCATATGAATACAACTTAGCAAAATGAATGTATACCTTTTATCTTTTATTTGCAAACACAAACTCAGCTCTACCTGATTGAGCTGGAAGCAAAATCAAGTAACAATTGTTACCATGAATTTTGGGTCACCTATGGGAGAGTTGTGTTGGGATCTGTAATGTTTAAACTCTCTAGTTGACTCAAATTTAGGTAAGAGGGCCCCACTAAGTCATTTTAGAGCAATGATATGAGTGGGAGATGAAAAGATGAATGATATGGGAAGTGGTCTTTTCAAACATTTTGGGACAATAATTTTGACTATAGGTTTGATGTTTGATGTTTGGATAAAGGTTGTTAATGAACTTGTGAATCTTTAAGGTAGACTTGTGACCTTCAAAATAAACTAGTCCAAAAATTATAACTAACTTAACTAAATGCATGGAAAAGGATTCATTTCACATACAAAGTATTTAAGTTAGGGTTTGAGTTGATAGATGTCTAAGTCCAAAGTGTTGGTGTGTTCAAAAGTTTGTAAAGTTTGGTGAAGGATGAAATATGGTGCAGGATGGATGAAATGTTTCACCCAATGTTGACCTAGAGTGAACCTTCGTTTTACAAGACCAAGGTAGTGAGAAACATGCTATACCACTAAAGTGATCAAACCTTATGAACTTAATGATTTAAATGAGAAGTGCTTGTGAAATGTGTAGATCTGGTTCATTTATGTAAGAGCCTAGATAAAATCTCCTTATTGTTGTCTTTGTTTTGATGATTCCTTAAGATACATCTCCTGATATACTTTGAACTATGATGTCTAATTTTGAAATGGCGGAATGTAGACCTTCTCTTAGGTATTTTGATTTTGTGAGAGATCATTTAGAGAAGCACAAGATCATGAAAAAGAGGATATTTATTGCCACGTAGGAGGTGGTAATATGGGCCTTCCAGCCGCAATATCGACTTTTTCCTCTTATTTTCCTAAGATGTTTGTTGTTTTTCTCCACTAGCTTGGTATTTCCTTTGTTTCAAAATTGAACCTCCTCGAACTATGGATTATATCTGTTTTCTCTCCTTCAATCAGTTCAAAGTTTAGTTGTATGATAGCGAACATAAGGTTTGGTTGTTCAACCAGAGCAATCGAATGCCAAATGGTCATGTGTGGGGTTCAATTTTTCAATTTATCTTGCTTAGGTGGGTTTCTTTTTACCACAAACACTTGTCTTTCTTAAGTTTCAAACTAAATTTCTATGTCAAAAACATCATTTATTTCACAAGGTCCATTTTTGTGAAAGTCATGAAGTTAGGGGCATAGTGTAACTTTGGGAAGTATGGATTGAGATGTAATTCAAGATATTTAGAAGTTTCTAAGGATAAAATTCCTTGGGACAAGCATCAATATCAAGGTTTTTCAAAGGGTGTCCATGCTTTAGACCAAAGGGTTTGAAATTTTGATAAAGATTGTTGATGTTTGTTTGCAATGTTTTGGAACCAAGCAAGTATCAAACTGACTCACAAGAATTTACAATCCTAGTTCGAGTGAGTATGTATTTATTAGTAGGCTTACCATCATCCCCTAAGAGATGATTAATCTATGAAGATGGATTGGACAAATAGGCTATTTCAAGGAAATGTAACGTCTTGACATGCCAAGAAAAAGAGTCCCTTCCCTATTTTATTTATTACCTCAACCAAAAATTGAGCATGGTAAGTAACTTCTTGGAATGGTGTTATTTCAATGCACTAACTTAAAATACATTTCAGAATTGGACTTGTTTAGCCATTACAAACAAGGATTTTAATGACCATATTCAAAATAAACCAATGTTATACATGCAGTGATTCACTCAATTAAGAGGCCCCCTAGCCCTTAGAAACATCTAAGGGTTTTAACATATCACATGGATACTAAGGGAGACATTCATTGGTATAGGATAGCAACACCAGCTAGTTAATGACTTTAGTCACAACCAATTTATTTATATAGTGGACTGAAATGAAAGCATCGCTTGGGTCATTCCCTCTCACAAGTTGGGAGGTAGGCCCTCTAAAGGTAACATAGTTTGTGAAGTGTAAAATGCTTTTCATCACCCAAGATTTCCAAAAGGTACAAGGAGAGAGGATAGGCACTTCCAAGAAGAAAAGTATACTTGTGTTTTTCTCTTCACCCAAGATCGCACGAAGCACAAGGGAAGAGGATACGCACAACAAGCACACACGCATTCATTTTAAATTTGACAAGCATAATGAGTTTGTTTTAAGCACCAAATGAAGTGTTTAGATCATTTTGTTCAATTTTAAACCATTACAAAATGAGGATGTGAGTGTTTAGTTTTAACCAATTTGAGCATTTATTTTAAACCCAAAGGGAAATCTAGTTGGTCTTAAAACATGAACTAAAGCATCATAAAATGGGTTATAATCTCCCCATAAGTGTCAAAACACTTGTTACGATTATAATCAAATGACAATATGCTCCTTTACTTCAAATTTTATTGCCCAAACCTACAAAACTAGTTAGCCTCAAAAACAAAAATGAGAAGTCAGTGACATATTAGCAATCAGATGAAATCAAAAAAATTAAAACACATGTCAAAATTCAAGTTTTGTTTTGTGTACCAATAAATAGTGACACTAAAATCAATTACATCGTTGAATTTCCATCAGATGTGTCGCTATATCATAAGTGTGTTGTTGTATTAAAAAATTGGATGTGTCACTTTGCAATAAATAGTGACATCAATAGCTTCGTCAGATCAAATGTGTCACTAAATTAAAATTCATGTTGCAATAAAAAATGAGTCTAGCATCTCTATTTTAATTAAATGGTGAAAAAAATTAATAGGGCATCACTAAATTAATTGTGTCATTTTCAAACCCAAGTGTGTCACTGTATGGTGACGTGTCCCAGATGTGTCGCTGAATTTTCTCAAAGTGCATCATTGAACCTACAAACACAAGAAAATGGAAATCTAACAAGAAATTCATTAGATTCGATTAGTAGGGCCTTCCTTCTAGTGAAAAAATGTGACTGATGGCATACTATAGGTTAACTACACTTGATCCATATGAATTCGAATCATACTTAAGCCACTAAGCATCAATCCCAATAAGATAATTTAATGTAAATAAAGCAAAGGATCCATTAAAACTATCATTTTAAAACATGAAATCTTGACAAACATCTATTCTAAGTCATTGAAACTCATCCTATTGGGAGAGTGGTGTCGCATTGATGTGGAATGGCGACCCTTTCCCAATCCCTTCGATAATGAGCTTATTTCAATTAGTTTTATTGAAGAAAAATGATAAAAATGATGAGAGATGCATTGTAAAACATGATGAAAACTAATTTAACATGATATATGCTATGATGATTGATGTAAGTTTATGCAAAGCTATTCTAAATGTATGCAAGATTCGAAAGATTAAAACCCTAATTTCAAAATATACTAAATGGATGCAACTAAGTTACCATGGAATTCATTAATGGATGCTCTAAGCTAATATGATCAAGATTTAAAATCTACATATGGATGCAAATGAGACTAATTTTAACAACATAATTTTACTATTAAAATATGGATCCCTATTCAATAGATGCAAGGTTTATTTATAGAATAGGCAAAATGAAACTGATGGTGAAAATTGAAAGAATAAATCAATGGTCGAGATGGAAAGAAGATGGAGGCATGGCTCATGGATTCCCATCAAGGGTTGAGAATGTAAGTTGATATTTAATCAAGGGCTCACAATCATGCAAAGAATCACACTTTCAAAACTTGCTCAAGAAGTTTGTTGAAAGTTTTTTACAAGGAAGAATATTCCTTTTTTCAAACAAGTGAAGAGGGAAAGAATATTCCATGAGAATATTCCCTTGGGTGATCCCACAATAGTGGTTTACACTTTTTGGCCAAACTTGACATTGAACTGAATTTTTTTAACCGAATCTTCACTTTCGAGCACCTATAGCTGCTAAACCATGAGGAATTTGAAAGTGATGCAAACTAGTGATTTGTGACATTTTTTCTATAGATTCTAAATATTTTTTATTTTATTTTGGAATCAGATTGCATTTTTTTCCATCTCCTTCAAAAAATAAATTTTAACAATAAATAACATTTTAAAGAGTGATGTTCACTATATACAACATAACTTTTTTTCTATAAAGGATAAAATTCTTTCTTTTTTTTAATTTAGATTTGTAACTATGATATCTAGCATGTTCATTTGGTTTCATAGTGTTTTATTGAATTTTTTTCTTAATTAAGTTTTAAAGTGAAACCAATTACAATTTAGACATAGGCGAACCATATACAAGACACCTTTTTTGTATGTATCGAAATTCTTTTTTTTTTTTGCTAGATGAAGAACATCAATACCTAGCACAGACATATTTTTCAATATTTTTTTGTTAATCTACTATTTTTTCACATGTGCAGAACAAAGAGTTTGATTTTCGGTGAAAAACTTATATTCACAAGAAATAAAAAACAAATATAATAATCAAATTAAATATATTTAGAATTATACTTTTTGGGAAGCTTATAATAAGGACTGCATACAAAAAATAAATTTTAAACAAATTCATTTGATCCCCCAAAAGGTAAATCAAAAGTGGTTTTTATTAGCATTTTGATAGGTGTAAAGGAGACTTCATTATAGGTATGGTTTAAAACTAGAAGGGTTTTATCCAAGGGGGTTTGATCTAAGGTGGTTTGATCAAACCCTCTTCAATTGGAATCCTTTAAATGAAACTTTTCAAGGCTTAAATTATTATATTTTCTAAATATATGTGATTTCAAGAAAAATCAGGATATCTCATAAAGTGTAAACCATTATTGCAATAGCACCCCCTTTTGGAGGAAAATTGGCATTTAGCCAATTAAAACCAAATTTTAATGTGCAAAGGGGAAGGAATATTCCATGAGAATATTCCCTTTCAGAGGAATGTGCAAAGGAGGAATATTCTGAAGGAATATTGATGCAAATAAGGGTGGAATAATCTTGAAAACCTTTCCAATGAAGAAAACTCTCAAAGGTTCAATCACCAAATGATGGGTTTTTGCTCACTAACCCTCAATCCACTAGTAGCACTTCAAAAGTGGTTTTCCAACATAATTTCCCAACCAAACCTCATACTCAGAAACTAAAATCTGTTTTCAATACCCATTTGGAATTTCTAAAACATACTCAAAATTTAGGGGTGGTTATTTTTGAACAACAAAGCCAAAACTATGTTGCTACACTTGAAACTAGGCTTATTTAGGCTTATTCCACTAGGTCAAAATAGGTTTTTCACACTCCAGGCCTCAAACCTTCACAAAAATGGCTTATAAATGTCAAATTGGGTCTTCCTCAACCTTCCTAAGCATTACAAACACCTTCTAAAGAGTTTCACTATAAACCCCAACTTCTATGCAACTTAATTGCCCAAAACATGAAGTTTTCCACCTAGGGCATCAACAAATCTTCACCAATCTTCCTCCCCTGCTCCTTTAAATATAAATAACACTAAATACACCCTATCTACATCCATTCCACAAATATTAGGGCCAATTCATCAATGGAATGGAGAGAAACTCATTTTTCTTGCCTCAAACCAATCCTAGTCTAGGTTTTCAACAATTTTCAAGAAAAATGCTCTAACTCACTCAAATTTTAGTGAAATCAGATGATGAGACCAATTGAAAACAAAGAAGGATTGATAGAACCATCAATTCCAATCAATATTTTTCCACTCTCAGTTCGTACAAGGCTGTACAAGTTGTTGTAGTAGAAAATTCAATGAAGAAAAATGCAAAAAACTATGTTCTATTGATGCTCAAACTTCAATGTAATCACTAGAAACTAGTCTCGACCTTTAAAATTCTTATTTAAGCTTTTAAAAACACAAACCAACTGAATACAACTGAATTTTTAACTGTTGACTGTTCAACTTCCCTTTGAGACACAAAAATGCAAAAATGCAAAAGTTGCTTTACAACTTTGTGCGACTTTTACCATTCTTACAAAATTGACTCCAAACTAACTTCAAACCACCTAAAAACCTAATAAATGGTCTTAAAGACCTTATTATATGCAAAATGACCAAAATAATAACATTTGGCAACTTTATTCACATTAAGATCTATGGTGCCCTGCACCAAATATTCCCTTGCAAGTGGGAGAATTAGAATTAATTAGTAATTTGATAATTAAAACAATGTTTCAATTTATGCAAATTAAGGGAATTTAGGATATTCATTAAATAATTAACGTCTTATTTAATGAAAAGGGGTCAAAATGACATTTAGTTAAATAATTAAGATTATTTAATTAAATGGGAGGACTTTGGGTGTTAAAATTAAATATTTTGATTTATCCAATTTAATAGGATGAAAGGTTAGCATGAAAGGGTTAGGAATTAACCTAATTAGATTAATCATATTAATAGATGAAAATGATGCAATTAATTAAATAGCTAGAATAATTTAATCAATTAAAAGAAAAGATGGGTTTTAGGATGAAGCGGTGTTAGTATATTAGATTTGAGTGTGTAATATCATTCAAGACAATTTTAAGTGTCTACAATATGAATAACCGAAATGGAAACTCGGTGATCTAGATAATATACTTACAACACAAAGTAGCCTATTGAATATTTTGTAAGCTTTGATTCTGAAGTTAGGTATAATATAACCCAATATATAAAATATCTTAAAAGATAAAAGGAAGAAAGAGATAGGGATAGAAAAAATTTAATTTGAGTCTATATTTACATACAACTTTGAATAAATAGAAATATCTACAACATAAACCTATCCTTGCTTTGCTAATACTTTCCAAAATCCACATTGGATAGTGTAATATTCAATAGAATCAACTGAAATGATCCTTATTAGACATCCAATTATAGGCTCAAATTAATGAATAATTACCACAAGTTATGAAATATGAGTGTCAAGAGTTTGACCACATAAATTATTCCAAAAACATAAAGTAGTAGTGATAAGAAACACATACAGATTGATCAAATATTCATAAAATTACATGCATGAACAATGGAAAAAAAAATTAAAATATGAAAACCATTAAGGAGTATCACTCATGAGAGAAACTAAATAGCTTTTTATTTGTATTCATAAGATTTAATAAGTATTATCAATTATCAACCCCTTTACATGAAAAAGATAGTCTATTTCTAGTTTTGGCAATACCCTTCGTACATATTTTCACAAACATATCAATGGTTAGGATCAATTTAATGTTACAATTTGGGAGCATTTTATATTTATGGTAATCGGTGTCAAAAATATTTGGACAATGTCTAGCTTCAAAAACCTTCAATTCTAACACACATTTTAAGTGTCACAAGTTCCAAGACATATTTTTTTTATGTAAAAAAATTACAATAATTTACATACAATTAAAATAATCACAAAGTGGGATTTAGCCTAGGGAATATAAGTCCTCTTACAAATTTAAGAGATAACAACATAGGAAAAACATACTCTTCAAATGTAAAATCTAACTTCACTTTAGATCTTCTTCGTTAATTACATTTTCAACAACAATCTCATTTACTACGACCTTTCTACTCCTATATTCCATGAAAGCACTAAGTTCTTGCTTGATGGACTCTATATTAATTCTATCTAAAAAATTGAATATAAATCATTAAATTTAATAAGTGAAGGAAACCTTATAGAGTGATGTATTCCATTTGAGTTTATCCTTTTCTTTAGTGTCATAACTTATCAAAAGAAATATTTCGTTGTAATTTTTGTAACATAACATCATTTAGATCATTCTTAAATTTGGTGGGACCATTGACATCGTCTCCTTCACTATAGTAGTGGTTAGAAGTACTATCAACCATTGCTTATATGCATATAAGAGTGTCCACTACATCATTATTGGCTTTATTAAACTTCACCAAACTTTATTTCAACAACTTTGTGTTGGAACATGTTTGTCATTGCACCAAAATGTCAACCTATTAATGCCCAATACAAACACTAGAGATAAGTAGATCTACAGGAGATGGTTATTCCATGTCTTGAATCTGAAGGGAGACGCTAGTGATTTCTCCAACAATTTCCCCTCAATTTCACCTGAGGGGATTCGAACCTGCAATCCAACTCTGATACCATTTGTTGGAATGCATTTGTTGTTGCGCCAAAATATTGGCTTGTTAACACTCGATATAAATGCCAGAGATAAGCGAATCCATGGGAGGTGGTTAGTCCATGTCCCAAATCCAAAGGGAGATGCTATCAATTAGGTCAACACTTTTTTCTCAAATCAATAAGCACCATACAAACATCCAATTGGTTTGTGTCTTCCTTCTCCGATATCCCCTCCACCAAAGTTTTGAACTTTATCTCTTACATCATGATAATACAATGGTTTTGGGCACATGTGGTGAGCTCCTTTTTACAATCCTCCATCAATCCATTTATTCTTCCATTAGCCAATTTAATATTTTTATGAGTGCTCATGGTTTCATTAATTACCTTACATCCATATTTATATAAGTCCTCCATCCATTACTCAGTGAATGAGGAGATGCACTTAAATTTATCCAAGGTAGTAGCTTACTACTAGGATATCACTACTAGAGGTTTAAGGAACCATCCACAACTTGTAATCAACCAACAGTTGTTTTATGTAGGTGGTCACCTTTACAACTTTCTCTTTTAGTGCATCACTTATTTTCATAGCTAGGTTGACTTTTGTTATTTGATAATTGATTTAAAAATTTCCTTGTCATCCTTTTCAACCATAGGAGTAGTAATCTCAAACAATTATTGATCTTGAGTAATTTATACTAATGAAATATATAGTCTTTGGATTAATGTTTTTCTCTAGGGAGTGTCCCACATAGCCACAATATGATATAATCCCTTGGCTAGAGGATTCATCATGTGATTATTCTTGTCCATATTAATGTCCAATCAGCTAGATACTAGGGATCTATAGTGGGATCACCTTCAGGAGGTGCTTGGGGTTAAAAAGATAGATGATCTTGATTTTGGGTAGGATAGAGTATAGGCATTTATAATGATTCTTTAGTTTAATTTTCACCCTTATTTTCCTCTAATTTTTATTATATTTTTTCTCCTCTAATTCCTTCTCAAACTTGTCTAAAATTCCATAGCCTTAGTGATATAGATTGTATGATCTTATTCTTAGGATTCTTCTTTCTTCTCTATTTTCTCAAGGACCGCATCCTTTTCTCATTTTATATATTTATTTTCTTCCTTCTCCTCTTTCTTACCTATCTTAATTTTTCTTGTAATCTCCTCTTCTTCTATCTCCTTTTCTTTATCTTACACATATAGTTCCTACTCCTTGGTATGTGCAATTTGTTCTTCTATTTGCATAGTAATTTCCTCTATGTTACACATATTGAGAGCCCAAATACCACAAGGCATAGAGATTCATAGATTTAAGAAATGTGGCAGTAAAGAAGATTCTAGCAATCATGTCTTGACATACACAACCTTATGTAGTGACTTCATTTTTGAAGACAAACTCTTGGCTAAGATTTTCCCTAGGTCTTTGAAAGATACAGTCTTGGAATGGTTTTTCTCTTTATTGAATAACTCAACTAATTCATTCAATGAGCTTGTTGATGCCTTTATTAACCACTTCCAACTGCACATTGGTCCCAAGAGACCTTAGTTAATTAAATGAAATGTAAACAAAAGGATGATGAAAAGATCACTGATTTTATAGCACAGTACCAATTACTTTACTCACAAATCCGCATTAAGATTCTCGATGTTGATCTTCAAAGAATGTTCATTGAAATTTTGCAAAACAAAATTTAAGACAAGCTTGGGATGATGAAATTTCCCTCCTTCACACTTTTGTGCACGGCTCTTTGTGACTATCAAAATTTGGTTAGCCATCGTGAAGCAAAAACTCCCTCTAACCACCGTGAGAAATCTGAATTTGTGCCCCATAACAATTTCCAACCATTCAAGAAAAAAAATAAGATATTTTTACAGATAAATCCACCCCCAACAAGTCAACATGTTGACTCTCAAGTAGCTACAATAAACACAAAAAATCCATATCAATTCAGAGAGTGTAATAGACAATTTACCCCATTACCTAATACCCTTCATTCTATCATGTTGCAACTTATGAGTAAGAACTTAGTTACCTTACCTCCCATTAGAGCCATTAATACCACTAATCCCTTACCTCCAAACTTTAACTCAAATTTTGTTTGACATTATCACCAACAAAATAGACACGATACGGAACATTGTAAGCGTCTTAAACAAATTATGGAAGAAGTCATTGATTCTAATCACATCCAAATTGGTGGTTTTAATGATCAAGGAAATAATTTTGTTTCCCCACCCAGCCAAAATTTTCAAATCATAACATCACCTTTGTAAAAGCTAGTGATACCAAGAATGATATGAATGTTGACAAAATTCAAGATATAAATAATGATAATATGAGTGATAATGAAGAAGACTTACAAGATATGGTTGGCTTCATTGACATTCAACCTCATAAAGGCCAAATCATCTTGTCTATGAACATTGCTTTCTCATAAAATGATGTAATCAAAAATGCACCCAATGGTCCTCTTTACATCATCAAAACAATCAATGACAAGCCTACTAATGGGATATTAATTGATCCCATGCATCTAGAGAATGTGATCACCGACGAATTCTTGTTTGTACATGAACTTTACCAAGTTTCTTATGAACAACCAAAATCATGGATCAATACATAATTTTTTCTTGCCCTATGATAGGTTCGATCACTCTCTCATTAAAATTTGGGCCGAAACAATTGAATGTCTCATTCTCCATCATCCCATCGTTGGAACAATTCCATGTGAAACTTGGTTATCCATGGCTACACTCCATGGATGTTGTCCCATCTATAGTGCATAAATTCTTAAAGTTTCCATTTTGCAATGACATATTTACTATGCATCATAGTGGTTTTAATCCTATGTCTTCCCGTGGGAATTTCTTGTTGGATTTATTTCGACCTAAACCCATGGAACCTATTAAGCCTCATGAGGACTTCTTTTTTAAATATTATCAAAAGTTCAAGGCAAGGTGCATAAAAAAATTATCCCTTAGCAACATGCCTCAATCCATGATTGAGCCTCCTATCATTGATGAAACCATGATTGAACCAAAATCCCTTCCAAGTAACGAAGACCAATCCATGAAAAATCCTTCGCCTATTTCCTATAAGAGACCAAGAGATACCCATATAAGTGTCATTGTGCCTCTAAAACTTAAACAAGTTTACAAAGCTAAAGAGAAAGTGGTTGAACAACCTTCCATGGTTCCTTTCGTTCATCCCTTCGGGAAGAAAACAAACCAATGGTTGATAAACCCACTCCTACACAATAACAACTTGAAAATCGTGCAAAAATAAATAGAAATGATAAAGATCTTAGGCATAGATGTGTTATTTCTCATCAATTAGAAGAAAATAACAAAAGAGAAAATCAAGATCAAACACCAACTCAAGTAAAGCATGATGATTCTCCACCTTTTCCATAACAAACACATGAAACCTCTATGGATATTTCCATTAGGCCTCTACTTTTGATTAACTTGGATGATGATGATGATGAGATTGCTAAGATTGATGAGGAAGTGCATAATGAGCCGAATTTATTATTTTCCTCTTCCATGAGCTTAGATGATAACAATTGTGATGATCCTCCTATAAAGAGTGACTCGCCACATTTTGAACCTAGTGATTCTTCTAGTACAACACTTGTCACTATCCCTTTGGCTATTTTCCCACCTTTCACATATGATGAACAAGATTGGAATGTGGATGACCTGCTATAGGTTGACTCACATATGCCATACTAGTCTTTTCTTGTCTTCTTTTCATGTTCTTTCTGATTGCATGTATGTAATGTGATCCCACGTACCGTGCTTCTTAGCATGTCTTTATATGTTTTGGAGCCTACTTTGTATGACCATTGTTACTATGTTGGTGCAAGGATACAAAGGAAGTGAACCTATCATGACATTATTCCATTTGTATATTCATTCTTCTATATGTCGTAAATATTTATCTTTTCTTTTGTCTTGTGTTTTCCTTTTGGGGTTGATGCAAGGCATTGAGACATTTAGGTATCTTCCATGTTGACCCAAAATATTTTCTTTGTTTTCACTCTCTATGGTTATTCTTCCTTTATTCTCATTTTTCCATGAGTCATTTCAAGAATGATGACAGTTCTAAGCTTGATTATATCACTATAGCAAAGACATACACTAACCCCAAATCCATGGATCCCTTATGTTTTATCTTAGGATTTCATATAGGGGGAAACCCCCTTTCTATGACATAGCTCTATTTTGGAAACATATGTTTTACATAGGGCTTTCCAAATAAAGCTCTCATGTATCAGCATTTATCATTCTTCTACTTTAAAGTAATTGCTCACAGCATGGTGTTTAGCAATTTCTTTAAAGTGGGGACATACACATCACCACTCATTATTTGCTTCAAAGTGTGGCCTTCTTACTTCATGTGATGTGTCTTCTTGTTGGTGACATTGGGTTTGATGTCCTTTAAGAGTGTGACCTTTCTTAGCATATGGCATTCCTCTTAGTGGTAATGTTGTGGCTTGCATTCCCTAAGTTGTGAATTTTTTATCTTCGACTAGTCCTCTCTTGGTGACATGAAGCACGATGTTCTCTGAGGTGGGAGCTTTCAAGAATTAAGAAAAACCCCTTTGAATATATACTACCCTATGGAATTTATAACTTTTTCATGGCTACCAAGCATAACATAACTTGCTTGCTAGGGGGGCCTTTTTGTTTTTCATGAGTGCCTAGCATAATCTAGCTTGCTAACCTTATGGAACCTTTTTGTGTGGCACCTTATCAAAGTTATCAGGAGGTATAACTTTTGATATGGTTGATGTATGGGAGCCTATAGACCTAGTATGACTTCCCATCAGCCACCTTTTTGGGGCTCACCTAGTGGACAACAAATTTCACTAGCCTGTGTGAGTATATTTTGTTTGCATAGTGGACAGTAGGTTTACACTTGTGAATGTTTATTTTGGACAAAAAACTAAGGCTTGATCCATACCTATTGGAGAAATAGTCAAGGCTTGATCCACCCTTTTCTCTTTTTCTTTTTGCATTAATGTTAGCATTGCATGCTTGTGTATCTTGTCTTGTTGATGTATATCATATGTATATGTGTGTTCCTATGTACTTATGTTGGTTTTCGATGGGATCTTGATCCTAGGGGCTTGGCCACCTCCTTGATATTTTTTGTCATATCTCACTAACATTTTTACACTTGGACCCCTCTTGATATTTATTTGTCTACTTTAGTGGGAGTTTGAGTGCAAGTTTTTACTCTCACTAAAGTGGGGGCTAAATGTAGTTATAGAAAATGTACTCCTTTACATTTTATCACTTTTTTTGCCTCCCTTTAATTAATTGGAACTAATTAAGCCTCTAATTGACCCAATTATTCATTTAAAAGCCTAATTAATCAAATTTTCTGAAAGGGGAACCTACATTAAACAATTACAAACATAAAATTACACATCTTGGAAAATTTGTGTCCTAGTTTAAAGCCTAGGACCCATTCACCCAAGGGCGAATGGGTCCTCCTTAAGTTTAGGACCCCATTTTTTAATATGTTTTTGGTGGCATTTTCATGATTCAAATTCAAATTATAATTGTCAGCCTTTGATGTTTAATTATTGGGAAATTAGAAAATGTCCTATAAATACAAGGTCTTTTTATCAATTCAAATCCTAAAATCAAGAAGTTACATAATTTAAATTTCACAAGAGCAAAGATTATTTTCAAGAGCATTCAAGAGAAGATTTATTAGTCTTCTACATCAACATTCAAGATCTCAAGCATCATGTCAAAGCTATTTGCATCTATGCATGTTTTTGGAGCTAACATTGTGATGTAGGTTTCAAGTTTTCAAGCATCAAATCAAGTGTCAAATCAAGGATCCAATCAAGCTATTTCATGCAAGATCTAATCCTTGGAGTGATGTGTTATAATTTATTCCTTCAAGGGCAGTCATTAAAGGATTTTGGTGAGTTGCAACAAGCTGGTTTTCATTCATCATTCCTTCTTTTTATCATTATTTCATTTCAAGGTTTAATTACCAAACTAGGGTTTGACCAAGGAAAACTCTTATACATGAAAAAAAACATTTTTCTCCTCTTTGTTTGTTTGTATATTTATAGGTTAAGAGGGATTGAAGGTTGATCAAAAGTGCAATTTTTCAAAGTTGTCAAATTTTTCATCAAAGTTGTCAATACGCGGAATCTTACTTGCAGAATTTATTTTTGAATTTTCAATAGTGAGATCTAGAGGAATTGAGAGTGTAGATCCAGGAGAAGAGAACTATTAAATCATATTTTAGATCCCTGTAGTAGGACCCATTCACCCTAGGGTGAATTTGTCATAGGAGGACACTCGGCAATAGCTTTTGGTGACTAGTGCACATCAACTTACCCTTCTCATATCTGTTTGAATTTTGTTGTTTTTTTATTGTGTTATTATTTAAATTGATGATTCAACTTTTACATTGCATAATTGAGATCATTTGGTATTTTTATTTTTTCTCACCAATGTGAATTTTAGGCATATTTATCGTATCTTTCCATAAGGAAAAACAACCAAGATCTCCAATAGGGTTGACACCTAAGGGTTCAAAGTCAATCCTACCTTTGGGGATCTATTTTTCCTAATGAAATAAGGATGATACGTGGATGCATTCTCTATTTATTCATTTTTCTATCACCTACATTTTCTTTCATTTCAAGAGCTTGGATTCTTTCACCTTGCCATCACCTCATAGATGGTGTGCAATTTCTCCCATACTTCATTTGTTGTCCTACATTACATAAATTTCATAAACTTAGAATTAGACAAACCGCATAAAATAGAATTCATAGCCTTGGAATTATTTTCACAAGCCTTCTTTTCAGCCTAATCCCTCAAATGATTTTCAAGAATATCATATCCCTCTATAACTAACATCTAGATTTCAAGACCTAGAGCCATCAAGTATGCTTCCATCTAGACTCTCAAAAATGCATAATTTGACCCATCAATGAGTGGTTCCTTATTTTCAAATAATCCCTCTTATTCCATAAAAGTGCCTCATCCTAGATCTATCTCAAGTTGATTAAGCTTCTTCAAAGGAACTCTACTCTGATACCAATTAAAAGTCACACAATCTATTGAGAGGGGGGATGAATCGATAGATCAAATACATTTAAAACTCTTTGACTTTAACACATATACCATAACATGAAACTTGAATCTTCACTACTACTAATCAAGCATCAATCAAGAACACACATCCACACAGTAGAATACCAGATATACATAGAAACCCAAGATGGGAAAAACCATGATGATAATAGCTTCTTGGATCTACTATCCAAATCTAGCCTCACAAAGCAAGAATATAACAAGTGAATTTTACAATATGAAGTAGGTACCAACCTACCAAAGACACCAATCCCAAATTTTATTTGTAGGCACCAACCTACTGGAGACACCAATCCCCAACACAGATCGGTACAACAAGTAGAACACTAGTCCTACCAGAATACATAGATATAGCTTGCAGATATTCAATGCAGCCTAACACATCTCATACATTTTCTGAACTAGCTTCATACTCTCTTCCATACTCCTTATGATCTTTTGATAATAGTGCACACTTGAAACATAGCTCACACTAAACACTAGCTCACACAATAGTCTCTTTTTATATTCACAGCCTTCTCTTCAATTATTCTTCACCTTTTGCATATACGCAACTAAGGAATATATACATGAAATTGTATTAGCACTTTCCATGTTGAAAAAGGATCTGCAAATAACCAGGATAACATAAGGTGGACCTAAATTCAAATTGCATAAAACATGTAGCAGGTCGGTTCCTCATTTAAATTTAGGATATCATTGAGTTTGATCTTAATGAATTGGTTGAATTGAGGTATTTGGAAGATTTTTGGAATGTTATCAGGTGGCAATGTCAAGAATGTTTGACCTTCTCCTCCTATGATATTTCTCTCCTCTAAACCATATTCTTTCCACATTTTATTACCAATTTTGGAGATTTTACTGATGTATGGAAGTAGTTTCTATGGAAATCCCATGTTGGCTATACATATTTCTCTATTAGTAGTAGCATCTCCATACATTATATTCTTAAAGTATTCTAGTTCAGTATGACTAAAATCAAATGTGAGGGTTGAGTGGATCTTGGAAGGAGAAGTGACTACTTGAAATTTATACTTTATCACCATAGCTCTTTAGAAATCTTCTATTCAACCTACAAAGACTTAAAAACTATGTAACCATAAAATATTATCCAAAAAATATTTAATTTTAAAACATTATCCAAAAAATATTTAATTTTAAAATATTAATACATGTTTTATGCCATATGTATGAACTAATGAGATTTATTGGGGCATTAGGACATCAAACTAAATGGAAAGATAGAAAATATCCACCAAAATCCCACAATATTAAAACCTTGAAAGCAATATCTATTAACTAAATAATGTGAGGCACCTTGTAGTATTGGTATTTTAAACTAAAAGTTAGAGATGTGAAATCCCATGACAATCCCACACTATTGAAATTAACTTGCATATTAAAGAGATGTTGAGTTCATCAAGGCATTGGACCCAAAGTTAGAATTTTTCACATCCTTGGAAAACTTGAACATCCCTTTTTCATTTTCATCTATGTAACAAAGAGGTAAGTGATGGATTTTGAATTGACATTTATACTTTCTCAACTTCACATGAGGTCCATCTAAACTTAAGGATCTAACTAGAAGTTGAAAGTCCTTGTGAAGATCCTACAATCCCATGGGCCTATTTTTATTCACAAACATGACTTGAAAATTATTTTAAATTTTATACACATAAGAAAAACATCCTTCAAATACTCACAAATATGAAAATATCATAGTGGAAATTTTGTAGATCCCAATTTTTATCTAAACATTTCTATAACTTACACCATTTTTAGCTTGATTAAACATGAACCTCCTAGGGAAAATAAAATATTAAAATATTTAAGCAAATAGAAAATAAATTAATTAATTAATGTGCCCCGATAGATCTAAGGTCATAAATTTCAATATATAATTCAACTAGTTTTAGGGTTCATGAATTAACATGTTCTAAATAAAACCCTATCCTATAGAATTAGAAAAAAAAATTGAAACAAAAATTAAATCTACTAAATCAAACTTAAGCTATCTAGAATGCTAAATCAAGCAGTATTATTTAATTTAATCAAGAAACTTAAAAATAATCAAGAGGAATATTATTACTAGTTTATAATTTTTTAATGTGAAAACAACTTTGAATGTGACCTAGAACTAGAAACACTATCTACCTACTTCAATCCACACTCAAACCTATAAATCGGCCATGAAATAAACTACACAAGATTCAAGGGTTTCTTTCATAGATTTGGAGAAACACAAAGGTTGATAGAGCTTAAGAAATCAATTTGTAAATGGTAAGTCTTGTCACATGAAATTGCATCCTATTGCAATTGGTTCAACATTCCAATGAAACAATGAGAATCATCTCAAGGTGTAGAACCTTATAGTTGAGATATGACCTCCAAAGAAGGTAGGCTTCCCTTCTAACCTATATGTAGAGTGTTGATCCAACCCAACATAGATTAAACCTATAGGCTAATCCTAATATAATAGCTTGCACAAGAAAAGGAAGAGATAAATGCAGAAAATCCAAAGGGGTGGTGATGCACCTAGATTAAAAGAGTTTCTTCTTTCCCACTACAATATATATAACTAATTAAACTGTCAGAAGAACTCACATAGTTCTATCTTATACCAAAAATATAAATGGGTTAATCATGTTTAGGTGTGTCTCTAGTATAACAAAGAACTATGTGATTTCTTTTAGCAGTTTAATTAGTTCTCTATATTATAGTGGGGCAAGAAGAAACTCTTTTAATCTAGGTGCTTCACAATCCCTTTTTAACTCCCTATATTTATCTCTTTTCTCCTCTATAAGATGTTAGATTAGATAAAACTTGTAGGTTTAATCTGTGTTGGGTTGGATCAACACTCTACATCTAGGTTAAAAAAGGAAGACAACCTTCTTCAAAGGTTAGATCTCAACTACAAGGTCATACACCTTGAGATCATTCCCATAATGTCATTGGAATGGTGAAATTTTTTTAGTAAGGTGTAATTTCATGTGACAATAGTAATAATGATAGAAAAATTTAGGTTTTATAAAGGCTAGATTCACGTAAGTGAGATATTACTGTGACCTAATGAGTAGGTAGAAAAGTGGAATATGGAAGATATAAGGATATAACGATAGGTGAAAGAAATATGGAAGAACTCCATAGAATCCCCAAAAACCCACATAGTTGAAATAGTACATAAATATTAGGAAATTAGGACTTTAGAATTCAAAGGCAAAGTGGAAGATGTCTAAAAGAATCCCACAAACCTATGTAATGCAAATTTATGGATTCTATTAGGCATCAATGACTTTGAGGGTGGGTGATGAATCATATGGTAATTTGAGGGACTTTGGTACTGTTGACGCAAAAATTTAAAGGGCAGCAACCTTATGGGAAACTTAGCTAATGGGGGACATGTGCGCGTAGCTAAGTGACCTTCGGGTTTTATCGAAGCCGGATCTTCATTTTTATGGGGGGCAGGTAAAGGGTGAGAAGGATAACATGAAATAATCACACCTAAACTAAGGCGATGCGCCAAATCATAAGAGAATTAACTAAGCACAATGTTGAAAGTAAAGGCTCGAATAGTAACTGTTGTTTATCAAATAGATGCTTTTGAACACAACAAACATAAGAACATCAATTCATTTGCATAGCATAACCAATATAGCACAAGCCAACACAGAAGAGTAATAACATGATCTACATTTTATTGAGTTGCATGAAGATTACAAAAGCTTGAAATAGACATTCAGATACTTCAGGAAATGAAAGCACAACTTAATATCCTATTAAATGCATGAAAACAAAGAGGCCGAATTGATTAACACAGTTTGCAAGTTCAAATTCAATAGAAAATATTACAAAGGCTAATTCCTAGTGCTCGAGAAATTTAATCTATCTAACAAAAACCTATCAAATGAGGAAGAGGGTTGCTTAAATAAGCCAGCCCACTGCCTAAAAGCCTTTATGAGAAAGATGCTTCTATGAAAACATCAATGACCTAGATTCCCTCGAGCTGACATCGAACAGAAAGATCGTGCAGCAACATGCCAGCAAGCATGTCGTTTGAGAAAATAGGGCCACGCAACAATGGCAGGGAACACATGGCAACAGAGAAGAACCAATGCACAAGCGAAAAATCCCAAATAATTTGCACACAGAAAAGCACCACACATCGAACACATGGAGCCTGGAAAACATAAGGAGGGACGTCCCAACAAAAAGCTCTGAAGGGAAGCCACGTGGAAAGACCTCCGGCAAAAGAAAACATAGAGTGGGCCCGACTTGGAAGGAAACAAATGAAGGCCATGCATTGAATGCACGGAACCCGGCAAAGGAAAGAGCGATATGACACAACAAGAAGTTTTGATAGGAGGCCACGTGGAAGATGCCAAGAAGTTGTGAACGATACCAAACAAGGCGAAGCTGTGAAAAGAAAAGAAAACTTCGAAGGCACAGCGATGTGTGAATAAATGTTCATAGTTTGGTGACTCACAGGGACATTTCACCTGTGGAATGAAGAACCCCAAAAACTTTGGTCCAACTTCATTATTATCGCTCACGACTGAGAGAGGACAGTCTGAAGGCCAGTCCAAACTTCAGTTGATGGCGCAAAGAGAGCACGCAGATTTTCATGTGCCAAGTTAAGATCAATTATTGCCTTAAAAGGAAATCCGCTAGATACCTTCACCTCCAACTCAAGCTAGAAAAAGAGTTGTGCCAGCTGATGCACTATGCTTTCAATATTTTCGGCAGTTGAAGATTGATCAAAGGATTGGAAAATGGACAGATCCTGCTTCTTCTCCTTGATCCTTGCAATTATGTGCTCAATTCCTGCCACCGTTTGATCTGCGATGAAGGGCGATGGGAGCCCTCGCTGAGTTAAGCGAGAAATTTTTTCTCGCATATCACTAGTAATCTAGGTTAGCTTGGCTCTGCACTCTCCCACATGTTGGACAGCCTCGTGCATAGAGATGAGAATATTTACACCCATAGTCGTCGTTGTTCAATCCTCGATTCCCACGCTGCTCAATGCTTCATCGAAGGCTGTATATAATTTTCCCAACAATCGCCTTCCCTCTGAAACTTTATCAAAAGTCATCTCTTGCACCTGCTGCATCGTTTTGCTAACCACCCCACATAAATTGGTTGCCTGCGCCATAAATTTTAGAGTGGGATGCAATGTAAGGCATAATTCTTTGACCTTATCCCAGTATGACGCATGTAGTTCCTTGGTGACCTCGAGCAATTTCATTTGGGGTGTCAAAGGCTGGGCTCTCAAAAGATCCAATTTCATAGTTTTGCAACTCAGCTCCACCTTCAACTCTGTCATGCTTCTCTCCAAGACGGAAAACTAACTCCTCAAAGTAGAAATTTCTCTCTCCTTCTCTCCCAAGGCCAATTCGGCATGCCCCTTCTCAGTTTCTTGCTCCAAAGCAGCGTTCATCTCATTTACCTCCTCATTAGTGCTCTATCGAAGTTGTTTCAGGCCATCATTCACCTACTTGAGTTCGAAATGCACGAGGAACACCGCTGCAAGGTTCGCACTACCTGCCACTTCCTCATGAGAATGCATAACGTTGAACCTTTCTGAAACATGCAATGGTATGAGGAATTTGAGAGGATGGTGTTTCCTCACCATGCGCCACCTGCTACTGCTAGACTCTCTACTGCCTGAAGAAAATGTGAAAAATATGTCTCCATTTTCTTTTTTTCTTTTTGATGAATTCTACCCTACCGTCAGCGAATATATATATATATTTTGAAACATGGCCAAGGGCCTCACTGATTAATATATATATATAAAATGTAAATGCTCCTGGAAATAATATAAGATGCAAATTTTCCACATCTGGCTCTTTCATTTTATTTCAATTTTGCACTATTGTGGCTGCTATTCTAAAAAGCACTCAGAAAAAACCCCAAACTAATAAAGTAGGAAAAATATTTACATATTTACAAACTTACTGCATAAGTTGAATCAACTGAATTTTTTAAGGTGTATTCCATTAACTGGAATACCCAAAGCTTCACCTTCCATGGTCTCTAACTCAAATGAGTTATATTGTTTGCACTAGATGATCCTGAACAACCCTTCCCAGAGACTGTCGAACTTGCCATGTTGGTCGGGCTTTGCTCCATGCTCCTTAAACTTGAGCACCAAGTCCCCACATTGTACCCCTAGTCAGATGTCTTCTTATCAAACCACCTCTTCACCACCTACTGGTGGTTGTTCATTGCCTTGAGAGCATGCTCTCTTTTCTCTTGAAACTCAAGTAACTCAGAAAACCGTACCTCCATAGCTCCATTTTGCTCAATTTCAAGAGATTTGAGCAATTGGATAGCAGGGATTTCCATAGAAATGGGCAACAACGCCTCCTTTTCGTACACCATCTCATAAGAATATGTTTTCAATAATTGCTTGGGTGTGATACGGTCTACCCATAGCGTTGTCCGGAGGTGTTTATGCCAATCCCTTTCATGTTCTAAGCCTATTCTTTTAATCAGCCTAATGAGAATTTTGTTCGTGGATTCAGCGAGGCCATTCCCCTGTGGGTAATAGTTAGAAGAGGTTTTTAAGAAAACTCCATATTTTAATGCAAATTGGCTCATTTTGGAGCTGAGAAAAGATTTAGCATTATCATATATGATTGTCTTTGGCGGGCCGAACCTAGCCACCAATTCCTCCAAGAAGTTCACAATTTTTGCCTCCATTGCATTTTTTAATGGTACAACCTCTGCCCATCTGGTGAAGTAGTCAGTTCTCGTTAAGATCTGCCTATGTCCGGCTGATGAAAATGGATTAATCATGCCAATGAAGTCAAGACCCCATTGAGCAAAAGGCTCTTCCACCACTATTGGTTTTAGTGGCATAGCACCATTTTTCCTTTTTCCAACAAAAAACTGACACTCACTGCAAGACTTCACCAATGAATATGAATCATTGAATAACATCGGCCAAAAATAACTAGCACATATGATTTTGATTGCAGTGGTTCTTGTTAAAAAATTCCCTCCGGCCGGGCCACTGTGATATTGTTCCAATATTATTTTTGCTTTCTCTTCAGTTACACATCTTAACAGGATACCATTGAAATTTATTTTGAAAATAACTCCCTCCAAGAGAACATAACCATTATTTTTCAATCGATAAATACATCTCTTGAATGATGGGAGATTGGTTGGATACCTTCTGGTTTGCATAAAATTTATCCTGGCCTCCAACCAATCATCCTTAGAGCTTTCTTCATTCAATAGCACAGGTTCTGAGACTTCGAACTCAGCAACTGGTTCATTGTTTTCAGCTAAGTACTTGCACAGTCCCTTTCCTTTGACAGTCTTAACTGGCTTAATTTCAATGTCATACTCCAGGATCTTAGTTATCCAGTTAGCTCGCTTCTTGGTGATTTCTCCTTCCATAATGTATTCCTGCACACTAAGGTGTGGCACACAAACAATCACCTTGTTGCATGATATAAGGTGTCGGAACTTCTTCAGCCCCTTTACAATAGCAAAAACTAGCTTCTCTATAAATTTATATTTCACCTCATATTCTTTGAGGGTGCACGAATAAAAGGCAATGGGTGATTCTCTTTTATCTTCATTATCCTTCTGCATTGGCACAATGGCGATACTGTTGCCACCACCAAAGACGTACATAATGAAATCTTTTGACAAATTCGGATTAATCAATACAGGAGCTAAAGAAATAACCTCTTTTATTAGTTCGAAAGCTTTTCTAGCTTCCGTTGTCCATTTGAAAATATGGTCCCTTTTCAACATCAAGGTAATAGGTTGAACGATCCCTGCAAAGTCTACAATGAACCGGCTAATGAAATTAACCTTGCCCAAAAAATATTAAACTCCCTTTTTGTTGACAGGTAGAGGGAGTTCCATGATTGTTTTAACTCTCTCTAGATCAATGGTGATACCCTCCTTCGAAACAACATAGCCTAACAACTTCCCCTAGAGGACCCCAAACACACATTTTTTTGGGTTTAAAAAAATCCTGAACTCTTGGCATTTCTAGAAGACAAGCTCAAGATGATCAAAAAGAACCTCGACTGATTTTGAAAACACGGTCAGGTCATCCAAATAAATAAGAATTATTTTATGTATCAAATCCTTGAAGGCAATATCCATAGCTTGTTGGAAAGTGGCTCAGGCATTTGAAAGCTTGAAGGGCATTTTAGCATAAGCATATGTACCCCACTTGGTAGTAAATGTTGTTTTGTGCTGGTCCTCCTCTCTCACATGGATCTGATTATAACTTGACAAAACAATCCAGCATTGAAAACATTTGAGAACCAACAACTGTTTGTAGAATTACCTCCATTAAAGGCAAGGGGTAATGGTCCTTCAAGGATGCTCTATTCAAGTCTCAGAAGTCGACGCACAAGCATATGTCACCATTCTTCTTCCAGACCAACACCAGGTTAGACACCCAAGTGTTGTTCTTGATCGGAAACACTATCTAAGATGAAATCAACTTTTTTAATTCATGTGACATGAGTGAGTCGATCTTTTGATTGACTGGCCTTTGCCTCTGATGCACAGGTTTTGTTCCTTCTAGTAGATTAATGGTGTGTTGGATAATCTTGGGATCGTATCCCTTAAGATCATCATATGACCAGGCTACCACACTTGGATACCCTTCACAAAAGTGCTTCAGCCTTTCTTTATTCTTCTAGGAGACACCTTTTCCAACCTTGAGCTTTTTATCTTCTCCGATATGCAAATCGGTATAGTCTCCTTTATCAGCTACAAGCTTCCTCTTGTATTTCATTGCATCATCAGAATCAAATAAACTCTTGAGAGTGACTCGACCCCTGGGAAGCTTATTTGATTTTAATTGGATTACTTGATCTCCATAGGCCTCGGCGATCTTTGGTTGTAGTTGATCTGCAAATTCTCTGGACAACTGGAGAAATGATGCGATGTGAGTATCACTATCAAAAAATTGCCAGTCTTGATCATTGTTCAGGACCGCAGGCCACACGATCATTCGCACTGAGTGTCTATTATTAATCAACTTGGAAGCTGGTTCAAACTAAGATCTGATAGTTGCCATTCGGTTAGCTTCGGATTTTTGCTCTTTGGGTACAACTTGGATATTGAATGCCTCAAAGCCTTCAATCGGGTCCCAAACTCTATGCCAGTATGATTGCATACAGACATTCTTTGTAGCAGAGAGCCCTCAGATTTGGTTCACCACCAATTCGAAATCTCCAAACACACATATTTTCTTTGCGCCCATTCTCTCTGCCAAATCCAAACCGTGGACAAGGCCTTCGTATTCTGCTTCATTGTTTGAGCATGCAAAATAGAAGCGGTAAGACCTCAAGGTCTTATCCTTGGATCGAGACACCAAACATATTCCTGCACTGGCTCCAACTTTGCATCTTGCTCCATCAAAGCGTAAAATACATAAATCGGAGGATGCTTCACCTACGGACTCTCAAGTCACTCTAGGCATAATCTAGTCTTCTTCATGTATGACATACATTCCTAGCCCAATTGCATGATAGTTGTCAAAAGGGTATGTATCTATAAAGTCATTCAAAAGAGCCTCCTCTACCTTTGTTCGGGAGCTTCTTGCTTCCTCTTCCTCAAGAAGTTTCACTTTGAGCCTCTCTTCGGAAGTGATTGAGGTATGTGCTGACTCAAAATTGAGCATGGCTTCATCAGCCACATGTTCGGAATGCAAGGATTTTGACAATAACTTCATCTTGGCTCCATGCTTCATTCTCATAATCAAGTGCGACCAGTCCAATGCCATGTAGCCTCCAACATTTGCAATGAATTCTCAAGACAAACTTATCCTGAATAGAGGGACATCGTTGAGCACAATATCCTGATTCACGGCAATACTTGGACAGGAAAATAATGTCATGGGCAATCCTTTAATTACTTTGGCGGTGTCAACCTTGTTCCCGTCAAGCTGCATGACTCCTTTGTTAAGAGGCTCGTATTTGAGCCCCAGAGCATCAGCTACTTGCTTTAGCATGACGGTGGTGCTAGCACCAGAGTCAATCATACAATTATGCAACAACTTGTTACCAATTATGAGTGTTGGAAAGACAGGCTTACGTTTAGGCTTACTCTCTTTTTTCGGTTTTCTTTTCTTCTTGTTGATTGGCTAAAACTCTATCCAAGTCTGGCTTGGATGTCTTGTTCTTCAAGGGCTACTCCAACATCTTCATGTCTTCTTCTCTCGATAATTCCTTCTGCAATAGTAGCTTTTTCTCTGGGATGGCCAGGATATCCCACAAGGAAACATTGGCAGAGGATTTCTTTAGTTGCTCCACCACGTTGAATGGAATTCATGAGTGATGATTCATGGTAGCTTGCTCTTTCTACTTCGTAGCTAGTACATCCGGCTGTTTGGAAATAGCCAGGGTGATCATGGGGGATTTTTCTTTTGGAGGAGGTGGATTCGGGGAATAGGGAGCAGCCACCTTGGACTGTTGCAGAATTGATGACAGTTTTACCGACGGACTAGGCATTGAAATAGGTGAACCTTTAGTCGGCAAAGATGTGAATTCTCCAGTGAGTCTCTACTTTGAATGCGTATTGTAATCTGATTGCACTTGTGACACTTGGGCTACTGGAATATCATTCGGGAATGTTGACTCCTCTCCTTCCATCCAAGAAAAGAGTGTCTAGTCTAGAGCTATTTCTAACTCTTGCTCTATAGACATTCTTTGCATTTGAGCAATGAGAACTGCATTATCCATTTATTGTGATCCATACGTATGGCCTCTAGAATCAAGCATGCTACCTTGGCTATGTTGCTCTACTATCTTCTGTTGCAAATTTCCTCTCGGACAATTTCGGGGCATATGTGCATCATTACAAGGGAAGCACCATGAATTAGTTTCCTCAGCAAGATTATTTTATCCCACTACTAGCTCCTTGCTTGAACTAGGATGGATGGTCTGCATCGGCATAATCATCGGGACTACCTGGTTGTTCTGCTGAGCTTGGGTATTGTCGCGTGATCTATCCTACCACTGGTTCTACTGGAAAGGAGTCTTCCCGCCTTGGTATTTTTGGTAAGCCGACTTTTGGTAGCTATATTGTTGCCGCTTCATACTAGTTAACTCATTTGTCATGGTTCACATCTGCTCCATCTCTTTCATTTCCGTTGTCAGGGGGTTAGGCACTGGAACCACACTTGACATCGTTCTCGAGTACACATACATAGACTTGGGAGGAGTTGTAGGAGCGTTGGTTGAAGCTACCTCTGATTCTGCGCTGAACTCTGGGAACAATGGCATGATAGGTCTCGGCACCATTTTTCTAGTAGCAATAAGATTGTTCTCCACAGTGATGACAAGGTTGTAGGTATTGGGTAGAGTATTTCCGCCAAGAGCTTGTAGCATCATAGAAATATCAGCATTTATGGACTTTAAATAAAACATGAACGCCAGGTCTGGAGGTGGCCGACTACCAACAAGAACTCTCTGCCAAGGCGAATGAAATCGAGCATTGAAATCGGTTAGAGCTTCATGGGGAGCTCTCTTTATATGAGCCAACTGGTGATATAGCAAAGACTTGTCGCTAGCATTTGAGAAGCGTTCGTAAAAAGGATCTCTGAGATCATCCCAACTAGAAACTATATTAGCCGAAAGAGTATGATACCAGTTCAACGCCATGCCTCTAAAAGAGTCGGTGAGTAATCTTAAAGCCACCTTCTCATTAGTAATGCCATGCACCAGACATACGTCAGCTACGTCTTGCAAATGCTCCATCGGAATCTTTGAATCATCCCTGGAGAACTTAGGGATAGCCTTTAAAGTGGAATTCGGAATTGGATCCCATATAGCAGGAGGCACAGGCGCTACCAATGGACTACCAGCATCCCATGCTACATAATTTCTAGCAGCCATTGGCGCAGGAGACAAAGGAGAAGAGGGAGGTGAATTATTAACTTGCCGACCTCTCACCTAGACTAAAACTAACAGTGGTACAAGCAGGCCAGGGGATCTTGTAGTTTGAGACCTAGTGACGGGCCTATGGCTCATACACTCCTATTTATCAAGCAAACATGCTAGTTCTCATCCCATCGAGTGTGCCAGAAAAAGAACTATTGATGCAAAAATTTGCAGGGGCAGCAGCCTTATGGAAAACTTAGCTAATTGGGGACTTGTACGCGTAACTAAGTGATCTCTAATTTTTATCGAAGCCAACTCTTCATTTTTATGGGGGGGAGGTAAATGGTAAGAAGGATAACATGAAATAATCACACCTAAACTAAGGCGATGTGCCAAATCATAAGAGAATTAACTAAGCATAATGCTGAAAGCAAAGGCTTGAATAGTAACTGTTGTTTATCAAATAGATGCTTCTAAACACAACAAACATAAGAACATCAATTCATTTTCATAGCATAACCAATACATCACAGGCCAACACAGAAGAGTAATAACATGATCTACATTTTATTGAGTTGCATGAAGATTATGAAAGTTTGAAATAGACATTCAGATAATTCAAGAAATGAAAGCACGGTTGAATATCCTATTAAATGCATGAAAACAAAGAGACCGAATTGATTGGCACAGTTTGCAAGTTCAAATTCAATAGAAAATATTACAAAGGCTAATTCCCAATGCTCGAGAAATTTAATCTATCTAACAACAACCTATCAAATGAGGAAAAGGGTTGCTTAAATAAGCCAACCCACTACCTGAAAGCCTTTACAAGAAAGATGCTTCTATGAAAAAATCAATGACCCAAATTCCCTTGAGCCGGCACTGAATAGAAAGATCATCCAGCAGCACACCAGCAAGCATGTCTTTTGAGAAAACAGGGCAACGCAGCAACGACGGGGAACATCGGGTAGCAAAGAAGAACCAATGCACAAGCGGAAAATCCCAGATAACGGGCACACATAAAAGTGTCACGCATCGAACACATAGAGCTCAAAAAAAAGGAGGGACATCCCAACAAAAAGCTCTGAAGGGAAGCCATGTAGAAAGACCTCCAGCAAAAGAAAACGTAGAGTGGGCCCGACTCAGAAGGAAACAAACGAAGGCCATGTGTTGAACGCACAGAACTCGGCAAAGGAAAGAGTGATACGACACAATAGGAAGTTCTGATAGGAGGCCATGTGGAAGACATCGAGAATCTATGAGTGATACCGAACAAGGCGAAGTCACGAAAAGAAAAAAAAACCGTGAACGCACAATGGTGCATGAATAAATGTTCACGGGTACTTTATGGTAGAAAACTAATTATTTTGACATAGAAAGTGATTGCAAACAATATTTTGGAATAATTGTGTAGAAAATTTGTAATCAATATTTCCAAGGGCTAAAAAAACCTCATTTATATGTTTAATAGAAAGTGATACCAAATGATTGTAAATTCTTTTTAAAATCCATCAATATTCTAGATGCCTCCATATTAACTATATGTAAAATCCATGTCATTGGTTGTGGAGATTTGGTTATTTATAAAGATGACCTTGATTCATTTCTAAAGTGATTTTATCCATCAAAAATAATGTGCATGAGAATCCTTGTGTAATCCCTACAATTTTCTCTAGAGATCTTTCAGTTGTATTACATATATTTTCAATATGTATTAACAATTCATTATTTATGAAGAATATATCATATGATGTAATTTAGACTTTCAATATATAATAACTCTTTATTTCAAATGGTAAATTTTGTTGAATGAACAAGACAACTAAGTTTGGGTGAATCAGTTGTAGCAAATTATAACATTAAAACCCTCAACAGTAATCAGATCCACATGCATTCATTAAACCCTTATTTTGTTAATGTTATTAAACATGAAATGAAGATAATAGAAGTTGAAATGACAATAGCATACACAAGAGAACACCAGATTTACATGGAAAAACCAATGAGAGAAAAACCATGGTGAGGATTAGCTCACAATATAAGTAATTACAAAACCGGTGCAAGGGCTCACTGCCACAGAAAGAATACAAGAAGATAGAAGGGAAATGTTACATAAAGAAAAACTTCTCAATGTAACAAGGATTCCACCACAATTGCTCCAACACTTTCACTGCCTTGCATGAAATATTTTGAACACCTTCATCTCACTGCCTTCAGGAATCCAAACACTTGAAATTCACACTACTCTACTCAAATTCGCATCACACACATCACTCGCATCGATCTCGCATATATCTTGTCTCTCTCTCTTGATTCTCTATTGCATCTCACAACAACACCATACTTATTTATATTAACCTTAACCTTAAAAACCTTCTCTGAGGTCAACAACTATCTATTATACTTACAAATTCAAATTAGGTCAGAACCTAAACATTCTCATAGTGGATAGGAATGAAGGTGGCCCATATAAATCCTTAATTAGGACCCAAATAGATCCCAACACATTTCAACATGCTTTCTTAATCCTCACATGTAGTGTTAACACAAGGTCGGCTAATACCTGTGCTAAACACCATAAACATTAAGTACACACTTCCTTAAATCAATCCAAAACTTTCAAAAAACAAAATTCATCTGAACATGATCTAGAATAATCTTTGAAATATCTGAGATTCATCAAACACTTCATCCAAGCTCACATCATACAAATACTTCATCCCAAAACATCCAATAAACCTTATTCACACACTGACACATGAAACATATAATGTATTGTACCAAATCAAGTGAAACCTTGAATTATGAAAGTACAAATATTATAAGAAACTTTCCAAATCCACACAATGTGAAGCCAAACTGTAGAGAAACGTAGAGCACATCGCGAAGCATATTTTGAACACTTGCACAACAATGTTTACTCTGTTTATCAAATTTTATTAAAAGCACTTGGAAACCAAGTACCAGAGACATCATCTCAACTCATTACTTCATTCCAACTCATCTTTAGACACTACAACAAAAAGATAGCTTCGTCTACTCATAACACTTCCTCAAAATTCAGCTACACATGCACAACTTGCATCCTATTTTCCTCTTTTTTACAATTTTCTCAATAACCTCGACATCTTCATCATGCAACAACTTCCTTAAAACTTAGTTGACATCAATGACAACACCAAATTGTACACATCTTGTTGACATCAATAAAAAAACATTCATAATGGTAATAATATCCCCCTCTATCTTTGATGGCAACACAAGATGTGAAAAACCATCAAAGACAACACAACAACTTTGTGCATACTTATGATTTTCTTTCTTTTCTCCCCCTAAGACAATAATTATTAGACAACATACACGACTTTATCCCTTGATGCCTTGCACTTTTTCACATGATTCTCTCCCCCTTTGACATCAATTGCAAAGGAAAAAATGTTTTTCATTGTTTTCCCCCTTTGACATTGAACCCAAATACTTGCTTTGAATTTTCCCTCTTAGGAGTACACCCTATTGGGAATATAAAACAATTTCACTTTTAGTGGCTTACATTAATGAACCCCACAAGATAGCCACATTCTAAGAGCAACACAAATTTCTATAATCCATTTCACTTACCATATTCACCAAGGATCCCATCAGGCTTGGCCTTTTGAAACATTAAAAATCCCTCTGGTCATCATTGAGTTAGACCTTCTAAAGAGATGGTTCATATCAGTAGGACATGGTACATGTCTTCTTGATCCATAAGTCATAGGCTCTCAAATTGAAGCACTTCTTGCATATCAGTGAAAGTTCAACTGTGTCACAACGATCAACAACTTTGAGAACACATATCCAGGCATACAAGGCTTGTCGTCTTGATGACGAAAGCCTATCGACAAGAGTAATACTATCATATTGAAATCTTCATGTCACTCCAAGCATACATGTCATACCGATGGAGATTTTATCGACAATACACAAGCCTTCTTTCACCGATAGAACAAAAGAATAGTCATTGGGAAGACTTATACTATCGGGATGAATTGCATATATCTCACTGACCATATTGGTTATGCCGACAACAAAATTTTTGGGAGGTGTCTTGTCAATCAATTTGGATAAAATGGAGAAGTATATGGAGGTTATCAGGGAGACATATACTATCAGAGTAAGATTTTATGTTCATTCTGACCTCACGTCTTACACCGATGCAGGTAGTTATGACAAGAGCCTTACTAACTCAATTGACAGAGTATGGAAATGGAAGAAATACGTCAGGGAGACTAATGAAATCAGAACAACCTTCTAATATCTTAGCGATGGTTATTCTCATGTCGATGGTGGTACAAATAAATCAAAACTTGTTGGAGTGACACTGGTTGATGATTGAAAGGCTTTTTTGATTTAGAACAGTTATAAATTGGGGTAACTCCATGATGATCTCCCCGACCATGTAAGATGTCTAATGAACAGTTTGGCTTGATTCAAATACATAGATTGGCTAGAGTTTGAATAAGTCTCACTGATATAATCATTCAGTCTGACTGTGAGAAATTCAAAAAAATTGTTACACTCATGTTCAGAGCTGGACATTAATGACCACACGGATACACATTGCATAGATAATACTCTGGTTGAAAGAAGAATAATAAAGGAGAATTTGTAGGATTGGAAATGGAAGGAATGAAAGAGTGAACAGAAGCTAGAAATTTTAGTACGACTGAAATTGTCCAAGTAAGCTTGCTACTCCTAGTAATTATATTTGCAATTCTATTACCTTGAAGATAAAATGGAGGGTTTAAGCTCATGGAAATCAAAGAGTATAAAAAATTAGAAAGGTGAAAGTTCCCTCATGATTTGGGATTTGTATCCCCCTCATAAGAAATCAATGATAATTGACACAGAGAAGGGTTTTGGCCATGTGATGACACTAAAGGTTGGAGAGGTGGATCCAGTTGCAACTGCTGACATTGGCATCAATGTTGCCAAATTGAATAAAGCACAAATCCAGATGTTGATCAAAGAAAGGGATATGTAAAAAGTGAGTAATGAAAAGGTTCTTAAAGAGAATGATTTCCTAAAGGACATGGTCAAGGGTGCAAAGTTATCGACTCAAGGAGAAATCTCTCAAACAAAGGACAAGTGGGAAGAATCAGATATTAATGCTCAAGGAAAATTTGATACACTTTTTGTAGTATTTAAGAAGAGATGGGATAACTTGATGGTTTGGATGAGCAAGCTCTGGGGAACTCTCTTAAAGAATTATATTGCAGAATAGGAACACAAAAGAATCAGTGACAAAATTCAGGAAAATAATTTAGGAAATGCAAAAGAGAGATACTCCTGATAATGAGGTTATCACTACTGCTAGGGAGATCATAAGAAAGCACAATGGTTACCAGGAGGAACTTCAAGGATATGTAAAAGGACTTGTTGATTCCACAAAAGAAGGAGTACCATCATTGGTTAAAAGTGGTGGAGAGTTAAACGATAGGATCGAATGGATTGAAGAATGCAGGTTGATGTTACAAAAAGCATTGGAAGTGGCCACAAGTAAAGACTCGACGTTGAATGAAGCATGTGAGAAGATTGAGAAAATGGTGATAAAGGAGATAGTAGCTAGGAACGCGTTGGAAGATAATGATACTCGTGAAAGATGGGATTACTTGGATCATTTGTCAAAAGTCCATATGTGGCTTACTAGAGCCTAATTGTCTATGTTTAATTGTTGTTAGTTGTTGTTAGTTTCAATAGACATTCACGAAGGGGTGTTTCCTCTTCAAAGTTTTGATATATAAGTTAGTTACATAGCAATAAAAAAATACATAGGCAAATAAGGAAAGAGAAATAGTAGAAGGCTTCCATAATGTTTACATTTTGAAAGACTATGTTGCAAGCATAATTTTGACAAAATCAATGAAAGATCTCTAATTTTGTGGCTTCATACTGGTATCAATTTTTTGTTAAATATATTCAATTATTTGGTTATCTCCATCATAATATTTCCTTGTTATTTAAATTGTTGTATCAAAGATATATTCAATTTTTATGTGATGTGATCAAATGGTTTCTTTAAAAGAATTAAAAACCTTTCTAATCAATCACAGTAATCTAGAAACGTTATTTGGATCAGTAAGAAGAACCATATAATTAGGATTGTCATTTTGTCTCCAATTTGATATTATCTATAGTTCTTGTGTGATTTATTCAATTGGTTCTTTCAAGCAAGGATTAAAATTATTTTGATAAATCATAAGTAACCTGGTTGTGTCAGTTGGATCAAAAAATAACATGAACACATTAGAGAAACCTTTCACAACCTATAACTCCCCTTTACATGCTAACAATGGGAATCCTGCAACACCTCCTGAGAGAAATAATCTAACTGATAGTGTCCTAAATTTCCAACCGGATCCTCAATAGGAAGAGGAGTTCAAAGCCCGGGCTGAGGAGGAATATGATAGGATATTCTCACTACAACAAGGAGAGGAAAATCATGGAGAGTGTGTTGACCAGGCTATTGTGGACCTTAACAGTATGTTTGATCTAGAAATGGAAGCACATTTGGAATGGAAAAGATTATGACTTCTAAGGAGACAATGGATGATACAAGAAAGTCAAGAGATAGATCACCAATTGGCCCAGTTGGACATCCAAGCACAAAGACCACCAAAATATGTTCCTCCACACAAGCAAGGTGGTGATAGTAATTCACAAGGAGCATCCCAGAACACCGGTGCTCCTAGAACTACAAGAGTGCCTCACAATTCAGGTGGTAATCTGAAACAACATGCCCAGCATAACATACCACCACCAAGACCCCAACCTCACAACACTGGCAATACCTCCCAATACTATCCACCACTAGGTCAGCAGTATGTACCACATCAAAATGTACATCCTCAACCATAATACAATATTTATCATCAGCCTCAGCATGGATACCAACAATATCCCAATCTACCACCCCTTAATATGCCCCCACAAAACCCTGTGAGTAGATAGTTTGATTTAACAGGATATCAGTTATACCCATACCCAATGGATAGAAATTGGAGGAATATGGTTCCTAAATTTAGTGGGAATAATGTGATATCAGCAGAGGAGCATATTAGAAATTTTAATGCTTTCATACAGGATATTGGTATGGACTACAAAGATGTAAATATGAGACTATTCATGATGTCATTATTGAAGAAGCGAGGGATTGGTTCAATAGTCTTCCTAATGTCTCAATCGATTCTATAGCATATTTTTAGAATCAATTTTTAGAATAATATGGGAATCAATTTTTTCTTGAGTTTTCTCTGCATGAATTGATAAGTATTCAAAAATATCAAAATGAATCGATCTATGACTTCAATTAGAGGTTCTCCAAATTGTACAATAAGATACCACAAGGGTCCAAATTGACTGACCCTGCAGCTTTGAGCATTTACCTGAAGGCCTTTGATCCAAAAATAGGGTATGAACTTAGAAATAGATGCCCTAGAAGATTAACAGAGGTACAAAAAATAGCACTGACCATTGAAAACAACAGAAAAGCTACTGGGATGACTGGTAAAAGAGATAACCTCAGAGTTCCCCAAAACCCCAACAATCCTCAGAGGCAACAAAATACATATAGAAGTGAAAGACCGAGACTACATGACATGCCATATAATACAAATTGGAAGGATGGAAAACCCATTGTTGATAGGCCTAAATACAAGGAAACTTTGGATCCCTTAAAAAAGAAAGGAGCATGCATGGTTAGCACCAATCCTTGGTGTCAAGTTTGCAAATTACCTCACTCTCTGGATCACTGTGTTGTAGCCCAATCAGTACAAGAATAAGAAATACAAGTTGATAATGGGGAAGAAGATCACACCATATACTTAACTTCTCATAATCTCCATCCGGTTGAACAAGAGTATTCATCTTCAGAAGAAGAAGGTTATGAGTATGATGTTGACAAGAAAAGGTACCATATTCACATGGCAGAACAACAAATCTTTTCTGATCAAGAGAGTGAAAGTAGTGATTAATCACAACCATCTCTTATGCCACCTAGGTTTAACAAATCAAGATGGAGGAGACCAACTAGAGAAGAGATCAAAGAGTTAACCATTGTTGTAGTTGAACAGGTAAAAAGTAATTATGGGTTAAGAAACATAACAGTAAATGCAGATGATGGCACTTCGAGGGGAATATTTATGAAAGAAAAGGGGACAACTCGGAAAAAACAAAGAAGATGGAAAATAAAGAACTTAATAAAAGTGAGAAAAGACATAAAAAAGAAGACAAAGAGCTGAAAAGCAAACACAAGCGTGATGAAACTAATAAAAAGGACAAAGAAGAAAATAAAGAAGATCCACTAGAACTAAAGAAAATTACTAAAACTGAGATCTCCTCCTCATTTGACTTCACACAAGCTTTATCTTAGGTGAAGATCTATGTGCCATTATTAAAAATGATGAAGATCAAGGATTATAGAGATAGTGTTATTCAATTGATATCTAATGGAACGAATAGGAATACCAATTTGGGAGATAAGAGTAATAATAGGCAGGGAGATATAAAAGTCCCTGAAGTTTGTCTTGGTGATGCATTAATGAACCCTCCACAAGTGGAACCATTTTTTACCACATTGCTCATAAACAACAAAATGGTGCGAAATTGTATGATTGATTCAAGGGTTGCTATTAATATCATGCCAATAGGAGTTATGAAACAACTTGGTCTATGGGTGGACACTACGGGTGGCAAGTGTTATGCCATGGATAGTAGACTTGTCCCAGTGGTAGGAATTATGAAAGATGTAGAGGTGAAGTTGGTTGCTTACCTGCAAGAAGTATATAATATTGACATAATTGTAATTGACACACCCCCTCATTTTGGAATGCTCATGTCAAGGCAATGGACTATAGCAGTTGGAGGAAATGTACAATTTGAATTATCCTATGCCACAATAATAGTAAATGGTGAAGAGGTTAAGCTGTATAGAGAGCCAAGGGTGAATCAAATTGTGGACTATGTAGCTCAAAATCAATTGAATTGCTTTTATGATGTAGATTTAGGGAGTTCAGAATAGAGCCTTCCCAGCCTAAATTAGTAAATACTGATCCAATTGATAAGCATGTTTCCAGGAATGAACATGGTGTGTGGCGAATGTATTTTGATGGGGCATGCAGTAAAGAGGGCAATGGAGCAGGTGTGGTATTCATTTCACTTGAAGGCACCACGTTCAAATATTCATTCTTGCTAACATTTGAATGCACCAATAACATAGCAGAGTATGAAGCCTTGTTGATTGGGATGAATATGGCTATCAAGCACAAAATAAAATTATTGACAGTCTTTGGAGACTCTAAGTTGATCATTTCACAAGTAAGATAATCATTTCACAAGTAAGATAAAAATATGCTACAAAAAATAAGAGGCTGAAACAATACAGGGACATTGTATGGGATACCATTGAACTATTCAATGCTTTCTCTATTGAATGGTTAGATAGGTCTAAAAACTTGATGGCAAACTTTTTGGCTAATGTAGCTTTGAAAAGAGGTGATATCACTTTGGCTAGGATTTCACAGATTGAATTCAAAACAAGACCTACCATCCCTGATAACATTTATAGTTGGCAAGTTTTCAATGATGATACTGATCTGATCAAGTTTATGCATTGCATAGATCACTATGAAGCCCAGGAGATTAATTTTAACGCATTCATGGAAGAAATAGATGGCAAACAAACTATGTTTGGAAAAGAAGTGGTGCAGCTCAAAACCAAAAAACTTCCTAAAGGTCTTGTGGCTCTCGAAAGGGTGTTTGATGGAAATGATTGTGCTCTCATGAAGCAAAAACTAGTAAAGAGAGAAGATGTTGAAGAAATCAACCTGGGGACTGAGTTGGCACCAAAAAGGGTATACATTGGAAAGAAGAAAAGTCCAACCATCAAAAAAATGTTGATTGCCTTGTTTGTTAAGGAAATACAAGCATGTTTTTTGCATGGTCTTATGAGGATCTTAAAGCATATAGAGAAGATTTGTCCCAACATGAGATTCCATTAAAACCAAATGAAAAACCATTTAGGTAGAAACAAAGACCCATCAACCCAACTTTGGAGCCTAAAATGCATGAAGAGCTTATAAATCTTAGGGAAGGGGGTATTATCAAGCCAATTAGACACTCATCTTGGGTATCTAATTTAGTACCGGTTAGAAAGAAAAATGGAGATATAAGACTTTGTGTAGACTTCAGAAACCTAAATGTATCTTCTCTCAAAGATAATTACCCGCTTCCAAATATGGAAGCTATGCTACAAAGGGTTACAGGTTGTGAGTTAATCTCCATGATGGATGGATTTTCAGGCTATAACCAGGTGAAGGTTAAAGAATCTGAGCAATATAAGATAGCCTTCACAACTCCATGGGGAACATATGTTTATGTTAGGATGCCATTCAGACTCACGAATGTTGGTGCAACATTCCAAAGGGCCATGGATGTTGCTTTTGCTGGCCTTATTAATGTGATAATGGTAGTCTACCAAGATGATTTAACAACATATTCCAAAAAGGTAGAGGATCATGTGGCTCACCTTGAAAAAATATTTTTGAAGGCATTGGGATATGGCATCTCTCTCAATCCTAAAAAGTGTCATTTTGTAGTGACAAAAGGAAAGTTAGTTGGGCATATAGTCTCTAAGGGAGGAGTAAGGATTGATCCTAAAAGAGTAAAGGTCCTTGATAAGATTCCTATCCCCAAGATAGTTAAGGCTATTCAATCCTTTTTTGGACAAATCAATTTCATAAGAATATTCATATCAAATTTTGTTGAGCTAGTAAAGCCAATATCAAAAATACTAAAGAAGGGTGCAAAGATTGATTGGACTATTGAGGCTATAGATGCGTTCATATCCATAAAGAGAGAAATCAAGGAAGCTCCAGTATTGAAATCCCCAGATTTCAGAAAACCTTTCCAAATATTTTCATTCACATCTTATCATACAGTTGTTGCAATGATGCTACAAAATAATAATGAAGGGTATGAGCAGCTTGTCTCCTTTTTTAGAAAATCTCTCTAAAATGTAGAGTTGAAGTATGATATTGTGGAGAAACAAGCGTATGCATTGGTAAGAGTTGTCAAGGCATTCAGACCATATCTAGTGGGAGCAAAAGTTATAGCTTGTGTGCCTAATGTTGATGTGAAAGATGTGTTTGTACAAAGTGAAACAATAGGGCGTAGGTGTCGGTGGATAAAAAGAATCCAGGAGTTTGATATTGAGTTTCAGATTACTATTCTTGTAAGAGGGAAAGGATTGGCCAAATTGATGGCTGAAACAAATTTGGAGGCCGCCAAACTATGCAATGTGGTTGATGAAGAAAATATGGTCACTACTATTGAGCACACATCATGTTACACTAATATTGTGTACTATCTTAAACATTTGAAATGTCCAGAAGGATTTGATGACAACATGAAAATGACACTCAAGTTGTAGGCCTCAAAATATGTTTTCATGAAGGGGGACCTCTACTAGAAAAATAGGGATGGTGTTCTATTGTTGTGCTTAGATGAGCATCAAGCGAGGTATGTTCTGAAGGAAATGCATGAAGGAGTTTGTGGGGGGAATTTTTCAAAAAAAACAACTGCTCATAAGTTACTAAGGGTAGGGTACTATTGGCCCAAGGTTTTTAATGATGCACATGACTATACTAGAAAATGTGAAGCATGTCATAAGTTTTATGGGAAGCTAAAATATCAAGGAGCATTGCCTTTGAGACCTATGCAGGTAGAGGCTCCATTTCACCAATGGGGAATTGACTTCATAGGGGAGATTATAGAAAAATCTAGTGGAGGACACAAATGGATATTAGTAGCCACAAATTACTTCACAAAATGGGTGGAAGCTATACCCACCAAGCAAGCAACTAGTAAAGTTGTGAAAATTTTCTTGCTAGAAAACATCATCACAAGATTCAGAGCTCTAGCAAGGATTGTAACTAATAATGGAATGTGCTTTAGATAAGATGAATTCAAGGGGTTTTTCCAATCATATGGTATAGAAATTTCATACTCTTCACCATACCATCCACAAGCTAATGGATAGGTTGAGTCCAGCAACAAAAGTATTTTGAAAATCATAAGAAGAATGTTGGATAACAACAAAAGGGTTTGGGATTCTAAGTTGAGGCTTGCCTTATGGGTAGACAGAATTATGGTGAAAAAGGCTATTGGTAAATCACCTTTTGAGCTTGTGTATGGTACTAAGGCCAGACTCCCTTTGCATAATTGGATACCAGTGTGCAAGTTCATTTTGGAGGAAGATTTGGACGTTCATGAACCCATGGGGGAGAGAATGGAGGAATTAATGGAGCTCAATGAAATCAGAAACCAAGCTCAGCAGCATAATAGGAAGAAACGATTACAAATGAAATACTTGCATGACAGAAAAGCTAAAGATAGGAAGTTTGAAATAGATGACATAGTTCTCATGTGGAATGCCAGGATTCAAGACAAGGGAAAGCATGGGAAATTCAAAGCCTTATGGTTAGGACCCTTTGTTATTGTTGGCAAGGGAGGTGAGGATTCATACTACCTCCAAAACATGTCAAGAGGAGAACAAGAATTACCAGTACATGGGTAGTTCCTAAAACATTTCTTTTCTTGAAGAGCATAGAGGATTAAGGATTTCCAGTGCATGGAAAATTCTTGACAAACCTCTTAAAATAAATCATTTCCATGCACAGTAGAATAGGTGAAGGTCAGGGATTGCCAGTGCATGGACAATTCCTGGATAGCCTTCCAAAATAAATATTTTCCATGCACAGTAGTATAGGACTTCATATTATATCCACCACTCTTTATTTTCCATCACTTCCACTGCCATCCCATATCACAAGCCACCTGGTCTGCTCTTCTAGTGATCTGAATTCTTGATATACCCACAGGGGGTATACATCCCCAGTCGGAGCCACTGTTGGGACTATAAAAAAAATTCAAACTTTTAGTGGCTTACATTCATGAACCCCACAAGATAGCCACATTCTAAGAGTAGCACAAATTTCTATAATCCATTTTACCATATTCACTAAGGATCCCATTAGGGTTGGTCTTTTGACACATTAAAAATACCTCTGGTCATCATTGAGTTAGAGCTTCTAAATAGATGGTTCATATCGATAGGACATGGTACATGTCTTCTCGATCCATAAGTCATAGCCTCTCAAATTGAAGCACTTCTTGTATATCGGCGAAAGGTCAACCGTGTCACAACAATCAACAACTTTGAGAACACATATCTGGGCATACAAGGCTGTCGTCTCATCAACGAAAGCCTATCGACAGGATTAATACTATCGAAGCAAAATCCTCATGTCACTCTGAGCATACATGTCATACCGACAGAGATTTTATTGGTAATACACAAACCTTATTTCACCGATGGAACAAAAGAATAGCCATCAAGAAGACTTATACTATCAGGATGAATTGCATATATCTCACCGACCATATTGGTTATGCCAACAACAAACTTTTTGGGAGGTGTCTTGCCAATCAATTTGGATAAAATGGAGAAGTATATGGAGGTTATTGGGGAGACATATACTATCGGAGTAAGATTTTATGTTCATTTCGACCTCATGTGTTACATTGATGTAGATAAATTTGACAAGAGTCTTACTGAATCAATTGATGAAGTATGGAAATGGAAGAAATACGTCAGGGAGACTAATGACATCGGAACAACCTTCTAATCTCTTAGTGATGGTTATTCTCATGTCGATGGTGATACAAATAAATCAAAACCCGTTGGAGTGACACTGGTCAATGATTGAAAGGGTTTTTTGATTTACAACAGTTATAAATTGGGGTAACTCCATAATGATGTCCTTGACCATGTAAGATTTCTAATGAAAATTTTGGATTGATTCAAATACATAGATCGGCCAGAGTTTGAATAAGTCTCACTGATATAATCATTTGGTCTGATAGTGAGAAATTCAAAAAATCTATTACACTTGTGTTTAGAGCTCGACATTAATGGCCGAATGGATACACATTGCATAGATAATTCTCTGGTTTAAAGAAGAATAATCAAGGAGAATTTGCAGGATTGGCAACGAAAGGAATGGAAGAGCGAGTGGAAGCCAGAAAGTTCAGTACGATCAAAATTTTCCAAGTAAGCTTGCTACTCCTGGTAATTATATTTGTAATTCTATTACTTTGAAGATAAAATGGAGGGTTTAAGCTCATGGAAATCAAAGAGTAGAAAACAATAAAAAGGTGAAAATTCCCTCATGATTTGGGCTTTATATCCCCCTCATAATAAATCAGTGATAATTAGCATAGAGAAGGCTTTTGGCCATGTGATGACACTAAAGGTTGGAGACGTGGATCCAGTTGCAACTGCTGACATCGGCATTAATGTTGCCAAATTGAATAAAGCACAAATCCAGACGTTGATCAAAGAAAGGGATATGTACAAAGTGATTAATGAAAAGGTTCTTAAAGAGAATGATTTCCTAAAGGACATGGTCAAGGGTGCAAAGTTATTGACTCAAGGAGAAATCTCTCAAATAAAGGACAAGTGGGAAGAATCAAATATATATATGCTCTAGGAAAATTTGATACACTTTCTACAGTATTCAGGAAGAGACAAACTAACTTGATGGTTTGGATGAGCAAGCTCTGGAGAAATCACTCAAAGAATTATACTGTAGAACAGGAACACAAAAGAATCAGTGACGGAATTCAAGAAAAAAAATTAGGAAATACAAAAGAGAAATACTCCTGATAATGAGGCTATCACTACTACTAGGGAGATCATAAGAAAGCACAATGGTTACCATGAGGAAATTCAAGGAGATGTAAAAGGACTTGTTGATGCCACAAAAGAAGGAATAACATCATTGTTTAAAAGTGATGGAGAGTTAAAAGGTAGGACCGAATGGATTGAAGAATGCAGGTTGATGTTACAAAAAGCATTGGAAGCGACCACAAGTAAAGACTCAATGTTGAACGAAGCATGTGAGCAGATTGAGAAAATGGTGATAATGGAGATAGCAGCTAGGAACACGTCGGAAGATGTTGATACTCATGAAAGATAGGATGACTTGGATCATTTATCAAAAGTCCATTTGTGGCTTACTAGAGCCTAATTGTCTATGTTTAAGTGTTGTTAGTTGTTGTTAGTTTCAATAGACATTCACGAAGGGGTGTGTCCTCTTCAAATTTTTGATATATAAGTTAGTTACATAGCAATAAAAAAGACATAGGTGAATAAGGAAAGAAAAATAGTAGAAGGCTTCCATAATGTTTACATTTTGAAAAACTATGTTGCAAGCATAATTTTGAGGAAATCAATGAAAGATCTTTGATTATATGGCTTCATACTGGTATCAATTGTTTGTTGAATATATTCAGTTATTTGGTTGTCTCCAACATAATATTTCCTTGTTATTTAAATTAGTGTATCAAAGATATGTTCAATTTTTGTGTGATGTGATCAATTGGTTTCTTTAAAAGAATTAAAAGCCCTTCTAATCATAGTAATCTGGAAACATTATTTGGATCAGTAAGAAGAACCATATAATTAGTATTTCCATTGTGTCTCCAATTTGATATTATCTATATTTCTTGTGTGGTTTATTCAATTGGTTCTTTCAAGCAAGGATTAAAATCCTTTTGATAAATCATAAGTAACCTGGTTGTGTTAGTTGGATCCATAAGTAGAGTTTGTCAATCACTTTCCTACACGTTTATACAAGATATAAACCAATATAAGTGTGCCAAAAAGTTTGAGTTACAACCAATACAAGTCATTCATTTTAGATCTTAATTTGACTCTGTTTACCCAACAAAGCACTGGTCTTACTCATTTCATCATTTAATTTTATCAAATCTGTTTCAAAAATCTTACATCTGTTAACTGACCATATTGAATTTTACCTTGATATTGCTTATACAATTTATACTGAATTAGGATCACATCTCTCCACTCTCAATTGCCACTATGGATAGATTGTTCAAGTAGGAAATACATAGTTTAAGTATGCTCCATTTGCATAGGTATACCCACCAAGGTTTGGCAAAGTTTGAAGAGAAGAAGGTTCAAAATACACCAATTGGCCTTGTTCGTTAGCCTAGAACGTACCAAGAGCTTGGCAGCCTCTTGAGGTTTTCTAACCGACATTTTTGAGAGCTAACACACCCAATCAACTCAACAACTTTGCACAATGGCAACACAAGACATTACATACTCCCCCTGAGAGGTAGCCACCAACATCCATCCAAAAAAGAGATAGATCCATGGATATACTGGACTGATGCATCTCCATATGCATCTAGTTCAATGAAGGAGGGGCAATAACCCCCAACTTCTCTTGAAGATACCCAAAAGTATCCTTAGGAAGAGCCTTAGTAAATATATCGACAATTTGATCCTTTGTAGGTACATACTCAAGTTTTACCTCATTCTCCATAACCTTCTCTCTCAGAAAGTGATACCTAATTTATATATGCTTTGTCCTTGAATGCATCACTAGATTCTTTGAAATGTTAATTGCACTTGTATTATCACAAAAGATAGATATAGGCTCATCATATACAACTCTGATATCCTTCAATGTCTGTCTTATCCACAAAACTTGTGTACAACATGATGTTGTAGCAATATACTCAGCCTTTGCAATGGATAAGGAAACTGGATCTTGCTTCTTACTCAACCATGAAACCAATCTACATCCAAGAAAGAATACAACACCACTTGTACTTTTCTTGTCATCAACACAACCAGCCTAATATGCATTTGTATAATCACTTAATATGAAATTATTATCCTTAGGATACCACAAGCCATAATTTGAAGTGCCTCTTAAATATCTTAATATCCTCTTCATAGATGCAACATGTGTTTCTTTAGGATCTTCTTGAAATCTAGCCACAAGAAAAAATACGTGCATGATATCCGGTCTAGTAGCAGTTAGATATAGCAATCCACCAATCATAGATCTATATTTGATTTTATCAACCTTGGGTGAATCATCATCTTTGCTCAATTTACAACTAGTCACTATAGGAGTGCATACCGATATGGAGTCTTTCATTCCAAACTTCTTCAACATCTCTTTGACATACTTAGATTTTGAAATGAAAATTCCTTTATCTGTTTTATTGATTTGTAGCCCAAGTAAGAAATTCATTTCCCCAAACATTGACATTTCAAACTCTTTCTACATCTCTTCAAAAAAAAATTGCACATAGCATCATTTCCTCCAAAGATAATGTCATCCACATATACCACTACTATCAAGATTTTGTCTTCCTCAATTTTGAAGTAAAGATTACTATTTGTGGTGCCTTTACTGAATCCTTGATGTATCAAATATTTTTCCAATCTTGCATACCAAGCTCTTGGAGCTTGCTTCAATCCATACAATTCCTTCTTCAATCTACACACCATATCTAGTTGATCTGGCAACTAAAATCCTTTCGATTGTTCCATGTAAACCTCTTCTTCCAATTCACCATTCATAAAAGAAGACTTCACATCCATTTAATAAAATTTAAATTCCTTATGTGTTGTAAATTCCAAAAACATTCTGATAGCTTTCATTCTAGCCACAGGAGAAAAATTCCCCTCAAAGTCTATTCCCTCCACTTGTCAGTAGCCCTTACACATAAGTAGTGCCTTCTTTCTCACTACTTAAACATTCTCATTCAACTTGTTTCTAAATACCCATTTAGTTCCAATTATATTCTTGTTTGTCAGTCTAGGATCCAATTCCCAAGTGATTTTTCTCTATCTGCATAAGTTATTCTTCCATTTCCTTCATCCAATGTTCATCTTTGCATGCCTCACTCACTAATTTAGGTTCAACTTTAGAAATAAAAAACAAATTTACCTCAACTTTAACAGCTTTGCTTCTTGTCAATCTCCTTTCCTCTTATCTCTAATGATTTGATCTTTGGAATGATTCTTTTGCACATACTTAGGTGTCTTAGGGGTCTTCTTTGGAGCTTCTTCCTCTTCATTCTGCACTTCTTCTTCATTGGATTTTTCTTCTTCTACTTCTCTACAATCAGGTTCATCTGACACATATCCATCTACTAATTGAATTCTACAAATTTTCATCAACCTTAACATTTACACTTTTAACAATATTTCTCAGAATTTTGTTGTAACATCTATAAGCTTTTCTTTTAGTAGAATATCCAAGGAAGATACCTTCATTAGACCTTGCATAAAAATTTCCCAAGTTTTCTTCATCTCTCTTGATATAACATTTGCTTCCATCAACCTTAACATTTTCACTTTCAACAATCTTTCTCAATCTTTTGTTGTAACATCTATAAGCTTTGCTTTTAGTAGAATATCCAAGGAAGATACCTTCATCAGACCTTGCATCAAACTTTCCCAGGTTTTTTCATCTCTCTTGATATAAAATTTGCTTCCAAATGTTCTAAAGTACTTCACAATAGGAATCCTTCCATACCATAACTCATAGGGAGTCTTTATGTTGTTAGCTTTAGCTTGAACTCTATTAAGTATGTAAATAGAAGTATTAATTTCTTCTCTCTAATACACTTCCAGTAGATTTTCTTCTTTCATCATAGTCCTAGAAACTTCTTGAATAGTCTATTTTTTCCTTTCAATCACTCCATTTTGCTGAGGAGTTCTAGAGGCAGACAAGTTCCTCTTTATTCCATGAACTTCACAAAACATTTTAAACTCATTAGAGGTGAATTCTCCACCTCTATCAAACCTCAAAAAATTGATTTTCACATTCATTTCATTCTCAACCATAGCTTTAAATGGCTTGAATTTATCTAGTGCGTTGGATTTCTCTCTAAGAAAAGCAACCCATGTCATTCTACAGTAATCATCAATCAAAATCATAAAATACTTGTCACCTTGTAGACTTCTCACCCTTGTAGGACCACATAAATTTGTATGAATTAATTTCAATGGCTCGGTAGTAGATTGTTCCTTTCCTTTGAAACTACTCCTTACTTGTTTTCCAAACTGACAATCCTTGCAAACAACATTGATAGGCTTTGTGATTCTTGGTAGGTCTCTCACTACATGAACTAAACTGATTCTCACCAAATTATAAAAATTCATATGACACATCCTTCAGTGCCATAACCAACTATCATTAATCTGAGACATAAATCAATAACCATCATCACCCTTAAGTTGATAGTTGTTTCCATGTGTCCTCTTACCAGCAACAATCACTATTTTGGACCCTTTTCTGATCTCACATGTTTCATCTTTAAACACAAGATTATATCCTTTGCTACAATTTTTTCCAACACTCAAATTAGTATGCTTAAACCCTTAACATAGTAAACATTATCAGTATTATGCTTGCCATCAAAACTGATTGAACCTATTCCACAAATTTTAGCTCCTGAATCATCTCCAAATTTAACTAATCCACCATCATACTTTTCAAGTTTAACAAACTTAATTTTATCTCTAGTCATGTGATTAGAGTAGCCATTGTCAACAACCCAATAATTTTTATCTTCTTTAACATGAAAAGAAAAAACCAAAGTACCTTCAACCTTCTCCTTCTTCTTTGGAATACATTCCTTCACACATCTTTTAGAGTTAGTAGAACTAGATTCTTCTTTTATAGCCAAGAAAAAGCATTCATTATCATAAAAATCTCCATAATCAAAGTCATCATCTAAAATGCCAACATCTTCTTTGACATAGTAAGCTCTTTCGATCATCTTTCCTTTATTATCCTTTCTCTTATTGTTCATGACTCTTTTTGGACATCTAGAAGCATAATGACCTATATCACGATAGCTAAAACATTTGAAAGGTAGTTTACCTTTGTACACACCAGTGCCCTTTTTCATCCTTCTCACAAAGTTAGCTTCCACACCATCAAGATCATCTTCATTTGAATCTTCAATCTTTTCTAATTTTCTAGCCTTAAAAGTAGTCTCCACTTTTGTACCATTCTTTAAACAAAACTTTCTCATTTCAAATGAAGTTAGTGTATCAATCAACTAATCTCTAAAATAAGTATTAAAATTTGCAACTTCCCCAATAGCAGATACCTTTTCACTATATGAATTAGGAAGAGTTATGAGAACTTTCTTTACCACCCTAGGTTCTTTAACTTGTGCACCAAGAACTCTCATAGCACTTACTAGTTCATCAACCTTCTACATGTAGGTTGAAATTGTTTCATCTTCAGACATTTGCATAGTCTAAAATTTTTCCTTCAAATTCTACAACTTAGCTTGTTTGACCTTGTCATCTCCTTCATAAATACTTTCAAGCTTATCCCAAACTTCTTTATCAGTCTTAAGATTCATAACTTTAACCAATTCAAAATTTGAAATATTGTTTGTCAAAATAAATTTTGCTCTAGCATTTACCTCATGTGCCTTGATATCATTACTTATTCTTGGACCATTTGCAGGAGGAACATACTAATTCTTTATTTCCTTTTCAATTTCAAATCCATGAGCCAACATATATCCTTCCATCTTTGTCTTTCAGAATGCATAGTATGTTCCATCAAATCTAGGGTAATCAATTTGCTTCACCATCCCGAATCTACCTTAGGCAGTTAAGCTCTTCACCAAGGAACCTTTCTCTAATACCAATCGTTGAATGAACAAAGAAACTAAGAGGTGGGTGTGAATCAATTGTAGCAAATTATAACATCAAATCCCTCAACAATTTTCAAATCCACAAGCATTCATTAAACCCTTTTTCTGTTAATATGATTAAATATGAAATACAAATAACAAAAGCTGACATGACAAAATACAAAAGAGAACACCAAATTTATGTAGAAAACACAATGAGGGGAAAACCATGGTGAGGATTAGCTCACAATATAAGTAATTGCAAAACCGTTGCAAGGGCTCACTGCCAGAATAGGACACATTATCCAAAAAGGCTCACAACCATAGAAAGAATACAAGAAGATGGAAGGGAAATGTTACATAAAGAAAAACTTCTCAATGCAACAAGGAGTCCACCACAATTGCTCCAACACTTTCACAACCTTACATGAAATATTTCAGACACCTTCAACTCACTACCTTCAAGAATCCAAACACTTCAAATTCACACTGCTCTACTCAAATTCACATCACACACATCACTCGCATCAATCTCGCATCTATCTTGAATCTATCTTATATATTTCTTGATTCTCTCTTGCATCTCACAACAACACCACACTTATTTATATCAACCTCAACCTTAAAAACCTTCTCCAAGGTCGGAAACTATCTGTTATACTTACAAATTCAAATTAGGTCGACACCTAAACATTCCCGTGGTGGATAGGAATGAAGGTGGCCCATATAAATCCTTAATTACGACCCAAATAGATCCCAACACATCTCAACACGCTTTCTTAAGCCTCGCATGTAGTGTTAACACAATGTCATCCAATAACTATGCTAAACACCATAAACATTAAGTACATGCTTCCTTAAATTAATCCAAAACTTTTGGACAACAAAATTTATTTGAAAATTATCTAGAATAATATTTGAACTACCTGAGATAACTCATCAAACGCTTCATCCAAGCTTGCATCATACAAATACTTCATCCCATAATATTTGGTAAACCTTATTCTCACATTGACGCATGAAACACATATTGTAGTGTACCAAATCAAGTGAAACCTTGAATTATGAAAGATACAAACATTATAAGAAACTTCTCAAATCCACACAACCTAAAATCGAACTATGGAGAAACACAGAGCAAATACATTTCTCCTAGACTACTAAAAACATCACTTAAAGATTGGTTCACACACTGGTGAAAATATCTCAGTTTGTACAATGATCCAGAAACCCAAATTTTAAATATAGAAACCTCTAACAACCTTGAACAACATATTAGATTTGCATATACATAGCATCAACACAAAAGAAACGTTGAGCACATCCCGGAGCACATTCTAAACACTTGCACAACATTGTTTACTCTGTTTATCAAATTTTCTCAAAATCACTTGGAAACCAAGTACTAGAGACATCATCTCAACTCATTACCTCATTCCAATTCATCTTCAAACACTTCAACAAAAATATAGCTCCATGTACTCACAACACTTCCTCAAAATCTCAGCTACACAGGCACAACCTACAACATCCTATTTTCCTCTTTTTTACAACTTTCTCAATATCCTCAACATATTCATCATGCAATGACTTCCTTAACACCTAGTTGACATCAATGACAACACCAGCATGTAGACATCCTATTGACATCAATGAAAACACCTTCATACTTGCAACAAATTTTTGGTACTATATTTTATGATTTTTGATATTGATGTAATGTATGCTTGATAAAAGCTCTTTGTTGTTAGTTAATAACAAATTTAACGAAAAAAATAATCCTTCTTTGATAACACCACATGATAGATTATAGTGATCAAATGAGTATTATCATTTTGAGAAATTTCTATGACAGATTGAATATTACTTTCAATTAACCAGATATTTTTACAAGAATGATCTAATCAATAAAATTTTATTACTATTATCTTTGATAAGCATGCACATGCAAAAAGGGCTAATTGAATCCAGGACCAAAATAAATAAATGAAGGACAAAAATTTACGCATGGAAATTGATATTGTTGAAGAATTTATCTTTATTGATTGCATAACATAATCAATTTTGGGATAGTTTTTTAGCTATGAAAATAAATAAATGATTTTATGTTTAAATGTATTAGTATTTTTCTTAGGATATAAAAACAAGGGTTTGGAAGGCCCCCATAACCTTATGCAAGGAAGAAAATAGGAAGAATTAAAATAAATGTACATTAGACAAGGCCTATGGAATAATATAGGCCAAATAGAGAAAAAAGACCTAGCAGTAGATGATCAACCAAAATTTAGCCAAAAAGGAGCACAAAGGAACCAATGACCATTGAATTACTAGTGAACCAGAATATTAAGGTACTCAACAACTTCTCATTCTTTGCACAAGGCTTGACATTGCAGGCAAGAGAGTATTTCTAAGCCTTTCCATTTTTAACTCATTCTTTCTTGTCTATCCTCTTGTTCATTTTATAAGTCCTTCCTAGGCATTTAAACTTGATATTTTACTAATGTTGATTATGGTCTCTTTGTTGTAGTCAATTTCCCAAAAACTAGTCATGTTGGACTCCTTAAGCAAGCTATCATTTTACCATAACTATTTTTCTAGTCTTCCCATTCTAGATTTCAAGACCTAATCTTGTCATAAATCAAAGGAAAGGTCTCTTAGTTCCATGTTTCATTTTACTTCCTAATTTTGACCATTTTAGAGTGCAAGTCCAAGAGATTTTATTTTTATTTTTTAGAGTCACAAATTAAGCCTTTAATGATGTCACACTAGGAAATGAGGATATTTTTTAGGGACTCCAAATTCCCAAAGGAAGAACTAGTTAGAGATCAAACAAGGGAAGGGGGGACCTAATAATGGGTAGGGATGGAAATTGGAGGGGAGATAAGGTTAGGATTAGAGAAAACTTTAACAAATTTGACTATATTTTTAGGACTACCAACAGTTACCACTTTCTTGACCTTGGACCTAGGGTCAAATAGCTACCAATATAAGACCTCTCCAACCTGACCTTGAGGATCCTTCATGATAGAGAAAAAAATTGAGGGGGACTTTTAAACCACCAAACACTTTTCCAAAGGTCTTGAGGTCTATGAAATCAAATTTAACAAGTTGGGGACCTATCAAGGGTTTACCAAATTAGAAGAAGAGGAAGATACGAGACTAATGAATAGGCATATCAATCTTCCCATCCTAATATTAAAAAATATTAGAGTCAATAGACATCAATAAAAAAGGATTACTCATTAACCTATTATTCCAAAAGTGGTTAAGAAAAGAGAAGTGGGATAAGAAGAGCTTCATGTATCTTTCTTCCAATGTGATGCAATTCATGTTGGGTGAGAATAAATCATCCCATGGATGTGGAAATGTGGTGTACAAAATTCCATCTTAGAGCTCATGGATGTGTTCTTGCCCTTGTAGAAAGTTTTAAGATACACACATTTTTCTCTTTCTAATCCTTGAAAAGCTTCACACCATCAGTAAGTATTCCAATGAGAAGAACCACATTTTCCTTAGAAACTTTGATAACACCTCTCATAGGGATGAAATGGTCCTTCTAATCCCAAGAAAAATAATTGAAAGTTTGAGTTACTTCCTTTGATATTTTAATGTACTAATTGAAACCCTCCCACTTCAAAATTTTCCAAATAGTCACATTATTCTTTAAGGATTCACAACAGAATGACTCAAGATGAAGGTGGTCACCTACCATGGTAGAAACATGATATTGAGCACCAAAATTCCTAGGGAAAACTAGACTACAAGGATGGAAAATAGAAGAGAATGAGCAAGAAGAAGTGGGAGAAAATGGGAAGTGGAAACAAGTGAAATAATTAGTATTAATTACCATTTTTATAGATAAAAATTAACTGATTCTTTCAAACATTATGCTTCAAATATAAATACAAGTAGAGAGGGCTTTGCTAGAGGTAGAACACATTCACAAAATTTTATTTATCACTACCTAGGAATGTCTTGTGTGTTGTTAGTTGAGTTCATCCTAAATTTCATTTTCATAGCTCTCTCTCATATGAAATTGGCTATGAGAACATAAGTGTGTCACAACCCAATAATATTAGGTCATAATTTAGATGAGATTCTCCTAAGCGCATCCCCAATCCAATAGAAATGGTGTTGATTTGATGGGCTTTGCCATTAAGGTATTGGCCCCAACAATTGGGTGACCTCACAATAGAAAAATTCATAGATTAGCTTTAGACATCTCACCAATTTGAAAAGAAGCAAAAGATATATAAACTATCTAGGAGCACATATCTAATACAAAAGACCCCATCAAATGGAGTGACTAGGGGATAAAATAAATGATATTCCTTCTCTATCAGATTATCAATTGATTTTTTTTGTGGCATAAATTATTTATTTAAATGATGGTATGCCTAACAGACTTGTACAATATGATATTTATAGATTTTTATATATATTTATTGATATTATCATTGATATGTTGAGAATGTGCTATGATTGGATTATTTTAATTCACTTCACATATATATATTTGAAGGATATTATAATTCAAGAAGTCTAATATAATTATACTATCCTTTCAAAATATGATTCAATTCCACTTGTTTATATGACTAATGTTTATGAACTATACATATATAACTAAAAGAAACATTTTCAATTTTTAATTATAATAGAAAATTTCACTCATTCATGGGATCTCTAAATTAAATATAATTTCTACTCATAACAATATCAAATAGAACCCTCCCCCAATTGGCATGTGGAAATTAAACATTGATAGAGCCTCTCGAGGAAATTTGGTACCCTCAAGAGTGAGATATGTAATTACAGACTCCATGGGTAACATGGTTAAAGTTGGATTAAAGAAACTAAAACTAATCATAAATAATGAAGTTAAAGTGAAAGCTTTATTACTTGGCCTACACTTGGTGAAATAATGAAATAAATTGATATACTATTATTGAAGATGATTTAATGGTAATTGTTCTTTGCATCAAAAAAAGACATTTGAATAATTGGAGGACTAACATTATTTTTAATGACACTTAGATTATCTTGGATAACCTATCCTCCTTCACCATAAGTCACTATTACCATGAGGGAAATATGGTCACCAATTTCCTTTTGAACCAAGGCATAGATATTAATGATGAAATGATCATCAATAGTGATGACAATAGATAGTCAAGCCTCTGAGAGGTAGGGAATAATTAAGAAGGAATATTTGGATTACTCAACATAGCACACATTTGAGATTGTTCTTATATGATATCAATCAACAATATGTCCATCTTCTTGATACTTTAGATATCTCCAAACAATGTCATATTTTCCCTCAAGCTCATGGAATTGATTATTTGTATGGGAGGAAAACATCAACAGATGGAATTTTTAGATGAAATAAAAGGAGGCAAGAATGTGGTTGTTTTTTCTTTCAATGTAACCAACTTTTGGAAGTATTTCAAAATGTTTTCGTTATGTATTGTATTGAGGGATTAGTGTAGCACAAAGTAAACACAAACATTTCATCCACCTTCATCAATAATATTTTTACTATAACAAATGAAAAGGAACTCACAAGGGCCTTGGGAAAATACTACATATGTTATAAGTTCAAGGCTAGGCGTAAATGAAGTTGTTGACAAAGTGATCCCCATCAACCCAAGACTTCTCTTCTATGTAGTGGTTTAGAATTCAGAGAGTTGGCTTCTATTGGAATGGTTCATAGAATTGAGTCAAGGTTGATGGCATTGATCAACGAGGTCATTGAATTAAAAAAATACTTTAAAGACATTACATGGTTCTATAGCTCAATTATGGATCTCATGGAACTTAGTGCCCCCAAAAAAATCTTCCCCTCTTTAAGAGAAATTCAACCTAGCCAAGACATCCAAAGCCATCATTTTTTTTGTAGTGAAGTGTGGTACTAGTAAAAGGGAGGACGATTCTTATGGTTTAGAACTCCTAAATGTTTGTCCATGCCCTCAAGACAAGTATGTTTGGTAATCTCTAGTTTTGGGTTTATAATAGTTACACTCTACTACTATCTGTTATTGTAAACTATCTATCTCGACAATTTTGCCTCATAGCCTCTAGTTCTAAAACAGGTTGTTATTAGCACATTTTTGGCACAAATACTCTACTACTATTTCTAGTCAATCTCTACATAAGGATTTTTTGTTATCAACATATATGATATAAAATCACTACCATTTTGTAAATGGTCTATCAATTCATCTACCCACACTCAAGGTAGGAATCTCTATGCATTTCTTTCAATAATAGTAGACAAGGAGAGGGCCCTTATCCGTCACTTGAATTATAAAGAAAATTATAATAAATTTTTTATAATTATTGACAGTATATATACACTTAGAAAGAGTATGATATAACACTTCTATAATTACTAAATTTTTATATATCTCTTCACTTAAAATAAAACGATGTTTATTACATTTCTATTAAAAAAAGCTAAAATTAACTTATAAAAAAATCAATTAAAATTTAATCACATATTTCAAATTAAATTACAGACTTTTTTTTCAAATTTTTAAATAAAAACTATTTTTCTTACAATCTTATAAACCTAATTACTAGTAAATATAATATATTTTTCTTCAATTTCACTTTCAAGTGTATTAATTTCAAGTTGGGTTGGGGGGAATAGGGTATGCATGCTCTAAAGTGTAATCAAAGGCACAATACATAATTGGTCTCGAAAGGACCATTCCTTCACTTTCTAAGATAAGTGCATTATTTCACCTAGGAAGGGGAATTATAGTGTAAAGCTTAATCATGGACCATTCCTTCCCATTTTAAGATAAAATAAGTGCATTCATCTTAAGATGGGTGCTTTCTTCTCCTGAACGAATCCATTATAGTCCAACTTAGAATGATGGCAAGATGTGATTGAAGAGCATTTGGATAAAAGAGTACTACTTTTCATCGATTGGCTACCACTCTGTCTGCCTATATATAAGGAAGATGAAGATAATGTCAGTAGTTGGATAAGATGGTGAGTAGACTTGCAAAAGACTTTCCTCCCACAATCATTTCATCTTTAATGGGTTGCAACTCATGAGCAAATTCTCATTTCTTAAAGAAGGGCAATGGGTGGGGAACCTTACCAACAGTTGAGTGCAGGCTCTGGTCCATTTACCAATAGATTTGACATTGGGTAAAACATGAGTATGGTGTGTTTCACATTTATAAAAGCTTATCCTCCTGCACTTTTGTAGTGTTTCATGTTTTTTACAAGGTAAATAGTAGATAGAAAGTAAACAGCTGGTACAATGTTGGTACATTGTTGTTCTTTGTATGGAGCCCTCTAGAAAGTAAACAGTTGGTGCATTGTTTCTTTCATGGAGCCCTCCCACCATTGATAATTGTTTAAGCTTCTTCTATTTAAAGAGTTGGAACCAACAAATCATGGAAATTTAAGAAGGCTTGAGAAATCTTCTCTACCCTTTTTGGATTGAGAAGTCTTACATGATATCAGGATTCAGTAAGATATTCTGTGGGTTTGGCTAAGTGTAAAGCTTGAAAGCAGCAGGTTGTGGTTTTGAGCTTTCTCTTTTCACCAATCCAAAAATTGGAGCCAATTGATCTTTAACCAGAGCCACTATTATTGACCAGATTTGTCAAGTTCAAACTGGTTGTGACAGAAGAGAGTTGATTAGATCTTGTTTTGCTCAAGGTCAGATTTTACTGATACAATTTCTTTTCTCTGTAAACAATGACTGAAAAAAATGAGTTCTTGTTGAAATTTTGTCCCTTAAACTTGAAAAACAAGCAAGTGATTGCATTTTTATGTTGCTATAGTTTACAATCAGGTGATCTACTTAGCTATATTTCTGATATTTGGACATAGGAGATGTTTGCTTCCAGATCTATTTTTTGAAAAACTTCTAATTTAGTCAAGAATTTTGCTGCTAGTAGTATTAAATTTCTAACAGTTTTTTTAAATTTTATGAAATATGTTGCAGAAATCAAGAATCTAAGGCAGTTGACGAAATCTGCAGACTTTCAAACTCTAAGTTTGTTCAGCTGAGGAGAATTTACCTTGTATGGGCTTAAGTTTTCCCTTGCAGGAATTTGGTTTGAATCTAGTTGCAGGCACAGGATGATTCTACTGGGATTATTGGCAGAGTTGTTGCAGAAGTATATAACTAGAGTTTTGGGTCCGCAAATGACAGCCACTGAGTCTCATATCCCTATAATGCCCAGATTAATCTCATCAACAAGCTATCCAGTTCTCATAAGTTTCTAAGGCTTAATCCATTCACTGATTGTTGTGTTCATGGATGAAATTCAAAATCACAAAATGTTGCTTAGATGTGGAGGATAGTGGAAACAAAAAGAGATTAATTGAGTTCAATTTGTTTCAATGATTTTACAGAACTAAAATTTTGTTAATGAAATAGTGATTTTTCTGTAAATTGTAAGGATACCCAGTGTTGCTGTGATGGATTCAAATACTATAAAGTAAGCTCCATTGAAATAATCTTCTCAATTGAATTTTTAAGCGATTTGTCTTTGATATTTCTCCTGTCACACTGGAGGAGTAATGACCTTTTTCCCGTCATACCCACATTAAGGGAATTGAATATTTTATCCATTTTTTCACCTTTTCAATGAGAGAAAACTGATTTCGCAGTGGAGAAAGCAATGTTTTGGGCTTAAAGATGGCCCCGCTGTTGATGGTAATTGACATCCACAATATATTGTCGTCGAGGAATTTACTTTGAGGATTCTCAAATGGAAAAGCTATACTCTTTTTTAAGCATTTTATATTATTCATTTCGTCAAAGTCGTTCAGGGTATGATCTCAGTCTCATATAGTATGATTTCAGTTTCATTTGGTCTCAATCTCGTATGTTATGATCTCAGTTTCATTTGGTATGATTTCAGTCTCATTTTTTATGTTGTCAGGGTTTTGCACTCAATAAGACTTGATTTCTAGAGGACTCATTCCAAACCATTCAACTTCACCAAAAAACCAAAGATCCATTGACAAAGCAATACATTTTATTTTTTAAATGAAATAAAATAATATAAGTGTAAGAGAAAATCAACCTTTCTTATGGTTAATCTATCTTAATTTAATAAGATCTATAAGTTTAATTAATTTAGATCAATTTAATGGTAATAATAGAAAGGAATACTTTTTAATTGAAGAATATATGTAATTTGGAAAATATTAAAACTTGAACATTTTTTGGATCTAGTATAGAATATCTTAGTATGTTATTTAGCATGCAAGGAAAATATTATGTTTTCTCTATCTAGGGTCAAGTTTAAGGATTTGGGTCGAGTTTGTAGTCATGGATATGTCCTTCAGTTGCAAACTCGATCTAGCAACTTGTAAAACACTAATTTTATGTTCATCCCATCATCTTTGTTTCTTTTGTCTTTTCACATATCCAAATACTAGCAATTTTAGAAATACCTTGGAATGGTTGTCATTATGTGATAAGGGGACATGTTCTCCTAGGTCATCTTGTGGAAATACATGTACAATATAAAAAATAACTCTTCAAATATGCATATGCTCCTAGAATGCTCATGTAGATCTAGATTCCTTTTAGTGCATCAATTAAAGTGTGAATGATTCCTTAAAGGAGAATGCACTTGAGAATATGTACGTGAATGTGTTGAATACTTTTAATTGCAAGGACATAACAATAAATCACATAAATTTGTGGTTAGTTGTCCCTTAGAGGGAAAAGGATTGACACAAGTCAAAGTTGGCCAATTTGAAAATAAAAATATCAAGTCTTAAGGTCCAAGGTTGACCTTGCAATTGTGGACTTGACCTAGGACATAAAAGGGGTGGATCAAGATGGGGAACATGTACATGGAAGTATGTGCATGTATGGGTGTAATAAATATGTAGATAAATATAGTGGAATGTGTGAACATAGGGATGAAATAAAGGACATGTGTAGAAGAATGTGTAATATATGGTTAGGTGGCATGGGGTAAGGGACTTAACTTTGCACAAAATTATGCTATTTGTCAATATGGCAATGTATCAAGGTAATCTCCTCAAAATAGCACAAAACTGAATGGAGAATGGCATGGATATTACAAATTTCACCATTACAACTAGTAACACCATCTAAAAATGTTCCCTAACCTTCCAACTTCCAAGTTTGTAGATTTATGTGAAGCATAACAAACCATGTGACCTCCATGGTCTGACACCCATCATAAAAAATTTTGTGCACTTGAATGTTGAAAATACTACCTAAGCTATTTAGGTATTGTATTTAGTTCATTTATGGCTAATTAATATATGTATCTATCAAACATTTAATAGAACATTTAGGTGTTCTTACTAGTTTTTTAACAAACTCAAGGGTGCAATAATTTTAGAGATTGTAATGCCCAAAATACTACATGGATAAAACACAACCAACAATTTTTTTATACATAGAAGACCTACATGATTGTAAAACATCATACATTCAGATGGGTCATCACTGTCACCATTTGCAACACCACATGAAACTAAATATGTGTAGAAAATATGTGCTAACAACTCACATAAAAAGAGAGAATGTAATAAATACAAGGATGTACCCCATGCAACATACCCTAGATATTGTTGAAGGTTATAAAATATGAGTGACATAAACAGACATTACACCTAAGGAAGGTGGATCCTCATGATGTCCACTCCACTAGATACTCTATACGAGAGCAATAGGAACATACACCCTCCAAGCTAGTAATCCAAGGTAAATAATGCATTAAAATATTTAACATAATCAATTAAATAAAAATGAAATTAAAGTACTTAATAAACATGATAGATTGATTAACACCATTTATTCATATGCTAACATTTCCTCTCATTTTTAATGCATAATCAAAAGTTAAATAAAATTATAAATTTATGCTAATCATTTTAAAGTGCAATCATTAGATAAGAATAGGGATTAATATAATAGTGAAAGCATTAAAATTTATAACTAGATTTGATAAAAAAGAATGATCTAACTGTTTACTTCTTATAAAAGAAAACAACATATCTTTATATAACATACACATAAGGATAAGGAAAATACATGGAATTTTCTTTCCATCAAAAGGGAAAGTTTGAATTTATTTTTTAAAATTTCTTTTATATTTATAATTAATAAAATATAATTATTATATCAAATATATTAATAATATTTCATAATTAAATTAAGTCATTTACATTTGATAATATAATCTATACATTTATTTTAAATGGTTTAATTATATATACTATCACTATGATATTATATATAATAATTAATAAAATAAACTTTAATCCCATAAATTTCTTATATAAATGAACTAGAAATTTTTTAATATTAAATTAATATCATCAAAAAATATGTGTAGCATAACATTAAATTATAACTCAAACATCATGGCTTGGTAAGGGGCTCAGATGTGACAATGATACCATGGAGTTGATAGATGGCATGAGTGACAGTAAGAGGGGTGTCGAAGGGTGGCATAATAATGTTGAGGTAAGATTTGCAATTAGGAGGGGATAATTTATCCCAATGATTCAAACATTCCCATTATTCAAAATGTGGAGGTGTTATGCATTAGAGAGGTGGGTAATTTTTAATTCTACTCCCACATGTTGAAGGTTGAGCGTAGTTGAGTTTTGTGCTAGTCATTTGGAGGTGTAATGTATTTGATGTTGCTTAATCTATTACTAGTGTTGTAATTATCTTAACAACTACTAGTATGATTTGCTACATGAGGACGTCACTAGTGTGGAGGAACAAACAAAGGGCTTTTATAGATTCCAATTGAACCACTTTCATGGCCTTAACAATAAATTTTATCAAGTACTTGAAACCATAACGAATTTTGTGGATAAATTTAAGAGAATTTTTTTTATGGTGCTTATTTCAATGTTCCTATCTATTGTGAGAATTTTGATGAAGATATTGAAGATATATCATTTCCTATCAAGGATAATAAATGCAATAAGTATAGAAATGGTTCTAGGGTTGATGGGGGCTTATCTAATTTCCCTCTCCTTGTGTCTTATACTCTACTCTTTATAACTTCAAAGGGAGATTCATGTTATTTTCTCTCCATCCTTAAGACACATTATAGTATGGTCCATTTTGGTGTAAAGGCATTTTCAAGGTCTTTGGTCTTTTTTGGTTACAATGATCAGTTGAAGACATATAATATATAAAATTAGTAATTATATTATTTCTTTTTGTTGTGTTTGATTAAGGTGGGAAATGATTTTATATTTATTGGGCTTCTCCTAGATTGGGTGCCAATGAGTGTTTTGGTGATTTTTAAGAAATATTGATCTATTATGGAATGGATTAGATGAACCAGTGGTTACTAGAATTTGAGTTTCAAGCTCATTTTTATGGATCTTGGGAGCATATACCAAGTCATTCTATAAAAAAACCCAAACACCATATACTATGTTTGAATAATAAATTATTATACTGGTTAAATTTTCATATCCATGTCATTTCCCATTTAGTTTTGTGACCATTTTGATAAAATGTTTTTTTACATGCACATTTAAATGATGGTGCAATCTTTTGTGAATTTGGGCTCGTTCCCTTGGCCTTATACCAATCCATATAGATATATATATCCCCATAGAAGTAGCCATCACATTGTTCTTATATGCACATACTATAAGACATTTTCCTTAATTACACATTTATTCATACACCTACCCTAATATAGTTATTAGCTACCTAGATCTAACCATTGCCCAAGTCATTTTCATGATTTTAGGGTTGACCCTATGCTTGTAAATTGGCCTCATCCTTTCCAAGGTTTAAAATTTAAAATTAGTTTACTACCCTCTTATTTTTCCACACTATGCCAACTTAATATGTGTTTTTCTAAAGTTTATGTTGTTTGCTAGTATTTAAAGGTATTGAATGCATTCATTCTAACATTATCTAGAATGCAAGTCTATTTTTCTTCTAGAGTATTAAAGGAGTAATCATTAGTGGCAAATTTTTATTTTGTACTTTAAAATGAGTAAGAAATCTATTGGTGTAAAAAATGTCTTTAGTTCTCCAATTACTTTTTGAATCCTATTCACACCTAGATTTTAAGTTTGAAAAGTGTATTTAGTTGTCTAGTTACTTTATGATTCATATTCAAACCTAGTTGGTTAAGCTTACTTACTTAAAAGCTTTAAATTTTTTGCCTCAAGCTATGTACACATGACACATGTTTCCACATTTGCCACTTACCTCAAATACCTTCTTTCTTCACCCTTTCCTTTACATACAATATTTTCTATGTATATTTTGATGATTATATGAATATTGACATTATAAAATTCTTATTTTACTCATCTCTTTGTGGAAGGTTATTTGATTTTTCAAGAATGCTTAGCTCCTGTGAGTCTCTTGGTAATTCTAACATATCAAAGCTCTAAGTTTGCAAGTACCTTCTCTTATTTGGAGGATTTTTGTCAAGTGCTTTCACATGGTGTATTATAATTTTTTTTTTACCTCATCATTGAGTATAGAAGGCCTAAAAACTTATGATTCAACTATATACTCAAAAAGGTTTATATAATGAAATAACTTGCACAAAAGAGGAAAATAATATGAAATATTATGTAAATACTTGATAATAGCTAAGGATAAAAGCCACTTGGAAGGGGAAAACCCTAAAATATCTCCAATGAGACCAAAACTCGCAATTTGATTATCAAATTGCACTCACTACCTCCTATATATACCCTACTATGCCTAGGATACCACTCAAATCGAACAAAATATAAGCCCTAGACCAACCTAAATAGCTAAATACCCATTGACTACTCATAACCCTATGCATACTCTAATATTAAGGGAGTATCATGTCCCTCCTCTTCAAAGAAGAATTTTCCTCAATGCTAATTAAGTGTGGATGCTTCTAAAATAACTCTTCATCCTCCCATGTGGCACCTTCAACTGGTAAATTCTTCCACTAGATGAGATACTTGGTGAGTGTTCTAGTCCTCAACTTCTTTGTGTGTGCCTAAAGATGAACTCTGGTTCCAATATGGTTTTTCCTTCTTCATCAATCTCTAGTAATACTTTCAATGTAGGGATATTATTCCCAATAATTTTCTTCAAATAAAAAACATGAAAAACTAGATGTATCTTTGTTGTTGGAGGTAACTCAATCTTGTAGGCGACACTACCTAACTTTTCCATGATTTAGTATGGGCCATAATTTTTTGGGGAAAAATTCTTATTTTTTTGTTGCTTCAGTGATATTTTATTATGAGGTTGCAATCTCAAGAAAACCCAATCCCAAACTTCAAAAATCCTTTCACTATGATGTTGTCATCCTATTGCTTCATTCGATTTTATGTCATGACTAGATTCTCCTTGAGTCTGGAAAGTACCTATTGTTGATGATGCATGCGGTCCTCCACAACTTGAACTCTTGGTGACACCCTCAATGATGATGGGATGGATGGAGGATGATATCGTGCCATAAATGGATACATTTTTTATGAACTATGGAAGGAAGTGTTCTGCCACCATTCTACTAGTTTTAGTCAATCTACCCATTGAGACTGCTTATCTATAGTGAAACAATATAGAAAATCCTTTCAAACATTTATTAATAACCTCAATTTTCTCATTAGATTTAGGATGGTATGAAGATTTATTTATCATTTGAGTATCCAAACATGAAAATAAATCTTTCAAAAAGTTACTAGTAAAGATATGATCATGGTCGTTGACAATAACCTTAGGTGTACAACATAGCTTTTGTATATTCTCCAAAAAATATTTTTCTATTGTATTTTTTGTAAGAGGATGTGATAATGCAATGAAATGGGAATATTGGTGAGGAAATCCACCACTACCATGATGACATTCTTATCTATACATATTGGAAGCCCTTTGATGAAGTCCACAAAGACCTCTTCCCAACACTGGCTAGGAATAAATAAGGGCTACAAGAGATGAGGTGTGTTAATTGTTGTCCCTTTATTTCTTTAACAAACCAAATATTCATCCATAAATTTTGTAACATCCCCTTTGATCCCTTCCCAAAATAATCTTTCTTGATTCAATGATGTCTTCAAAAATCCTAAATGACCACTAATTGGAGACTCGTGAATCTTTGTAAGAATATTTTTGTTTGAGATTGGAATTCTTGTATATGTATAATTTATCTATACACCACAAAGCATCTCCCTTCCAATAACACTTATCAGAACTATTGGGATCACTCTATAAATTTTGAATAAGATTACTTGTAGCAACATCATTCTGCCACTCTACTTTGGCTTTTGCTACCCAATCTGCTTATAATATTGAAATGACACATAATAAAATTTCATACTTCTTGTCCTTCCTAAATAGTGTATTGGCTACAATATTTTCCTTCCCTTTCTTATATACAATCTCAAAGTCATACCCCAAAATCTTAGTGACCCATTTTTGTTACTCTCCAGAAGATAATACTTATTTCAAAAAATATTTTAGGCTATCATGATCTATCTTAACTTTTAAGTGTCTACCCATTAGACAATGCCTCCATTATTTTATTGCATGAAGAAAAGCTAGTATTTACTTCTCATAAATAGGTTTGAGTTAATTATTTCCCTTTAATTGATGACTCTCAAAAGCAATGGGTCAACCCTCCTACATGAGAATTGTTCCTATACCATTTTTTAATGCATCACATTCCATAATAAAATCCTTGGTGAAGTGTACAGTAGCAATCACTGGAGTAGTACACATAACCTCCTTCAATCTCTAAAATACTAAGTTAGGTAAGTCATGCCATGGACATTTCTCACACACCCAATGACAAACATTAATAAACCCAATATAATAATTGAAGAAACTTGAATTAAAATGCATACACAATCATACACCCTACAACAATCTAATTTTCACAATGTAATCATAGTTCAATTTAACATCATTTCTTTTACATTCCAATTTTTATCATAACTCATACTAATTTACAACACAAAATGCATAGATAAAATCACCATTCCTAATTGATTTGGCAACTAATAATTCATAGCATAATTTCAAACTTATATTAAAAAAATTAAATAATCAATTACATAACATACAATCATCGAATAAAAATTAAGATACATACTTAACCATCACAAATACGATCCTCATCATATTTTTACATAAAAATTAAACTACTCACACATGCAATCCACATCTAACATAGTCTATTAACATGGCCATATGTCCATAATTATAATAATGAGTAATACTCATGGAGTGCCAAAATAATAGTGGGTCCAATATTTGCCAATATTAAAGCCACCAAAGAGTGGGTCTCATACAAACCACATAGAAACATATGTGAAGAAAATTACCATGAGCACCACAAGATAAGAGCCAAAGATCAAAATACAAGATATTAAGGGTCAATAAAAATAAAGAAAGAAAGAGACAATTAAGTAGACAAGACAATACTATATTTAAATAAGAGAACAAATATGTAAAAGACAAAGACCAGTCATGAGACAATAAAATGATAGAAGAAATCAAACATGCCCCCTTAGTGGGGTAAAATAATATGAAGTAAACAAAAATATCAAGCAAAGAATACATGGCCCTAAGTGGAGGAAAATGATGTAAATAAGCAAATGAGATCCCAACATATAAAGTAGATATAAAAAGTGAACAATACTAAAGATAAGTAATAAATGAAAGAAAAGTAATCATGATATTTAAGCAATAAATTCATCCTACATCATATGACTTATTTTTTCTATTATATGCGATCTTAATGTGTATATACCCTTTGTTTATAAATTCTTGAGTTTGATATTAGAATACAATGCCTCTATGCTTAGAATATTTGCATGTATGATGTGAACTATATGCAACACAAGGATCAAAAGACATATTGTGAGGAATCATATTCAATTACATTCTAGCATTTCTAAGGAAATAAAATTATTCAATAAAATAATTGGTGAGAGAGTTAAAAGATGAATACAATATGAGATTTATCAAACTAATTCAATACTCTATCCTTTCAATACAACTAAGCTTGCTAATCAAGGTAATAGTATCATTAATATATATTCATAAGTATCAAAAAAGAATGTTTTCACATACAAAATCTATAGAACCATCATAATCATCTTTTAATTCTTCACAAAGATCTATAATACCATTATGTAAAAGAAATTTAAAGTATTCATACATCTTTCACGATTGGTTAATGCATTATCATTAGTGCATAAGAAATCATGTGAACCATAAGAAATAATAGTAACACTATTATTAGGCTCATCATAGTTGATGAAATTAGGCAATACATCAAGATCACATAGTTCTAAGCTATCATGACATAGTAAGGATGAGTCATCAAAAGGTATGTGAGTACCATGAATAGGTAATGCATATGATAAAGCCTTGCTAGAATAATGATCATCAATGTCACAAGACAAAAGATCATCATGAAAGGAACTCAAGAAAAAGAAACTAAGGGCCTATAAAGGAAGAGAAAGGCAAAACATGTCCAAAACAAAACCTCCATAGACATGGAATCCATATACAAAGCATATTATTGTATGAACACATCAAAGACGTAGATGGACAATGTAAAACAAATGAAAGGAGTGTGCATCAAAATCTAAAATAAATGTATACAAATTAGCTAAAGATGAACCCCTAGAAGGTTACATGATCTAATGTAAAGCTAGGGTGGTATGGTGAGAAAAATTGGTTTCATAATGTAAACCTAAACCCTAAGTATGAGACGAAGGACAATGAAGATTAAGATCTAAAAAAATCTAAAAAAACAAGAGCTATAATAGGTATGAAACCCTAATGAAATAATTTGGTTGGATAAGTTTAACAAATTCATTGAAATGGAAAATGAAAAAAATATGTGTCCCCATGTTAATTAGGTAAATATACATAATTAAACACACATTAACCTACAAATACAATGTGGGTTGTAGATGGAATAAAATAGAGTGGATCATATCAAATAATATTACACAACAAGCATAATCATACCATAAATAACAATTAATAAGGAGAGAGAATACTTAGCTCTATAATCAAAGAATGAATGCCATTTGTTGATGATAGTGGAATTTATGTGACTCAAAAAATTGTAAATGCCCTATATACTCATGTATGTAGATTAAAATTTGAATATTCCTTTTTCCTCTATAATAGGTCAAGTTTTTTATTTTGAATAATGTTCACTCCCTCAAACTTGCTATGTAGTTGTTAATTGAAATTTATTGATCTTTGGGTCTTTCCTTGTAAATTCTTAGATAAATAAGCTTATATACAATTGCTCACACTCTTATCCAATTCTTTTTTCAAGTTGGTTATTTTAGAGTTGATTCCTCAAATCTAGATCTCCCAAGGACCACTTGCAATTAAACACCTGTAACATAAAGAGAGAAGAACCAAAGCTATGGAGGCCAAGAGACTATTGATACAAAAAAGCATGAATTCTTATGAATGTGCAAACCTCACTCAATGAATGATACAATAATGAATCCTTATAAAAGGAAAAATAAAAAGCAAAAAATAACCCTAGGAGAGGACAAAAATAGATTGTGACATGTGTCCCAATCTTATGTGTTGAGACAAAAATTAAATGACCTAAGTAAGCTTACATAGCTAGTGTGAAAAGGGACCTAAATAATTAAATAAGTTAATTAGGAAAATTCCCTTTTACTCTAACACCCCCTTTAAGTGCAACTTAGGGAGAAGATAAGACTTTAAATGATAAATACATAAAAATAAAAACATGGGTCTTGACAATTAGGCCTAATGAGATACCCATATATAAATAAAAAATATCTCTCATAATCAAAGAAAAAGGAGAAAACCTTATGGGAAAAACTCCCCCCTAAAAGAGAGAAAGATATATGAAGGACTAAGAAACCTGCAAAACAATGTATCAAAAAGAATACGAACATGAAGAACACCACTAAAGTATGAAGAAACTACAAAAAACTATCAAAGGATTACTATTTCCGTGCTATAATTGAAGAACTGTCTCTAAAATCAAGATGATGATTGAGATCAAAAAGAAAAAAACTATATGAGTGACCCCAATGACACTACTTAAATAATTATTAGATGGCAAACCAAGACAAAAATTTAATTGTTGAAGATACATATGACACAGTAATTTGCATGGGTGACTACGACATTGCTCAACTAATGCAAAGAATATTGCAAGTCAAAATATAGGTGCCAATATTATGAAGAAACTAATCAACTGAAGATGGAACGTGTTGGTGTTTCCAATTGATGGCCCATAATCTTCTAAAGGTTTTCCAAGTCTTATATTCAAAAAATTCAAGATGTTGGCCAACTCACTAAGTACCACCATAAAGATAGTTACTCTTTACTTTATGCTATGCATAACCTAGGTGGGTTTCCCTATATGGCATTGAGCATGATTGTCAAGAAATTTTTATAAAATAACACCTAACATATAATATTCTCACACCTTATGACAAGAGTTGGCTAGAGTCTGAAAAAGGTATTGATGGAACTCTAGTGGCATTCGGATTATGTGTGAGAGATGGAGCATATCAAAAAGTAAAAATAAAAAATTAAGGAATATGATTTAAAGATTGTGAACTATTTAGGGAGTGAGAACTACAAAAAATTGGTTATGTGAACCACTAGAAATTCTAATTGGTCATAACTTGGCCAATTCTCATCCAACCTTTGTCAAGCTTGCAATTTTGGATACCCATTTGGCCCTTCTATTAGATGGAAAACTTAGAAAATAAGACACTTAGCCAAATTTTGGGAAATCTAAAACTTGAGTTTTTGCTAAAGTAATGAGAATTTTTGCACGTGCCAATAAAACATAGCCTCCATAAAATATGAATGCAAGAGTATCTATATGGTATGTTTTCCATCTCACTAAAATGCATGGGTAACCAACTGTTACATCGACCTAGTACATGGGAATACAAACTAGATACATGACTCACTCCAAATCAAAACCAAGGAAGCATCAACACCAATAGCAGGAAACCCCCCATAATGCTAACAAGGAAGAGACATGATAGGTTCACTAAAATTGTGTGTCGGTATGTAGTGCATGAAGGAGAATATGTATTAACAAAACATGCACAAGATAGTACTTGCAACTAAAAAAGGGTGTGCAAAATAAGGCACACGTGCATGAAGGTATAACAATTTTTTTGGCTCCTTAATGCTTTCTTACACTTCTAGGGTTTTTCACCTAAATGGAGAAAGTTGGGCCAAAATGCATAATGTTTCATTCAAAAGATTAGGGGTTTGTGATGTGTGTGAATGTGTCTAAGTGCTGGAAATAGAAAATACAAACTAACTATTAATGTAAAAAACCTAAAGAATGCAACTATGTTTGAAAACACATAATGATATGAAAATGACCTAAGAAACATTAAACAAACTGCTACAAAAATGGATGAAATTGAAGAGGTGCACTTGGGAATGAGTTGCAGACTGGATTGGAGGCTATAAATGTTGTTGATGCTAAAGTTTAAGCTTGCTGGGACATTTACACCATTCTAGGTGACCTAGTTCCAGATCTGGAAAACTTCATCGGAGCCTGTTTCTGCCAAAAGGGTATCTAGAAACATAGAAATATCTGAAATATAGGTTCAATGGGACTAGGTCGCCAACAATGGCGACCTCGTCCTCTTCTAAATTTTTAAAGATCATAAAGTGGAAATGGAAGCCCTCGGTCTGCACTTTCTACTCCTCTAGGTATTCGATCCCGAAAGTGAAGAATCTAGTCTGTAGATGTCCTCCAAGCTTCAACTAGGGTTTCTCCAACCTTGAAGAGCTTTGACAAGTTGATGAAGATTCTTCCACCTTGATTATTTTCCAAATCTGCATACAAGACCTACAAATCACAGTAAGAGGGAAAACTTGTTGATTGTTAGGGCATGGGGGTTTGCCTTGGTCAAACCCCTTTTGAGTAATCAAACCAAAAAGATGAAATAATGTAATGAAACATGAAACAATGGAGTTTACCTTGCCATGATAATTGATCTTGAGTTGTAGCAATGGAGGATTCAACCCTTGGATGCTTCTTGAGAGAGATGTCTTGGTGACTTAAAATACTCAAACCTTAGCTTACTTGAGAAGAATGAGAGATGAAGAATAGGAGAAAGAGTTAGAAGGGAGAGAATAAAATAATTAGGGTTGAAAATGAGGGGAAAACCCTTATTTATACAAGTTGTGCCCTAATTTCCCAAAAATAACACCATACATGTCAACCTTAGGGTTTAGGAGACTAAATCCCGAAAGAAATTTGAATTAATTTTGATTTTTATGCCACATGAGACTAGGTCACCCAAGTGGCAACCTAATCCACTTGGGCATTTTTGATTGGTTTTCGAGGATTAAGATGTGATTAATGATGTTTGTCGGGATTGCCTTCTGAAACACACTAAAGTTGGACCTATAAGTGCATTAAGGGGTCATTATAGCATAAGAAAGGGTTGATTTAGTGATGACAAGCCTCGAAAAGTGTGAGGGTTAGTTACAACACCTTACAACACCTTGGGCTTGGAAAAGGGGTAAAAAGATATCCAAAATCCATAGGCAAGGGCCCAAATGAGTGAAAAGTGTCAAAGCTACACTTTTTGGTGACACAGACGACAAACAAGGTTGTGATTGTAAATAACAAAGTGCACACAACAAACCCCACACGACACTTTTATAAAGGAGCATGAGTACAAAATAAGACACAACATAATGTGCAAGATCCCCAAAATACATGCACAATGGTGGCACTTCATTTCAATGTGTCTACAAATAAAAAAGTGCATTCAATAGATGTTGAAAATGTTTAGAAGTACAAAGTGCTAGAAATACATATAAAATAGCTCAAATGAAGTCATCTCACATAATTTTTTTCCAAGTGCCAAAATGTCCAAGTAACAACTAGAATGCAAAATAATGATAAAATTAATAAAAAAATTGGTAAAAATATAGAAAAAGTACATGGATAGCTCTGAAAATACTTTTCCAATGTTACAAGAATCATGAAAAACAAAGGTCTAGGCAAAAAGTTATGAGATCGAGAGCTAAAGATAAATATTTGAATTTGATATGTAATAAAATATACTAGTAAGAATTAAGAAAAACACTCACACAACTAGAAAGTTCTTAGAACCAACTTTTTGACGATATCTTATTTGTCAAAATTTGACTTCGTATGCCCAAGTTGTGCAAAAAATAACTCTTTTAAGGTAAATTAGGGCTAATACGAGGTAGAGGATGAGAGTACTAATGATGTCATGTTGATGTCAGTAAAAATACTAATTGTCTACACAACATACAAAATGGTCATTTGATCGTGTTTATTAATTAATTAAAAATAAAGAAACAATGCATTTCTTATTTTTAATTAATTAATAATTACGATCAAATAACCATTTTGTATGCTGAATAGACATTACCATAAAAATAAGCCACCAAAATATACCCTCTCACTAGAATATACTTTGCATGCATGAGAATATACCTTACATGCGCTAGAATATTTGCCAAGGTAAAAAAAAACTAGAATTGTTCACAAAACTGTTGTGCAACGACGAAAATTGCTAGTTGTTGTCGATGGAAAATTATGAAAGAGGGTCTTTAAGCCGTCGAAAGACACCAACAAATGGTTTCTACTAGACAAAAAATAGTTTAATATTGGAGATATTTGCTAGGATGTTCGCAAGATGCCTACCACTTAGGTGGAAGTTGTGAGGGTTCTAGTGTTGTGTGGTTAGAATTGCTAGCAAGAATGTTGGGCGAGGTGGTGGGAAAAATCACCACTACTAATAAAAGGCATTGATGTTGTGGGAAAAATCACCAAGAACGATGAAATACATAGGAAAAACCCTATCACCATTATCATACTTGCCAATTTTTTTTTTCTAGAGCATTGCATGAATTAGACATAGGGATTTGTATGAAGTTGTATGACATACATATTTCATACAATGTATGTATCTGAATGCTATACAAAATTTCTCAATTTCAAATTTTGAAGATATAAATTTGATTTTAGTATTTGGACAGTCAATCGTAAGGTTTTTGTGCCTTTGAGGTTCATTTGTCTCCAAGATGCACCATTTTTTTAAGAAAAAAAATCTCAAAAAAGGATAAACTTATATATTTAGAGTTTTGATATCACGTTGGAGTTGATTTCTCAATCTTAAAACTCCCAAGAATCACTTGCAATCAAACAACTGTCATAGAAAGAGAAAAACAAAACCATGGAGGCCAAGAGACTATCGATTTAAAAAAAATATGAATCATTGTGAATGTGCAAGCCTCACTCAATAAATGATTCAATACATAATCTTTATAAATGGAAAAAATAAGAAACAAACAACAATACCAGGCAAGGATAAAAATAGATCATAACATTTTTCTCAGTCTTATGAATTGAGAGAAAAAATACATGACCCAAGTGAGCTTAAATAGTTAATGTGAAAAAAAAACCTAAGTAATTAAATAATGAATTAGTAAAATAACCTCTTACTTTAATTGGTTGTATTTAAAAATATCTTGACATGCATTAAGCTTCAAACATGCATATATGAATTAGAGAAAGATTGATAGGTGATTCATTAAGTAGGATGAGTGTGATTAGATATGCTATATTTCTTGCTTGGTTTAAGTGCATATGTGAATGCTTAATCTCATGTGTAAATGAATTATTCTCAATTTTAGGATGTGTGTAGAAGTGAGTGGAAATGAAAGTCTTTTTATACATATACATAACACCAAATTATAAAGTTCGTATAAAGTTATTTTATAACGGAAGTGTAAGATGAGGCCAATTAGCTAATGTTTGATTTTGATCTTGTAATTACAAATATCAAGATTGTGATTGCAAGGATGACCTCACACCCATGTACATGACATGGGTTAGATAATCATGTTAGCTTAGTGCCTAAGATAGGTTGGATTAGATAAGAATTGGATCAATGATTAGAATCAAACATGTAAGCCAACTATATTATAATTGTGTACACATAAATATAGTGATAAGTGATAACATTAAGGCTAGTGCAAGCAAGACTAGGTATGTGGACCCAATTATACATAAATATGCATCATTTGTAGCTATATAAAGACATATAACTAAATCAATTGAACATGACTTAGTTGACACTACCATCTCCTAACTTACATTGAGTTTTATATTTAATATTTACATAAATTGAAATGAAAGTCAAAATAAAAAGATAAATTGAACAACCAATCAATTTTTTAAACATTGTAAATTGTAGTAATAAATAAAATAAAATAAATTAAAATTTAATAAATTAATTAAAAAACTGAACATAAATATCAGCCATGACAAGTACTAACAAGGGAGGCATCAAAGTCTCATGAAGATCTTTTCTTTGAATGAATAAATATCATGTATAAATAAAAAAATATATATATTACACAATTTTTTTGAATATTCACCGTTACCCATTGAGACCAACATTTCGATCTCCCATCAAACGTAGCATAACTATCTGTACAACGGTGCATCTGTTTTTTTTTTGGCACTTTTCAAGCTACATATATACCGTTAGTACATTTTTCACAAAAATATCTGGTTTCAAAAGCCGTGAGGCGATTTGGCTTGTAATTTTTGGAAAGGGAAGATTGAGAAATGGAGATGGAGAAGGCTGATGAGTCCTTGAAGAGGAAGAAATCAGACGATGCGAGCGCGGCTATCGCAGCGAAGCTCTTACAGGGTTGGGCTCTCTTAAATGATTACTGTCCTCAATGCATTAACCCTCTCCTTCGCAACAGGTTCCGAAATTTTTAAATGCTTTTACAATTTTTAGCTCTGCGAGTACCTGTGACAATTTATTTTGTGATATGCATACCGTATGAAAATTATATATAAGATGCGTTAAACCATGGATGAGAAGACTATTTTTCTGTCGATTCTTGTTTTAAAGATACTGTGTATTTTTCTTTTCTGAGTAATTCTTGGGTGAGGTTATGGGCAGCCTTAGATATGTAGCGGGATAGCCTTGAACTGCAATCTTGAAAATTTTAAATGCTTTTACAATTTTTAGCTCTACGAGCACCTGTGACAAGTTATTTTGTGATATACATACTGTATGAAAATTATATATAAGATGCGTTGAACCATGGATGAGAAGACTATTTTTCTGTCGATTCTTGTTTTGAAGATTCTGTGTATTTGTCTTTCCTGAGTAATTCCTGGGTGAGGTTATGGACAGCCTTAGATATGTTGCGGGATAGCCTTGAACTGCAATCTTGAAGACCCTTAAACATGTATCACCTTTAAATGCAACCTATAATTGTTGCAGTGCAGCTTCTTTATATGTTATCTGGAGTTATAAAGTGAGGGGGTTTGATCTTGGCTGGCCATCTTATGGATGCTGCCTGTTAATATTTGTAAAGAAATAAATGCACCTTTTACGTAAATGTCCCCGGAAAACTAATTAGGTCACAGTGATAAATTAGATGGTAATGGAATAATTAATGCTGAAACTAAATGCAGAAATTATAAATAAAATTCCAATACTTGGGTGGATTCTGAAGATGGGAAAATGAGTATGAAGACGCCTGGAATTGATTCACTACACTACTGGATTTTTGTGTCTTGCTTATACAACTGTATCAGAATCTGCAAACAGATTGTATTTCCCTCTGGTTCACCTATGTGACTGTGGACCTGATATGAACATAGAAGGTGTAATGAATGAAAAAGTTAACTTCTACAAAGGAAATCTTCCTTGAGAGTTAATCTCACCCAACACACTAGGATAAACCAGTTGTTTTAAATTTTTTTAAAACTATACTGATTTCTTAAATAGAAAAATGCAAGTAGCTAACTAAAATGCTTAAGGAAAATAAACTAATAGAAAGATAAATAAAATTTGTTAACTATAGAAATTGAAAATACAGAGATACTTGGGATCCGAAGGAGAAGGTCACTGCCAAGGACGCTAGTGCGTTGTGTTGATGTCCGCGCATAGTGTTGTCATTTGTATGAACAATGTGTGGAAGTGCCCAGAAAACATGAAAATCAGCTAACCTTCAAAGCCCATAAACAAGAAAACGCCAGCAAATACTAGAAAATGAAATATAAAGAAGTAAACTAAGATTCAAATGATTAAATACATAGTAGAAACAAATTTACAAATAAGAAAACACTTGCAAAGCTCCGTGTGGTTGAGTACTCTCAAAAGACCTACAAATAAAAAGAAGAGGATAAATGTTTGGGGCTTTTTGGGGATTTTCCTCAGTCAAATCCCTGATTTGGTGTTTCCACCTCCACAACAGCCAAGATAGATAGATAGAAAAAGAAATAGTGTGTGCTCTTATTCTAAGTGTATCTAGAAATAAGGACAATGATAAAATAAAATGAATTGATAAGGTATGTGGTAATCCCAAGGTGCTTGGGGGCACAAGAAAGGGAAGCTGTAATAGCAATGAGAATTGAAATGATATTACTTGTAAAGGCTTGAGGAAACCAAGAGAGAAAGAGAGCTTAAATAAACTGTTGTAAGAGAGCTTGAGAGTGCTGTGAGAGCCAAGAGATCCGAGAGAGAGAGAGAGTTGTCAAAAAATGAAAAGATAGATTCAAAAGTGAGAGGGGGAAGATGAAGAGGCTGACAGGCTGTCCGGAATCATTCTGAGTTGTTTCCACTGACCTGGGAAGGTGACAAGTGGAAAAACGCTTGGAAACGACCCTCAAACGACAAATTGTTGTAGGACGATAGCATGATGTGCGGACGTCCACGCTAGGTGCTAATGTCCAGGCAATTTATGCTCGAAAACGACAAGAAACAAGAAGAACATAGGGCTAACACAAAAGTGACACAAAAAGTTGACCACTGGAAAGGAGGCTTGAGCACCTTGAGGAGGAAAAAGGCTGATGCAAGGGCTGCAATGAGCCTACAAAAACACTAAGAGAATGGACACCAAAGTGGACACAAAATATAGGTGAAATTGCAACAGTATGCAATTTATGACACTACAAAAGATAATGTTGTCTTTGATATATTGAATTCTTGAGAGTACCTTTCTGCTCAAAAGTTATGCCCAAAAGTATCTCTTCGGTTGAAGTTCATGGACTTACACTTGGTTGTCTCCAATGGTGGTTTACATAATCACCAAGCCGCATAACTAGATGGAGAGGAAACCCAGTATAGATTGAACTTCGGTCATTATCATAGCAATTGCTCTCCTTTTACTGTTAAACTGTGGTCCGCTAAACATAGGATAGCCTTTCAAGTGATGTGTAATTTGATTGTAGGTCTACATGATGCCTTGAACAAAGTTTGTCAATGGAAATGATTGAGTAAAAATATAAGATAGAGGCATCATAAGCCAGATAATTACTATTTTTTAAGAAACTATTGCTAGATATCTGAGTATTGAGATGGAGCTGAGTGTGAGTTAAAAACTTAAATATTATGGCACAAGCTAAGGGTGCAACACATCAGGGGTTTGTGTTGTCATCAAAATAGGATGAAGGCAAGCTAGACAGTCACAAGCGATTCCGTGTTTGATAAAGGGAAGTTGAAATTGAGTAAATTGAGATTCTTCAGAGTTGCTCAAATTATTTATATGATATAGAAACAATTACCTTTTGTACTTTATGATGATTGAAGTTGAATGACATCTTTTATGTTTTGAAAAGCAGGTTTTAGATTGTAATCAGAGTTGTCGGATACTTTCTCTTCCAGCATAGATTGAACTTCGGTCCAGATACGGATACGATACTCTCAAATAGAAGATGAATACCATATTCAGATGTATCTATATACAAGCCCATACTTCCAACATATATGGATACAGTACCACACCATCCACTGTTATATCCAGTTTATGGCTATGAAAAAACATTCAAAGATTGCAAAATATATAAATCACACAAAAAAAAATTGTTCACATATTGTTTTGTAAGTCACTAATATAACAAAATAAATATTACAAACCAAAATATATATAAATACATATTTTTAGTGTTATGTTCTATGCTTTTGAACCTTGAGTATATAAATAATTGAAATAAATTTGTATTTTCATAACTGCCATATCTAGCCATATCCGTATTAAGGGGTCTTGAAAATTCACTGTATTTGTATCTGATATGGTATCAATATCTGCTATCAAATCTATTTCCATGCAACTCTGATTGTAATGGTTGGAACTTGTGTTAGATATACTTAGCCTCCATTCGTTTTTCTTTTTCATCTTTGAAGAAACGCTATGCATCTTCTTACATGTCAGCCCCCCTTGCATGCCATACCCTTGCTGTTTCAAATCAAGTGAAAGTAAACCATGGTAACAAACCTTTAACACAACTGTTGATCCTGATATCTTTCATGTAATTTTCAAAATGTGGCTGGCAAGGAGTTTAGGGAAATGTTGCATATGTTCAAGCCATCTCACCCAAGGTGTAAAGCATAATCAAATCTGACCCAGTGGAAGCATGCATAGATTGCAGAAGCCAGGCATATTACTGTTAATCATATGGTTTATTGCTTCACCTTGGTTATAGTGCTGAAATCATCATCTGTTAATCATAAGGATTTTTCCTTCACCTTGGTTATAGTGCTGAAATCATCATATTACTGTTAATCACATGGTTTATTGCTTCACCTTTTTTATAGTGGTGAAATCATCATTACTGGATTATTTTGGAACTAATACGAAAATAGTCTTGATAATTCTGGGCATCTTTTGCTTTTGTGATTAGACTAAATTTGGCATTTATTTGTTAGATTTTGTGATGAATAAAATTAACCGAGGACCTAATATCAATGAATTAGCCACAAAACTATAAATAAGAATAATGCCATTCTATTATAATTGAGAATGAATGAGCTTCTGAGCCACAATACAATGAGTGAAATACAGATATATAGATCACTTGGATGATTGAGTTAGTAGGACACATTTCCAAGAGGTCACGAGTTAATTCCCAATCGGGAGATGAGTTAAGTCAGTCAAGTGAAACAGAGGTGGCACTCAATTTCTGTCAGTGATAATTGATGAGGCAGTGGTGGCACTTGATGACCTCAAACCAAGGATGATACATCTTTATTAGCTACCTAGGTTAAGGAAAGTAAAATATCCTATTATCCTAAGTAAACCTAATAAATAGGTACCATATTACACTTAGGATATAGTACCATCCTACGTGAAGTATAATATTACACCAACATGAATTGGCCCCTTGCATGGCTCATTAGGAATTATGAAAGTCATTACATTTTGACATTTGTATAAGTTAATGGATTATATGTATATATCAGTCATTCCTAATTATCCCACATTAAAAAAAAAGAACTTAAAGTGGGAACATAAGCTACAAATAAGTTTAAAGGCATTAGGCATACTTTGGTTGGAAGTTTCTTAGACTATATCCTGGACAAATGTAGTGCCCATGCTGCTAGTGCTCTTGGAGACTTTTTAGTGTGTGCAATTGCCTGTTCCTTTCTGTTATCAACTAGAATATGCACCCTGCTGAATCTTGAATCCAGCTATCTTGTGAAACATGGGATGACCTCTTGAGTTGTGGGACTCGTGAAACTCGAGGTCAACCTGCAATTAAAGGGTGGCTTCCCCTTGGTAAATCACCTAAAAACTAACTCTAACTAAAGATATTTGCTGGGAAAAGAGATAAGGAAGAACTGATAACCTGAATCTAAAACAGAAAATGAAGGTGATGTTAGTTTTAGGATCAGAAATGAAAGCAATCAGAAAATGCAACACATAAGACAATGAACACCACAAGATACCTTGGGAAAACCCTCCAACTTGAGAGGAAAAACCCAGCAAATATATCGCTTATATATTCTGGAATAAGAGCAAAAATCTGCTTACAACTCAGGCCCAACACAAGGCCGAATTTGATACAATGAATAATAGCACCTCTTCTAGATGCAAAGATATAGAAAGAATATATTTCTCCTTGAAATATATTCGCTGCAACAATATGATGATCTGCTGCTCAAGATAATGATCTGCTCTTCCTTAATATCGAGATCTGCTCTTGATGCACTTGAATGAAGGAATGAATTGAACTTGCTTGATGAATGAATGAATGGAAATGACCTTGTATAAATACAAAGTGAGAGAGAGGTCGCACCTCTTCATGTACAAGGTCGGCCACATATGGAAAATACAATTACAAATAAAAGATGCGAATTGCAAGGAAGGGTCGGCCCAATTAGAAATTATATTGTTGCCAAGTGAAGTGCCTCTTCACTTTAATTATCTTGATAAAATAAATAGCTGATAGGCTATATGCAATTTTATGTCTTGACTTGAGGCTGGAAGGATGAGCCCGAAGCTGCTATAATATCAACACTCCCTCTCAACTAGGGAGGAATACTTCCAGCTGTACATGACACATCACCTCATCGTGATGTCAATAAATGAATAGCCGTTAGGCTATATGAATTTATTATTCACAATAAGACGAAAGTATGTAGCCCGTAGCTACAATCATCAACACTACCTCTTAGCTAGGGAGGAATACTTCCGATACACAAAGTCATGGACTCTCTCAACATGACTCCCACAATGGCTACACCCATATGTGGAGGGGAACATATCACCTCATCGTGATATCAACCATCATGGCTACTCCCATGTATGGTACATGTGCACAAGTGCCCATCACAGAATAACTCAACGTGATGTCGTCACCTCATCGTGACGTTCACCATGGCTACTCCCAGAGGGTGAAAAGCACAAGTACAAGAAAATCATCACGGACTCTCTCATGTGATGTTGTCATGGAGTCACACACATGACATCCACCATGGCTACTCCCAAAAGGTGGAAATAAGGGCTTTCACCTCAAATTTCTCCATCACAGAGAAAGACGCATTAACAAGGGCTTGCACCTCAAATCTCTCTTACAGAGAGAAATGCATTACAACAAATCACAAAAGATCATTGATATTGAGACTCCCTCTCAGCTAGGGCTTCATTCTCCACAATACCAAGCTTGTCTCGAAAGTACACAAACTTTACTCTGGAGAGAGGCTTGGTGAGAATATCTGCCGTTTGCTCATCAGTGCTAATATACTTCAACTGGATTGCTTTCCTCAATGCCATATCTTTGATATAATGGTATTTGATCTCAATATGTTTGGTTTTGTCATGAAACACTGGATTGACAGAAAGCTTCACACAACTTTGATTATCACAATGGATGACAGTTGACTCCAATGATTGTCCAAACAAGCCTGCAAGGAGCTTTCGAAGCCACACTGCTTCTCGAGGTGTCACACATGTTGCAATGTACTCGGCCTCTGCGGTGCTCAGTGCCACTGAAGACTGCTTCCTGCTACACCAGGAGATCATCACAAACCCCAAACTAAAACAACATCCAGAGGTACTCTTCCGATTAGCAACATACCCTGCCCAATCAAAAACAGTATAGCCATGCAGCTTCAAGTCCACACCAGAAGAATATCTCAAGCCATACCCAACCGTGCCACACAAGTATCTCAGAATATGCTTTGCTGCAACTAGGTGTATTTGCCTTGGTTCACACATGAACTGACGAAGTGCACTCATAGCAAATATCTGGTCTAGTATTGACTAGATACATGAATGATCCAATCAACTGCCTGTACATAGTAGTTTCCACCAGATTTGAACTAGTTGCAGACTCACTTAACTTCTTCAAATTAGTTTCCAACGGTGTAGACATAGATTTGCAATCCATCATCCCAAATCTCTTCAAGATGACTATTGTATATTTCCCTTGACTTAGAATAATCTCATTGGGTTTTTGCCATACTTCCAACCCTAGAAAGTAATGCATATATCCAAGATCCTTTATCTCAAATTCAGAAGCTAGCTCCTTCTTACATTTGATAATGAGATATTCTGCTCCAGTAAGAAATAGATCATCAACATAAAGAACCAAGATTAAAGCCTCACCATCAACTATCTTGAAGTAGAGATTTGAATCAGCATCATACTTGATAATGGATTGATATTATTCAGCCATAGCATCTCTCCATACTTGTTGACTTGACGCTTCCTCAACACTGGAAGGCTCAGATTCAATGATATGACTCATCAATGCAACATAGCTCAGAAACTGCTGTGGTCTTTTGCTTTTTTTCTTCTTCTGAAAGTGCCTCTAGGAGCTGCAAACCTTTCTGCCTCCTGCATTGTTTGCCTAGCCCATAGAGGTCTTCTATGACAATATCTCTTGGCCCATCAGTTGGTTCTAAAGGCTCAACTGGATCACCATCCTCTTCTGGTTTGGTAGACTCCCTCTGAATCTCAGGAGTACTTGCATCAACCTTCTGACCTCCTCGTCCAAGGTTGCCTGCACGCTTGCCTTAGAGAAATGGTTTCCAGCGCACATCTCTGTAGAGATCCCAGATCACTCTATTCTGACCTTGCAATACGACAACCTTCACTTCTTCTCAGTGAGTCAGAGAACTCCCTCTGAAGGTTAATTCCTCCTCTTCGAAGAAATTTATCACAAAGACAACCTGAATAGGTTCCTCTTTGAGAGATATCTTCAGCCACCAACTCAGTCCCATGGCTGCAAGCTGTGTCTCCATTCTTCAGCCTACAGGATGCATCAAACTCTTCTTCTCTTGAGAGCAATCTCTTATGCTTCTTGTTCCATCCTGAAAGCATTAAGGAGAGATTACTAATAGTTCATAGAACTCAACTATTCCGAAGAGAAATACCAATGCTAGAAGCATACATGATTAACTACATAAAGATTCATGAACATTATTCAATCATGAAATACCTATCTCATTGAAATCAAAATCCTGTAAGCAGAAAATGAGGGATCGATATCCTTAAACAACGATCATAATATCTGCTCTCTCCACCCTTTCAGTGGTGTCGATCGCTGCTGCTCTCAATGCAAACTTTTGACTTCGATTGCAGCTGAATACCAAAAGAAGATCTTCATCATCTTAAGCATCCTTCACTAAGTCCCCACCATCTGTCAAGATGTTCAACTATAATGCAATCCATCGAAATGGGCACTATGCCTACTCAATTCACCTGATCACATAGAATTGGAGTTGAAATCTTCACGGGACTGGAAGGATGAGCCCAAAGCTGCTATAACATCAACAGGTGATACACCAAATATAGTAGATTTCTACTTCCTTTCAGCAATACAACTTATGAATCTCCATCTAAAGCTTCACATTGTAATTTGCAACAATAATTCAGAGGTAAACTTAGAACAACAACGATCAAGGAGTCATAGAACTCACAATAATACCTGCTTTTCTTTCATACACAAAAAAAATTGAAACAAGTAGAGGCAAAAATATTGATCTTTGATTCATTGAAGGCTACTACAATGATTGTTTCATGGAAAAACAGTAAAAAATTACATATAAACATACATTCAACCATTATTTCAGAGTGAAACAAGGTTGAAGATGCAATCAATGAAGAAAATTACAGAAGTAAAGACCTAATTTTGACTGAAAAAATTCAAGGACTGAATGTCACTTTGTCACAATAAACTTCTCCCATCCTTTGCAACAAAGCATAGGCCTCTTATTTATAGATTTTGAGAGCCTAAACTCAAAAAGTCATGTTGAGTTTAGATATTTTTCCTACGAATTGTCATCCTTACCCTCTGTGGATAAGATATTTATAATCCTTATCCTCTGTGGATAAGATTTACCTTTTTGCTTTATGAGTTGTCAATCTTATCCTATGTGGATAAGATATTTGTAATCCTTATCCTTTAGACTTCCTTGAAGTTAGTGAACTCCTTTATTATTTTTGCATGCTTTGCTGATTTCGCAGAATATATATATTGTTCTAATTTTTCAAAAAAACCAGGTGACACTTTCCAAGAAAGTCCTTTTCACTTGATATTATCTCATTTGATATTTCAATTTTCAATAATATTACCAACCCCTTTTTTTTCCATTCTTAAGTATTTTAGGTTTGTTCAAATAATTAAATATTTTATAAAAGTTCTGCTTTTCAGTCTTTAAAATGGAAAAAAAGGTTAATATTAATAAGTATTCTGAAGTCAGATTTTTTTGGAAGCTTAGATTCATATTTTTTTTTCAGGCTTATGCTTTTGACTAAGGTTAACAATAATTGTAACAGGTTTAAACTTTAAAGCTGGGTCATCACAGTAGTATCAATGGCTCTTTCATGGCCTTGTGTGTGGACATTGATGAGTTCAAATCTCTACTACTCATAGAGAAAATAATAGGGAATTAGACATTCTGATATTGGTGGGTTAAGCCACAAGTTCTGTACAGGGAGATCTGTTGGACTAATCGCTAGCGTCTCCTTTCGGATTCGGGACATGGAATAACCGCCACCCATGGATCCGTTTATCTTTGGCGTTTGTATCAGGCGTTAACAGGTCTATCTTTTGGCGCAATGACAAATATGTTCCAACAAACGGTATCAGAGCCTTGGTTGCGGGTTCGAATCCCCTTGGGTGATGCTGAGGGGGGATTGTTGGACTAATTGCCAGCATCTCCCTTTGGATTCGGGACATGGACTAACCGCCTCCCATGGATCCGTTTATCTCTGGCGTTAACAGGTCGATCTTTTGGCACAACGACAAATGTGTTCCAACAAGATCATGATTTAATTGTGGTTTTTTGATGTCATTAATTTTATTATCAATGTTATTATCCATTTTCATTTAAAATTGAGAAATTGTAAAACAATCGCCTTATTTTTGTTCTCAATTCCCTTCAAACAACTGTGTATTTTCAGTTGATTGGTGTTCCTTTGAACAGAGAAGATCAGTTACTTTTTCACTTTTGTGTTTGGAAAAGGGGGAGAGAGCACTTGTCTCCATTACACATTGTGAATCATATTTTGTTTTCCTTTTAAGAGAATGCAATAACTCTGATTCTAAACCATATGTAGATTCATTAATTTTTCTGCTAACTTGCCACTCTGAAAGAATGATTCTAAGAAAATGATGTGCTTGTACTAACCATTAGTGATTCTTAACTGAGGTTAGAAGACTGGTTTAAGAAATCTGCAAATGCACGATCAGAAATCTGGAGAGAGCAAGATCTGAATGTTTGAGGAAAAATACACATCCATTCAACTCTCCTTTCCATTTCTGCAGACAGCTTCCTATGCAGATCTTTCCTTCCTTTGAAGCCATTTACCACGTGGTGAGCACAATGGTGAAGACTAATTCAATGGGAGCAAAAGACATGATAGATTAGCTGAGAATATACTTTTCTATGCTGCATTCAGTCCAGGATTCTCTAAGAACAAGGTTGAAAGCCTGGCTTGGGTATACAGCACCTGGTACAAGGGTTCAAAACCTGGATACATGGTCCTCAAAACACATATTGTTAAATTCGCCAATGTATTAATTAAGAGAAAAGAAAAGCACTTGTAAAAGCAATATTTCTTTTGAGACTTGTGTTGGGATCCTAGGAAATTGTTAAATTTAATCATGTCGAGAGGCATAATTACAATGGGAGGGGGTTGCAATTGAGTGAGTGGATAACAAAAATCCCTTAACATAAATTTGATGGCCATTTACATGCCAAACCTTCAATATTCCTAGTTGTCCTTTAAAATTAATATAATTATTAACAATTAATATTTATTTAAATATTTAAAATATATCTTTTACATTATGTTCTATTTTTACATATAGGTATTCTATTATATTGCATATTTGATTCATTAAGTGTGACCTTGGGGACCACTCCCTTTGAATAATTTTCTTGAAAGAAAAAAGGTTTGTGCATCAACGCTATAAACAGGGTTGCATAAGAATAGCAACAAAACTCAAACCACACAAGGCAGGGAGAAACTACATCCATAACAACCTTTCTGAGAAAGCAAAGGAATAAATTCAGTAAAATCTAAAAAAATGTTTTGACTAAGGTCTTTGCTTTCCCATCTTGACATGGGATTATATATTTATTTATTATTATTAATAATATAATATAATTTACGCTGAAGGCGTATCCAATATGAAGTGGAGCGAGCTAATTTAGAACATTGACGGCTGAGTCGCATCAAAAAAGGAAGCCAGCGATTGAAGTCATTTTGACTGTTAGATTTTGTTGTCGTTGCCGTCGCCGTTGAAATTTCCTTGACCGCGGAAATTTTACCCGGCATTGCAAACTATCATCACCTAAGCATATGAAGATGATCAAGCTAAAATGTTTAATCGACGACTCAGAGTTCTCAATAGCCCTCGGGAGATGATCAAACTGATCATGGCGGTTAATGGCATACCGGCTGATTTTCATTTGTCCATTGCTGGAATCACTCAACAAAAATGTCCCAACTTCTCAATAGCACTCCATAACAAATTTATCAGTGGTTTAGTTTTCCTTTTAATATTCTCTGTTGATGAATGTGTGTTCTCTGTTGATGAAGGTCTCTGCACACAAGCAATTGGAATTAGGGAAAAAAGCCTGGTGATTTTATTATGCAGATCTTAGAGAGGCAACTGGTAATTTTGATGTCAAGAACAAACAAGATTTAGCTCAGATGTAACAACAGAGTGAATTGTTTGTGAATTGACAAGGAAGGCTGCAGAGTGGGAGAGAAAATTGCTTTGAAAAGATTGTTTCCAAGCGAATCGAATGGGGTCACTGAGGTATTCGTAACGGAAATGGAGCTTATCAATGGTGTCTCTCGCCGAAATCTGCTTATATTACTTGGATTCTCCACACTTGAAGACATGAGGCTCATGCTCCACAACCTTTGCTACCATTCTACCTGCCTGCGCAAAAATGAGGGCTTTGGAACAGGGTACGGACATCCCTCAAAGCAAAAAAGATAGATGAATTTTGTCTGGTGTTGTAGTTGCAACTGCCTTGGTAGACATGTATACAAAATGTGGAAGCATAGACAAGGCACATGAAGTGTTTGACAAGATGCCTCAAACAGATATGGTCTTGCGGACTTCAATGCTTGTGGGATATGCACAAAATGGATTTGTTGAAAAGGCTTTAGAAATTTCCAAGCAAATGCAATTGTCAGGTTTAAAACAAAATTCCCTAACCTTTGCTAGCATCCTCCCTGCCCATGCCAAAATGGGAGCTTTGGAACAGGGTATGACATCCATTGAAGCATAAAAGATAAAGCAACTTTGTTAGATATTAATATGGTCGCAACTACCTTAGTAGACATGCAAAAAGTGGAAATATTCACAACACACTTGAACTGTTTGACAAAATACCTGAAAAACATGTTATCTCATGGACAACAATGATTGCAGGATATGCAGAAAAAGGATTTGTTGAAAACACTTTAGAAACTTTCAAGCAAATGCGATTGGCAGTTGTAAAGCGATGTTCCACAACCTTCGCCAGTATCTTCCCTGTCTGTGCCAAAATGGGAGCTTTGGAACAGGGTATGGACATCCATGAAAGCATCATGGCAGGAGGATTTTTTTCTTGATATTATAGTTGGGATGCTCTGGTAGACGTGTATACAGCTACGTGTGGCTTTTAGGAGAAGGAACTAACACTTGTCATATGACATTACAAATGTTAAAAAAATTTGGACATATTAACATGTAATCTATCTAGAGAAATTTAAAAAATTATTAAAAAAAACAGCAAAACAACAACTGTTCATAATTACAAATGTCAAATATTTTGGACATATTTACATCTGTCATCTGTTAAAGAGAAATTATAAAATTATAAAAAAAGACAGCAAAAGCAACAACTGTTCATAATAAATGGTGGCGGAAGATGTCAAGTGTCTTCAAAAACATCCATTGCCACTTAGCATTAGTATCTTTAGACTCCAGAAACAATTTTTGGCTTAGTTTCATTGGTGAATCAAATTGGCTAATTTAGGAACGCTCTTTGCATCGACTTCAGAGGCTCTGCACAATGATATAGCTAATTGTAAAGATTGATAGATTGCCAAGTTTATTAAAACTTTTTTAAAGAATTCTTATTTCGAACTATTTTTAAAATAATATTATTACATAATATTTTATATTAGAAATCTTTCAATATAAACATAATATAATATCTAATTTGTATGCAATATATACTATATATGAGACAAATTAAACTATATATAATATAATCATACTTATTATTATATAAATAGATTATATTATTATTATATACTATAATTATAATACCTAAAGTGAATTTAGACCTTTAAAACTATTCAAAAATTCTTAGTATGGTTGGAGCTTCTTTGTATTTTTCTCATTTGAACAATTGTAATGTATTTTTTTAGTTTATTTTATCTACTTAACGAGACCTTGTTTGTCTCACTTGTCTCACTTGTCTCAGCACAACTACTTATTCCTCTCCTATATTGTTGTCCAGGCTTTTTGAGGTTATTGGAGCGTGAAAACTATGAGGTTACTAATAACCAATACATTATTTTTCCAAAAGTTGATTAATGCATGGTAAGCAATGGGGAGGAGGGAATATATTTGAATCACGAGGAGGAGAAGCCATGGTAAATAGAGGAGTTTGGTGGATTAAATGAGGATGAGAGCAACTATTTATCCAAACATGTCTCCCTCTCTCTATATATCCACGTCTCTCTCTCCACCTCTCCCTCTTCCTATAACTCTATATTTATATCTATTTGCCTCTTTATTTTTATCTCTCCATATTTCTTCTTCCACCCTTTATCTCTATCTCATAATCTCTCCATCTCTCTCCACCCCTATATCTCCCCATCTCAATATCTCTTTATGTATATCACTTCCTATCTATATCTTTATCTTTCAATATCTCCCTCTCTCATTGTTACCCCTTGTCTCTATATATTCCTCTTCTCTCTCTCTTTATCTCTCCTTCTCCTTTTCTCCCCATCTCTATCTCTCTATCTCTCCCCATCTATCCCCCCTCCATTCCTCTCTCTCCCTATCTCTATATCTCCTTATATCTCAACCTCTGTACCACTCTATCTCACCATCTATATCTCTCTCTACCTCTACCTCTCCCTCTTCCTCTATATCTCTCTATCTCTTCCTTTGTATCTCTCCCTCTATATCTCTCCCTTTGTATCTCCCTATATATCTATATATTTATCTCTCTATACTTGTTTGTATCTCTCCCTCTATATCTCTCCCTTTGTATCTCCCTATATATCTATATATTTATCTCTCTACACTTGTTTCTATATCTCTATCTATTTGCCTACATCTTCCTCCCCCGTTCTATCTTCATCTCTACCTCTATCTAACTCTCTCCTCTCTATCTCTAGAAATGTTTCCCTCTCTATCCATCCATATCTCTCTCCACCTCTCCCTCTTCCTATAACTCTATATTTATCTCTTTGCCTATCTATCTTTATCTCTCCATATTTATTCTTCCATCTCTCCCTTTAAATCTCTATATCATTATCTCTCCATCTCTATCCACCTCCCGCTCTCTCTCTCTCAAACAACAAGAACTGGTTAATAATGGAGCTTGATTATCTTATTGTTTCAGATGTTTTGTTTTAGTTGTGTTTGGATCCCTTTAAGTGTATGCATAGTTGATTTGAAGTGATCACATCTCCATTGAGATCTTTGTTGCACAAGCATCATCATTTGCTAAATGACTTTCCAAATTTTCCCTGATTGACCTTTCACACCTCTTCGGCGTACCTATTGCACACAAAGGTGCGATTGCTAGTTATGATTATTTAATATAATAGAATAAAAATAATCATTAATTATATTATATTGGTGTCTCTCAAAGTCTTTTAGATAGGCATATTTAAGATGCCTACATTATTAATAAAAATAGTTCAAAGTGAAAACTCAGGTAGACACCTATGAGGGATACAGAACGAATACCAATGCGCTGATTTCCACCAGGAGAAACATTTTTTGAAAGATGCTATTTGCCAGGTAGAGGTTAGCTTGATTTATACAACTATCTCTTTAAATAAATGATATAAAAGGTGGATGGAGTTTACATAGGATTTTAATATGAAACAAGTTAGTCAACTGTTAAAATATTTCCTATGAGACTTTGTAATTAATTTTGAAAAAGTGCGAAAGATCTTAGTGGTAATTGAATATAATTTTGATGTTTAGATAACTCATGTCCGATACACCTGTTAAAGCATCTATAAGGAATAGGTGATTTGAGTGCCGAGGGATCACTCAAGAGCACACCTTCAGACTGGTGCTTTACTATTGGGTACCCTGGATTGGCACCACCTTGACTACCTAATCATCACTGTGCAACTTGATTGGCTTTTCTTGAGTTTGAACATGATAAAGAAGGATTAAACTCATGCGAGGCACAATGTTGAACTTTAGTGCCACCTTTTGAGCAAATGGAGTTCACCTTTGACAACAGCTCAAATGGCACACAGCTTGATGGGTTCACTCAAGTTGGCACACTTTGTCAAAGGCTTCTACACAAACTATGTTCTATGCTAAACCTTCACTTTCATTAAGGTTTGCACAAAACCTTACTTGGCCTTCATATTTAGCTTTGGTAGGGTCCTAGACACCTACAAATCAAATTGCTAAGGATCACTCGCAACATGTGGTATTGCTAAGTGCTAACAATGTTGTTTCCTTTGTCCTTGAAAGGTATAGAAACCTCTGTCTGTAGTCCAGATAAGGCCATTACATTGTTTGCTGCCTAACTGTAGTGCTATCGTACCAAGAGATTTGTGCCATGCAGCATGATGTTGCACTTTGCACACAATAGATTTGGATAATCCAGAAGTGGCAAATAGCACCAACAGTTTGTGCATGATTCACATGCCATGTTGCACTTTCATGATATATTGTGCATGTCAGACTGTATTTCCATGATCCACCCCATGTCAACACTTGATCATGTAGTCTCTTTGTGGAAGTAGAACTGCTAAAAGTACAAGAAGGCAACCCATCAGCAGTTATTGTAACCCAACTATTTTGTAATTGACCTTTGAAAGGCAATGAGATCTTTAGCATCATGTTTTGCATCACTGCATACAAATCTTTCTGGTTAGACAAATCAGCCACAAAATGTGTTTCCCCCTAGTTTTTAATCACAATAATTTTTATTCCTTATCTTCTGATTATTTCTACACATGTATTATCCTTCTTCATAGTGAATGGTTGAGAATTATGCTGCTGTATTGTTCTCTTTGTGAATATGTAATGGTTTGTGCATTTATTTTTCTACACATTCATCATAAGAAATTGCTTGTACTAGTTAGATTGTATTTTATTTTACGCCACCATTCTGGACTCCATGGTGCAGATTGATAGGAGTTTGTGTAGATACAGAAGGGGACTCCATGCAGCCTTCTAACACCAAGTCAAAATGACTAATGGGATGTCAGATGTTAACCAATTATATAAAGGATCCAAAGATATTACAGTAATAAAATGTTACATTGGTGCTTAAGAAAGGCCCATAAAAAGCTGTTTACATGGAGACAAGTCCCAACCACCCAAACCCTCTGTACCTGTCCTGATACCTATTTTTGGGACACAGGGACAGTGGGAAATGTTCCTTGGTCATCTCCTGTTACCATGATTTTTTCAAACAAATCCGGAAATTGGTTCCTTGGATGCCCTACAGCTCGGGGACATCTAGCTGCTGCTGGGATGGCTGAGGATGCTTGTGATGTCACAAATACCTTGAGGATTTCCAGACATCCTCATATTTTTTCACTTTAAGAAAACAGCAAAAATTAGAAAAAGAAAAGAAGTGGTGTTGGGGGCCTACCATGGAACAATTATTTTTTTTTTTATTGCTGCCATACTTGAATCATAGAACATGGAATCTTGAATTTGATGCATCATGTGAATTTCTAAACTTGAGTCTTGATTTCATGTACAACCAAACTTGTACAAATATATATATACTGCCATCTCCCAAAAATGAATTCCTGAACTTCTGCACTCAAAATGCATCCCACCATCCCCATCTCCATCCCAGAAACATTGTGGAACATGGATTAAAAGGGTGAAACTTTGTGACCTGCACAATTTGTGATGACATCAATTTCGTTACACTACAATCAGGTATATAACAGTTAAATAATAAATATATCTCTCATGTGGTTCACAACATAAATTGTGTCAATTAAATAATAAATATACCTCATGTGGTTAAAAATAATATAAAAATTGTTAATCATTCTTCTTTTACAGTGCAATCTCACATTTTGATTTAGTCCTACATTTATAATTTTATTATAATATGAATAAACTCTTGAAAATATCATGGAACTATGATAGTTTCATGCAACACACGTAAATGAAATCTAAAATTCTGGAATGTCTAAACAATATGAAATATAAATTTTGTGAAAGAAGAATTTCTGATTTATAAATGAAATTATCACTATGAAGCAGAAAAATTGGTATCAGTACACAAAACAACCAAAGCTCTTAGATGAGCTACTTTTAATTTTGAAGACAAACCAATTTTCAATATACTATGTGGTATTTGTTAGGAAAGGTGTTTCAACCTTGCTCCTAATGTTATATAAGGAATGCAACTTGTGGTTTATGAAACTTCAAACTCAATTTTTGGGCTATAGACTTTGTTTTTTGGGATTTTTTTAAATTTTTTTTGGGTTGTTCAACATTGCTTGTAGGGATGCTTGTTGCATAAATCTTTTCAAGCTCTACAATTTACAAAAAAAGGAGCCTCAATGGCTTCCCAAATCAAAATTTGTGGCCTTCAAAAGTTGGGATTCTCACATTGGAAATATAAAAACATTTAAGACATAGAAAAGAGCTAATAGAGGGTGTTACACTTGTTGACCAACTTATGATGCATGTTATGACACATCACTAAACATCTTTGAATGGAGATAACGAAGCCAAAATCGAATGCTTGAGTTGGTAAGTGGGTTATGACATGTTTATGATAGGTGGAAGGATAATGCTATTTTTAGCCTGTGAATTCATCTTGAGATTTGGATGTTGGTTTTCTAACTAGGTATTTGGGCACCCCATTTTTGAATGGTTTTAGCTCATGGTTTTGTAATTATCATCTGATGGTTTTGTATATTGCTTCTCCTATTGTAATGAACAGCCCCAATTTTTTTTTTGAAAATTGTTAGCTCAAAACATAACGGAATGCTAAAAAACTTCCTTTCCACTTTTTGATCACCAAATTCCTAGTGTGGGCGAGGTGAGATCATATAGTGTATGGGATTACAAATTCTTTTGAAAATAAGCAGCTGAAAGTAGTATCCACTTATTCAGTGGGGTTAGCCAACATTTCCACTTTTCAGTGGGAAAGCTTATACAATAATGAAAATGCAAGCAAGCTCTTTCATTTTTAGAGGTGAGTAAGTACAACAAACGAGCAGCTCTTCCACTTTTCAGTGGTGTGTGAATACAACAAGATGAATACAACTTTTCCACTTTTCAGTGGTGAGTGAGTGTCGTAAGCCACTTGTTTAGTGGGGTAAGTATCAACCAATAACAAGAGCAAGTCACTGGTGGTACTACTATCTAGTGTTACAATCCAAGGTGTAAGAAAGGAATGACTTTGGCAGTATGACCATCCAAAGCACTTACACCATTAGTCCATAAGCATATTTAGCTCAACATAAACATGTCAAACAATTATATATCTGCTATCATAAAGTGCCGATAAAGATTAACAATGCTGATACAATATAAACTGCTGTAATATCCCCAAATGTTGCCAACTATTATGTAAATTCAGTAAAATCAAGTTCTCAACAAGAGATATACCTTAAACAGATGCAAATGGTGAGGTTGCAGGTCTGACATCCTCTATAACTTGCTGTTTCAGGGCTAGGCAGCGAAGGATTTCACTAAGAAATAACCATCATTTCATTCCCAAACACCACCAAACACTTTCTACATAGAAAGAGCACTTCAATCCTCATAAACAAACACCCTTGAAGCTCTAGAAAGATGCTACAACAGTCTGATGTCAAAGTTTCAGGCTTGTACAGGTCTATCATACATCAAATCAGCAAGTTGATTGCTCAGAAATCACAAAGAATGCATACCCAGTTCATCAAAAGACAGTATGGTCTATTGCAAGTAGTTCCCAATGTAATCTCCTTCATCCAACAACACAAAAACCCAAGTAAAGGACATTGCATGTCTGAAAATCACTGGATAGACTGTTGCATGTATAGTGTCAAATCTGTTATGACAAGAAACACTGTTGCAAAGTTTGATATACAACTGCTATAGGTCAAAACAGCCATGATGAATCATCAAACTCTCTCCAACCACCAAAGATCACCTCCTAACCACGTCCAAAATCTCTGCAAAAATTCACCAAACATAAATCCCAAAATCTGCAATCAAAGTACTTTGAATTATCTTCTTTTTTGAAACCCTGGAACTGAAACTCTATTGAAGTACAATGTGATTCCTAAATAAAACCACTTCACTAGCTAGGGATTATTTTTCAAATCCGAAACTAGGAATCAAATGAGGGTTTTTGTCCTCAAATGATTTTTAGAAGAACTTGCAGGTTCAATCCAACAGTATAACAATATGCATAATCTTCAACATATCCAAATGAGCTCACAACACCTCCTTTTATAGCTTTTTTTGTTGCTTTTTCAAAAAATCCTTTTGCTTTTTGTTTTGTCACTTTTTCGAAAAAAACCTTTTGCTTTTTTCGCTGCTTTTTTGAAAAAAATGTTTTTTGTTCTTCGTTGCTTTTTTTTAAAAAGTAATTTTTGCTTTTTTCCAAAAAAGCTTTTTTGCTTTTTCATTACTTTTGTTTTCCCGAAATAACACCTTTTTTTCTTAAATTAAATAATTCATTATGTGCAAACATTTAATCAACTTTCCAATGAGCTATTACACTAAGTTGTCTTTTAATTATTTCTCAATATTAAACAACATTAGTGAAATATTAATTAAATAACTTAATAACTCACCCAAGTTGCGGAAAGTATTGCAACGTCATCGGAATCCAATTCTGACCACACCATGATGGAACTAAAGCAGTAGGAAGATGATTGAAATCAACTTGGTGACTTTCTAAAAATGGCTTACTCCAAGAAGCTTGGAGAGCACCCGAAAGGTCGAAACCCAATTGTTACTTCTTGGAGAGCACCCGAGAGCCATTTTCGACCTTTCGGGTGCTCTCCAAACTAACCAACTGAACTCAAACCCAAGAAAAATTTCTTTGCAAGACCTAATCAAATGCTTCTCCAAGAATGTTGGAGTTCTCCCTAACTAACCAGTTAGCTTTCGGAAGACTTGGAAACTGGCTAAATGTGCACAATTTGGCTAAGTGCCAAAAGGGGACATTACACCTATTTACAGGGTGATTGAGATGGAGGTATTGATAGTGAGTTTGTAGGTATTGTTATGTTGTTGGAATTACTCTAGATCTTTGGTTGGTGATACTTCTATGAAGGCTTGCTTAGTAAGTGTATTGTAATTGTGTTTAGATTATTGAATAATACATCGGACTGCTTTGGAGTGTGGGTTTTTTCTCTTGAAAGGGTTTTTCTCATGTACATCTATGGTGTGGTATAATTATGTTTATGTTTTATACATGTTTCTCCTTTCTGTAATTGTAAAGATCTAATATTTGCACAGTATTCCCCTCTAAGATTAGTTTAGGAAGGGTTTCCATGTACCTTGCTTCCTTTCACTAGTCCAGTTTGAACACAAACTTTTATAAAGGAAAAACCTCAAGGAACTCACAATTTTTGATATCTACTTTTTGAATTTTATTTTTTTTAATTGATTCGTAAATTCTTCAAGCAATTTGTCCTCCGATGATATGACCAAGGGGTATCTCTTTTGTGTCAAACTCACCCAAGGGTTGCTCCTACTCTCATTTGTTGGGGTACACCATGTCCAAAATGGATGCTGTAGTTTCCCAATTGAACATTCATAATTTGTATATTTAAGAATGTAACATGTCTCCTAGGAATTTGAATGCGTCTCCACTATGGAAATCCCAATGATTTATCACTTGAGCTCATCGCATGTGATAAGATTGCATCACTATTGTTAATCTAGAATTAGGTATTTAACATATGCATATACTTCATGTTGTTAAAGACAAAATAAGTAGCTTCAACCAATGTTCTTTTACAGTGTGTCTTCATACTTAATCATAACTAGCTTGCTAAATAGCGTGGAAGAATTTAGATCTCACATTTATGTTGGCAGATGGTCAGCGCTCCCCTCGGGATTCGTGACATGGACTAACCGCCTCCCGTGGATCCGTTGACTTTGGCAGTTGTATTGGGCATTAATAGGTTGATCTTTTGGTGCAATGACAACTGTGGGCCAACAAGTGGTATCAGAGCCAAAGGTGCCGCGTTCGAATCCCCTCGGGTAACGCTGAGGGGGAGTTTGTTGGCAGATGGTCAGCGCTCCCCTCAGGATTCGTGACATGGACTAACCGCCTCCCGTGGATCCGTTAACTTTGGCAGTTGTATTGGGCATTAACAGGTGGTGCAACGGCAACTGTGGACCAACAATTTACTCCTACATCTATTACAATAATAATTAAACTCTTGATATCATTGAACTAATATGTTACTGCATGCTGCCCTAGAGGCCCCTAAACCTGTACGGATATTGTTCTGCTTCTGGTTATGATCCTAGACTCCTAGAGTTTCTATACTTGTAGGTACTTGATTATCAGTGAAAATAGAAAGACATAATAAAAAAACAGTGTTGGCCCAGGTACAACATTTATATTAAAAACTAAAAAACAAATGTAAAAAATCTGAAACACAATATAAAAGAAAAACCAAAGCACACATCTAACTAAATTGCTGGTAGTTGTACTGCATCTGGTTGTAATGAACCAATTGTTGATTTCATAAGAGCAACATGATCATGTAGTTCTTATTTTGTCTATGACCAACTATTTTCCTATATTGAACAGAGAATATAAACGTATGTAATAGATGATACATTATGGCTCATTTAATATTTTCGATTATCAATTATTGGTACTGTTTTGTCATTTTTATGTTTATTTTACGCATATAACATTGATACTATGGCTAATTTTATCTGTAACTTTCATATTTTTAATATTTTGTATTACTTTTTGTATGGATCTACACAAAGCCTTACCGTATGAGGATCCCAAAAAAAGGTGGACCCCTGCACTCAAATTCTGTACCCATACTTGAACTATGAGAATTCAATGTACAAAACCTATCCATCCATTGGAATGAACCAAATTAAATTTGAAATTCTTGAAGTTGTCTAAAATATCTGAAACAAAAATCTTGGAAAAGAAGAAATTCTTGTTGATAAATGAAATTTCCGCAACAAAAGCAATAGAATTCTTTCTGTGATGCCGACAGTACAAAAGACAGCTATAGCTCTTAGATGAATTATTCTCAGTTTTGAAGACTAAACAATCTCAATGTAATAATCACTCAAACTCTGTACCCTTACTTGAACTATGAGAATTCAATGTACAAAACCTATCCATCCATTGGAATGAACCAAATTAAATCTCAAAATTCTGGAAATTGTCTAAAATATCCATAATACAAATCTTGGGAAAGAACAAACTCTTGTTGATAAATGAAAGCAATAGAATTGTGCTATGATGCCGCCAGTAATAATAAGAACTAGTCCAGTTAGATCACACAAATTTTTATAAAGGAAAAAATGGAAAGCTGTAATCTGTTGTATGGGCCGTGTGAGATCATGATTTGCAGTCATTGAACAGCTTCTGAATGCAGGCATTTTGTCATTTTTCCTTTCTCAGGTAGGGTTTGTAAGTCACATGGACAATTGCAAATTTTTGCAGGTACCTTTTCTGTTTTCCCTGCTGAGACTGAGTATGCGAACTATGCTATTTATTGAACTTCAAGATTTACTCCTTTGAAAGCTTAGAAGTTTGTGAACTTTGAAATTTATGTATATAAACAAATTTAAGAATTTTTTTAAGTTGCCAGGTTGAAATTTTTTTGGTCTGCCAAGTCTGAGTTGAGTGCAAGTATGTGAACTATGGCTTAATTAGTTCTATTTTCTTAAAGTAAAATAATCTATATAGGCTTTGCATAATTTCATTTGTTTTATTCTACCAAAGTATAGTTTTATTCTCATCCTATTTGACTGAATAAATATATGCCAGCTGAACACAGCTTTGATACTACTGAAATGAATCAAATTGAAAGCTGAAAGTTCAGGAAATTGTCTGGAAAATCTGGAATACAAAATTTCAAATTAAAACTTGTTCATTGATAATTTAAACGAAATAAAATAATCTATTTAAACTTTGGTATAATCATAGTTTGCAAACTCGGCTACTTCTTGACAAACTTGTGAGTAAATTTGCAGGCAGGGTAACTCCTCAATGAATTGTTAGCTGTGTCGTGAAAAAGCTAGCAAGTTATTCAGCAAGTTTTGCCTGCAACTTGTGAGTTTTCTCTGCGGAATTGGCCACCAAAAAAATCTGCAGACCCTTGATTTAGACCAACTTTTGTCTTCTTATGTCATTTTCGTCTACAGTGGTTAGGACTCAGTGGCATGATTTGATGTCAAGCGATTGAAAGGATTTATCTACTGTTGATTAAAAGTGATAATTTATGAAAATGGCATGTGCCATGAAGGCCCCTGTGCACTAGAAGGCCTTAATTTGGGTCTGGTGGCAGAGGCTCTGCCATTCGTTCCTCCTCTGTATTGCAACAGGAAATGTGCTGAGAGTGCTGCCCTTGGATCCTATGAGAGATGCTGCCCCTCGACTCCATTGGAGGCTGCACTAGTTTTAAAAAGCAAAACATAAAAATCAATTTGGGCTGCACTGGATGGGAAAGCAGAGATTTTTCCCTTTATGTAGCATGAAATAACAAAAAAATGTATTTTTGCTTCATTTTAGTCTCCCGATTAAATACCAAGAAATTGAATTCCACTTATATTTTCAGTTTGCAAAGTCAATCCCGATCTTGAGTAATGCTAAAATGATCAAAACAGATTTGTGTTCTCTAAATTCATTCTTTATGCATCTCATGCATTTTTAAAGTTTATTTTGTGTATTTATGTAAGTTTTCAATTTATGATTTGGAGTTTGGACACACTTCTAACTATAGGATTTCTCCACCTTATCCTTGCTTCATCATTTTAGAACAATTTTTGTGCTTGATTTTGTATAGTCTTATTTATGTTAACCTCTTAATGCAATTCGTAACATTTGCAAGGCTGTGTTTTCTTTATTCTTCTTAGGCAATCTCCAGCCTTTGCATGGCTTTATTCACATTCTTTATTTTAGAGTAAGCTCACTCTTAATTGTCATCTTATTTTAATAGAATAAAGTTAGTGCTTTTTTCCTTCAGCAACAATTTTTGTATCAGAAGTCCTTCCAAAGATATGTATTGATCTTGTTACAACCATTTTTATTAAAAAAATGAATTTCTTGTCGAACAAATTACCCTTGTCGTTTGACATGGCAACGCAACTGTCAACATTGTAATTGCTAGGGAGGAGGTGTCAGAAAGATGGCATTAAGTCATTTTATTAGATAGAGGGTGTTACTTTTATCCATGTGTGCACATGTGCAATTTATCTACAATAATGCATCATCTAACAACTAATTGTCTTTGGACTTGGATACCTCAAGTGAATGAGCATCATCTTCTCCATGATTGGAGTTTTTACATCTGTATTGGACATGTACATATCTTCTACTGTAATGAAGTGGTTAGCCTGCTACAAACAAAAAAATCATGGACCAAGTGCCACATTTCTTGTATGCAGGTTATTCTTATTATTTGATGCTGGACAACTTGAACTGCTTGACATGCAATTGGCCTTATTAATACCTACAGTCTCACTTGGGCCTGTAAAATTTTCTATTTAGTATTTAGTATTTACCCACTCTCATTGACTACATGGCTTCTTATTATTTACAATTCCAAATATCTTCTAATATTAAAAAGTGGATTGCTTACAACAAATGAAAAATCACAGACCAAGTGCCATATTCCTTGTATACAAGTTATTTTGGTAATATGGTGCTGGATAAATTCAACAGCTTGACACTCAAGTAGTCTTGTAAATAGATAGAATTTCTTGGGTCTATATATTTACTATTCAGTATTTATCATATTCATCAAGAAACTCCGGTATAGGGATGAGGATTGCATCCCTGTACCCGTTCCTACATCTTCATGTGACCATAAATATATGTAATATAGCAGTGCATTTATCCCTACATCTTCATGTGACCATAATTATATGTTATATAACATTGCCTTTATTCATTTACTCACATACACTGATTTAGATGGCATCTCTGTCCACTTTCTACCACCCATACCCTGATTTTTTCACATGACTATGGGATTTAGCCCCTCATTGAATGCATGTCTTATTATTTACAGTCTTTACTCTTTACCAATTTACAGTTACTAGTGCATTGAATAAGGATGTGTTTATCTAAAATATAACACGATAGGGTTTAAGGTTTTGTGGCTTTCTCCGTTACAAGATTGACAATTCTGTTTTTCTTTGGTATTCAGAGAAGGAAGGATGTACTGTGTTGGTTGTTCCCAGTTTGTCATAAGAGAGAGTGAGGCACCTGCACCAGTTTTGGAAAATCCTGTTGACAGATCTCAAAGTCCTGGGGATGCAGCAACTTTAAATGAATCTGCTATTCAAAATAGGGACATGGGCAATGCACATAAAAAAATGACAGCCTCAACTCCTGTTCAACAAGGGGAGCTTTCTAATGTTTCTACATTCATTTCTAACGGGGCACCTCAAGCTGATGATGGATCCCAACCTAGTGAAGGATCTGGCATAATGAAATCATTGTTCTCTAAAGTACATATGACTTACGCTTCTCTAGAATTATTTGTCAAGGAGTTTTGGTTTCTACATCCAACGGTTCCCAATACATGTGTATATTGTGCAGGTAGACCTGCCATCAAACATAGGTGCAGTGCTTTCACAAACATTGTGTACTCTGGTTCAGAAGATTGAGGTTTGTTCTTTGCTGTAGTATTTCTCACTTATCCTGCTGAATGGTATGCTTAATTGGCAAGTATGTCTGCTTTTGAAACTGATTTATCTTCTATATGATATCTTGAAATGAGATTCTTAAATTAGATTTGTAGGTTTGCTGTAGTATTTCTCACTTATCCTGCTGAATGGTATGTACTTAATTGGCAAGTATGTCTGCTTTTGAAACTGATTTATCTTCTATATGATATCTTGAAATGAGATTCTTAAATTAGCTTTGTAGGTTTTCTAAGAGCGTAAAGTATTTTAGTCAGTGTCCAAGTTTGCCCTTAGTAGAAACACTAACATAGTCCAGTTTTCTCATGTATTTGATTAATCACCTTAAGTCATAGACTGGGTACATAGGTATTATAAAATGCTTGCTTCACGTGAAGTTGTCTGAATTTTAAGGACTATTTAGCTGGTTCAAGTCTGGTCATTCCAGTGTAATATTTTTGGTACCATAGAAGTTTCTAAAACCAATTTCCATTTAATCTCTAGTGCTCTCTGGATTGTTGTTGTAATGAAATTTGTTATTTCTAGGAAAGAGGGTTAAACCCTGGTTAAACATCTAGCTTCATTAATGATAAATGATTTCTTTCCTTAACAAATTATCAAGTCTTTGTGCTCTGAAATACCTTTATAAAATACAAAACTGTCCTTGTCATATTCAACACTTTGAATCTAACCAAAGGGAATCCTTCATATGGTCAAATCATTATATACTCCTTTCAATTTAAGCCTTTTTCTTCATTAGCCCAAGTTTATAAGCCAGTTTGTTTCAGTAATTTGCCTTCACTCTCCATGGCTCTCAATTCTGGTGAATATGTTTGCTTGCCTGGTCTCTTGATGGCAGAGCCACATTTATTGTATTTTCAATTTTGTATTCATTTTACAAAATGTTCTATTACTAGTTCTTTCCATGAATTTCTGCCTACAAGGTTTTCAGGCTAATTACATAAGCTTCATTGAGATGGATTGAATGCAGGCTTACATTTTATCAGTCTATAACTACTAATGGTCCTGGATATTCTATAATGGCATTAAGCCTGTTCAGGGATTGTTTTCATATCGATGTCTGAGGCAAAAAAAATTATTGGCAGGAAACATCGAAGTTGATTGCAGTCACTCACGATCCTCTGGTCATAAAACAGGCAATTGTTCTACTCCTTTTCTTGTTTTTCAATCTTTGGTCTGTTCTCTGTGATGAAAATGCCCGGTAAACAAAGATTAGTTCCTTATTTGACATACAATGTGTAAAGTTGATGGATTCGATCAAAAGAGAAGTTCTTGAGCTGCCTTAAATATCCCAATTAGCATTTGTTTGTTTTTGATTGCTGAGAATTATTGGTAATCGTCTACAACTTTACATGCACATATGCATGCGAATGTGTGGCTCATATGTGAAAGTGTATGGATGATAATTATTGAAATCAATTTACAGCTTTACATGCACATTTACTTGTGAATGTGTGACCCTTATGTGAAACCGTACATATAGGCATTGTGTTCTAGATTAACATAAGAAGGTGACTGGTACACACCATTAGGTATCTAGTAAAAAGGCCCTTGGAAACAATATTGGTGGACCTGCTATATCCCTCTTCAATGCCAACAGGTCAGGCACATTAATTTTCTACAAATGTGTGATTTTGTTGGTTATTTCAATACTTATTTTTGCGTTTGGACAAATAGTGGAACACTTAAACTGCATCTGGACAAATAATGGAGCATGTAGAATTATTCATTATATGTCTTCATATCATCCCTTTAATGATGCTCACCTGAAGTGCATCAAAGAGCCGAGGCTGCCTTGTTGTGCAGTCATAAAACCACTAAATCCACTAACATATCACAAAAGAACTATCAAATCCCTCCAGCATCCTATCATTTAATAAAGAACGAACTTTAATAATGTAACCCTCCTCTACCAACACCGTTAATAGAAGCTTTGGCATAAAATAAAGCAAATTGATACTGAACCAACACAAATACAGGAAAATTCACACAATACAAATACAATAATGGAGCTCTTCCTATTTTTAATCTGCAAAATAAACATCATGTTGCAAATGGGAAAGGAAGAAAACCTGAAATTGCCAGCTTACTTCTACAGCTGCTCTACAAACCCTACAAGACAATGTGAATGTGAAATGCAATATCTAAGCTAATGCTACAGCTAACCTCTATAAAGAGCCTCTCATAAGTATTTATAGCTTTCCCATCTAGTTGCATGCATTCTCCACATGTCATTGCATTCAGTTTTGTCTTTTAGTGATACCCATCCTGAAACTCATGTACTTGGAATATTTACATAAAGTGCACATAAATAATGAACGTGAAGTGTATAGCCCTACATGAATCAGTACATACTCTAACCCATGGACATACAATGAGATTATATACATAGTTTATTGCAAATAGAATCTAGTTTTGAGATCCATTCATTCCTTTGTGACTATGTTATAAATTGTGACACAATTTTCTTTGCGTGGTTCTCTTGAACAAATGAAGTGTGCATGCTTATGATTTCTATAGTGGGATTTTTGTTAGGTCCCTAATATTCTATCTAATGTTATGACCCCAATATCATATATCCTTAGAATATGATATATATTCCCAAGTACAATGAGTTAAGCACTTGTGGCATGCTTAACTTTAACATTAGTTTTAGTTAATACCTTAAATACTCTTTATTAGGATGAAGGGGTATGTCCCTACATGGTTAAGCCTATAAAGAAAGGGAAGATGTCCCTCCCAAATCATCATATCATCAATTATTCAATTCATATCATATTTTCTAATTATTGGAGGTAACCCCCTCGAAGTGGTCTGCTATATTTCTGATTTTTTACAAATATTTCCAAAAAATATCATAACAAATGGTATTAGAGCTATGATTTGGGCCAACATTTTGTTTCCACCATAACTTCCAAACCAGTGCGAATTTGGGTCTGATTGTTTTGGGTTTTAAAGTATGTCTTAGATAAGCTCTCAAAACAAAAAATCCAAACTTTGAAGGTAAGTTTTCTAACATTTATAGAGATTTTATTGTTTTTATTAATTTGCTCTATAGGCCCCAATAGTTTTGGATTTTTATAAAAAAAAAAATTACATTTTTGGAAAAGCTTATCAAAAATTAGGTACGGTGTGTTCTTTGTAAATTACTATTAAAAATAAAATAAATTCTATAATTTAGCGGTCAAAGTTTAGTCAAATTTTTATTATTTTGCTCTATAGACTGCAATTTTTGGAATAAAAAAAAAAGTTATATTTTTGGAAACCTTATCAAAAATTAGGTAGGGTTAATTCTTTGTTATTTGTTGTTAGACACAAAATAATCTCCTTAATTTAGTGGTCAAGTTTTAGTCAAACCATAAATTTAAAAGCGTGTCTTTGCATATGTCCTAAATTTTTATGGTTACTACTCGCACTATATACTATTCCCCCTTAATTAATAAAGAGGAATTCTATAGTTCAAAATAAAAACAAACTTGAATCCATGTCACCTTTAGGACCAAAGGACTCTTTTATGAATGAGGAAACCGATGAACATCTTTATTGTCCACGGCCAAAAATTGAGGGAATAGTTCACCAGATTGTGAAAAAGTGGTTCATTTCATTAAGAATAACTCATTTGACCCATTTACAACATCCTTAAATGAGGAATTATGTAGGTTTGAAAAAATAATACTATCAAAAGTAAGGGGTTCAAAAAGCCACCAAGGTGGGTGTTGATGGTTAAGATGACACAAACAACATTAAAACATAATATTTCTACTCTATTTCTCCTGAAAAAGAAAGACAACATGTAGTGGCCTAACTCCCAAGGTCCTGGTAGTTGGTTCTCAACTATCTGGTGTCACTCAATTGGTTCATGCAACTGTAATATTCAAGGGGCCTGTGCTGGTAACAAAAGATTCAAGCAATAACTCATTTGTTTATCGAACTGTTTCTGTAAATCAATGGGTTTTAAACAAAAGAAAAAGATAGGACAAAGGGGTAAACCAGTAAGTATGAATCAAATTTATCTAGTATCTGGACATATACCTTCAACAATGAATGTTTCCTAACAGATCATAAAACCAAAGCATGACACAATCTATATCATAAACTATACCATTGCATGCATCTAAGGTGCTTAATTTAATATCACTTTTTGCTTATCACAACTATCTCCAAGATTTCAAAACATACATCCATTCATTGCTAAGGTCATAGATCAACAGACTTCAATAACGTTAACTCAATAATAATCTAATAAGATAATCCTTAAATCTGATTCCTTCAAATGACTTTCATCACTCAAGAAACTCTTATGTTCAGCACAATCACTGCATACAGATAGATTATAACTTATCAGCCTTATCAAACAAACAATTTAATTCTAAATACCATATTTCGAGAAAACCTGTAATTCTATTAACTGTAAAAGATCAAGTACAATGTATCTCTGTAAAATCACTACAAAATTCTATCTCCTAATCTTAGGTAAGCCAATTCTATTCTCAATTAGCCGACCCTTACAATATAATACCCACAAGGTATTTATAGATTATACAAAATTCGAACTCCACTTCTATTTTAGGTTATTCACCCTTTTAGGAACAAAGATTCTCTTGGAAACTCAGATCAATTTGATCTTGAGTTTTTACATTTAGACATTCAGTTTAACTAAAAATAGAAGCTAGAAGAGAAAAAAAGAAGCCATACACCCAAAAGCTGTCAGTGTTGCATGCAACATGCAAAGAAGAGACAAATCATGCATGCAGGAGATTTATGCATGTGAAGCTGGATCTGCAATGAACTCATCGTAGCTGGTGAAGACTTGCTGTAATGTATCTATGTCTGGCCCATCAATCCAGCTATCTTCAAATTTGATGCGATCCAATTCTACTGCAGCAAACTCCCTCATACCTTTTATTTTTATTAACTCTCTCCCAGCAGCTTTTATTTCATCCTTGACCTCTATTAGTCGATCTATTATCAAATCTTCTCCATCGTCTTCTTTCTGCATGAGTCCTTTGAACCTTTCATCCCACTTCTCTTTAATTTGACTCAAAGGCATGCCTTCTTTTGTCAACACATTTACATCTACAATAATGGCAATGACTGCTTCTAGCTCTTCCAATTGCTCAATCAAATTATTAACAGCGTCTTGAATTTCATTCCTATGGTTACACAAAAAGTCAGTTCTAAAACGGAGTATACGAGAGGTTTTCTCCACAAAATCCTTGTTGTCCTCCTCAAGTATTGATTGCTCCAAAAGAGTTGTCAAAGACAATGCATTAACCTTTTCTAATTTCTGGCTGTATTCTTTGTACTCTTCTTCTTGTTTTTCCGATGCCTCAATGTATTGATGCATCTCTTTTATCAACCCTTCCGTGTCCTTGTAGGCTTCAAAACCTTTAACTAAAACTTCACCTACCTCTCGGTTCAATTTGTCTACCCATCGGTCTACCATCTCTGCTTTGCCTCTAACCTGCACCAAATCATCTACCTCATTTTTGCTTAACAAAATAGGAGTCTCAACTACCTGTTTTGATTTTGGAGAGGAGACGCTCTTCAAGAATAAATGTAGTTGATCTAATTGAGCTTTAAGCTCATCCTTCTTTTGCTTATCCTTGATCATTCTTGATTTGGTCGTTGAAGCCACCACATCAATCAAGTTCATTTGTTGATTCCTAGTGGGCCTTCCCAAATTGACCGTACTCAACTGATAATCTGTTAGTTGCATGTCCCCTACCTCCTTTTCTGTCATTGGCATGGCACATTCAGCAACAATTTCTCCTTTGTCTGTGAGTCGGGTAGAATGTAGAATCTTAGCCTTCTTTTTAGGCCTCTCCTGCTCAATTCCTTTCATCATATCCTCCCAATTTAGAGGTTGTGAAGGGGTTACTGCCCTCTTCTGCAAATCCAGTTTTAGCCATGTAGGAGCACTTGGAGCAGTAGTCATCATAGAAGAGGAAGCAACAACTGTAGAAGGTGGCTAAACATTTACCTGAGGTTGAGAGTCAACCCTTAATTTCTTTTGTTCTTCTTGCAGTATATGCATTTGCACCAACTTCTCAGCCTCTTCTCTATCTTTCTGTTCTTGCCTTTTCTTATCTTCCTCTTCTTTCCTCAACCTCTCTTCCTCCAACTGATTTCTCTCCACTCTTTCCTTTTCCAACTTTTCCTTCTCTAGAGCTTCTTTTTCTAGTTTTTCCTTTTCCAAAGCCTCTAGTCTTTCTTTCTCTAATCTCTCCGCCTCTAAGACTTTAAGTTTTTCTGCTTTTGCCCTTTCTTCTTCTGCTTGTTGTTTCTTGATCAACTCTGCAGCATCCTTCTCCTTTTGCAATTGCGCTGCTTCTTCTTCCTTTCGGCGAGCTTCTTCTACAAGTTTCAACTTAGTCATCAAGATTTCTTTCTCCCTTCGGTTTCTCGCTTTCTCCTCCTCAAGATCATGGATCTTTTGTATCAACTCTAACTTATCATTTTCTTCCTTTATCTTGAGCTCTTGTTCTTGTTGCCTTCTTTGTTTCTCTACTTCATTAGCTGCTGCCTTTTCCTTAACTTGTTTCGCTTTCAATTGTTGTTGGTGCAATATAACATCAGCTTGTACCTTGACTTCCATTTCCTTTTGTTTCTCCACTGCAGCCCTTGCATTAGAATCTCTTGTTGCATCTTCAAATAGCTTCCATTGATCTTCTTGTGTTAAGATCTGTTCAATATTCTCCTTTGAAGGCATGTTCTCTTGCATATCTTTCTCTGATAGAGTCTCATCTGAATCTGTCTCAACCTCCAGAATTTCCTCCTCCACTTCTTTTCCTTTTCCAGCTTCAGCCATGCTATGAAGAGCTCCTTCTTGAATTTCTTTACTCTTCTTCCTTGTAAGTGGACTTGGGCGGATGATTCACCCAATGTAGGTGTAGAAACAGCAGATCGTATTGGAACATCTCCCTCTTGTGTTTCCTCTTCATCATCTACCGCCTCAAGTTCTATTTTTTCAATGTCCGGAGGAAGGAATTCCAATGGCTCTTTGGGAGGTGTCTTTCTCTTGATTCTCTTGTATCGTTTACCCTTTTTAAGGACTGGTCCTTGAGGAACTTGAGTTCTCAACATCAACCATTGCACGCTCCTATCCAATACTGTCCTTCCAATCTTCTTAATATCAATTGTTTCTTCAGCATCCCTGTCAATTGGATCCATGGTGCCAATATTCAAAGCTTCATAGGATGGATCCAATACAATTCCATCATCCACCAATGTGTCAGGAATGTTTTCTTTAACACCTAGCTTTGACACGAGTGAAACAGACAATCTTTCATAATTTTTCTTCCTTGGATCATACTCATCTTGTCGATCACTCCAAAAGTCTTCTAACAAATTGAAATGTTTAGTAAACACCGAAGCCAACAAGGCATGCATCTTACCCTTTGGATCAAAATACTTACGGGCTGTGTATAAACCCAACTTCAACTGTATCAATTCATTACAAACCACCTTTGCTCCTACCAAGTGTTGACAGCTATATTCACCCAACTTCATGGGAAATTTATGACATCCAGTTTTATGCTTAATCCCAAACCGAGCATTAACTCCAATAGCTTGATATACAAACTCCATTAGCACTATCCTGTTATTGCAGCACCTTAGAAGCAAATGTGGATGGCCTTCAAAACCAGCCAATCTGAAGTATGTAAATTTGGGGTATTGGATGTACCAACATCCCCATTCAACAATGAATGCCATGGCTTCTTGACTCAACCGGTATCCTGCATCTCCATTCAATTGATTGATGATCACATATAAAAATGCATCATTGACTCTTTTGAAATGAGTCTCAACAACTTGAAGAGACAACTGATCATAGTGCTCCCATACCTTCTTCTGTCCATCCAAGGCTCCCATTATGCCCACTTTGTTTAAGCCTGGGAAAATACCCAATCTGGCTGCTGCATACACCACATAAGAAGTCATAAAGAAACACCTAGTGTTTCTGATGTTGGTCAGCTGATCATGGATAGCATTTGACACAATCATTGGCCAATCAAACTGATAGTCACCTTGTAAGATTGTTTGGATGAAAGGAAACATCCATTCCTTGAAGTGGAATGTATCCCTCTTCCCAAATACCCTGGACAACATCAATATTAAATCCGATATCTCCTTCTTGAAATCTGCCCTCTTAGGTTGGTGTGCAAGCTTGGATAAAGACTTCTTTTCTGCCTTCAACCACTTTTTATTCAAATGAGACCTATTGGAGTCCTTATACTTACTATATTTTTCCAATGCCTCTGCTTCATCCAACTGCACCAAGCTCTTAGGATCCAGGACATTGAATATACTTTGAAACATCTGGGGAGTAAGATCAATAATCACCCTATTCTGTGAATCCATGCATAGTCTTGTAGCAGGATTGTAGGCACTGGCTGCTATTAAAATCAACTCCGAGCATTGAATTGATAAAGGGAACACAGTAATATGTGCCAAGCCAGAATCAACAATCCTTTGTGTCCTTCCTGTTAGATTTTCTCGTTCTGCAAAGGTTTCTCCATGTAACTCCTCAAAGTTGTACTGGCCCAAGTTCGTATCAGTAATGTCTGACCAGTCTGACTCCACCTTGCTCACCTTCACAACCGGACTCCTGTGATTATACCTCAAGGTATAAGGCAGTTGTTTTGGTTTTAGCTTCTTTGGTTTTTGGTACTGCCTTGGACGTTTCTGCAGGCTGGTTCCTTCGAGCAGCTTCCCCTGATGTTCCTGACATCTTTCAACTTTCCTGCAAGCAAAACTCTAATTAGATCTTTAAACATCATCATAAAACATGCTTTAAAAACCATACCTTTCATATATGCATCGGAATCGGAACTAGGCCAAAACTCAACCAAAAACAATCTCTCCTACAAAACTGCCGGACTCGGAACCAAAACCGACATGGATATTTTACTAACAATGAATGGTCTTGGAGTCGGAATCAGGAAAGGAATCGGAACCGGGACCGGAATGAAAAAGGGATTTGATTCTTCTTCAGATTTTCATATTTTTCATATTCTATTTCCACTCCACCTTCGCCTAGGTTATCGTTATTTCGAAAGAAGACCTCTCATTATACGCAGAGCCGGAAACGGGATGGAAAAGGAATCGATAACTTTTGTAAAACAGAATTCTCAAGTTCAAAATCGATTCCGATCTCGTCTTCGCCTAGGTTGACCATGACGTCATCAAATGATTTTGTTGATTTAACACATAACTCCGTGATTAAAACCAAGGCCGCTTTAAATGAAAAAGGGGCTTTAAAAACACTACACTCATATGACCATGGGGAACGACTATATTTAGGGCATCATATTTAAAATCATTTAAATGTGATCACTAAAAGACACGAAACCCCAATCTAACAAACCCGATAAAAACTAGGGCACGGATTTTAAACCTTGCCATTTCACCAGATCAAAACACGCGACAAAACCCTAAGTAAAAAAAACGATGAATCAATTAACCCTAACTCACTGTAAATCATTAATCTACCTCACTGTAAATCCCTAACCTTTACCAACATCATTTAAAACCCTAATTTAATCTAATCTACTGCAAACCAATATAGCATGACGCAATCACGACTAAAATGTGAAAGCGATCGTGTTCTAAAATAAAAAGAATAAAAAACGACAGTACAAGAAACGAAGAACAAAGCAAACAAACAAAATAAAACAAGAACCTACTCATGCAGTCATGCCAAGAAGCACAGATCCACTTAGAACGAAATGATAAGAAGCACGAGCAGATACAACGAATCGTAACAAACATGACAGTAAATAAACAAAGAACAATAACAATAAGAAAAACCTACCTCAAACGCAAAAGAACCGAGCTAACCTTCTGAACTGATTCACACGCAATATCCTTCCTCTCTTTTGATCAATTTACTCGAACGAACTCCGTCGATGCTCTTTCGCGCTTCTTAATCTCTTAATGATGACAATAATGATTCGTTTAATCCTTAATGAAGGTAAAAATGTGAATTTCCACCTACACGAGCAGCTGTCATTAATGCATTGAAACGCAGTTAAGGCGGAGTCGGAACTGAAAGAGAACCAACACTTCACAACAGTGCGACTTGAGTCAAAAAGTCAACGATCTAGAAAAACTGTGGGGGCGGAACCAAAATGGAAACCGATTCGAAACTTTTTAAGAAATTTCCAAACTTCATTCCAATTCCGATTCCGGGTCTGCCAACTAGATACAAAACAAAACCAAACACAAAAAGTAAAACAAACGACCGACATAATGAAACTAAACAAAAGGACTAAGACTAAAACCAAAAGTCGAAATAGCGGAGGCGGGAGCGGAATCAATTATGATTTTGCAATTTTCGATAAAAGACCAACTTAACACCCACTCCGACTCCGGGTCCGCTGAAGACAAAACAAAAGACCAAAAGAAAGACTGTCGGGATGGGAACTAAAACAAGTTTAAAAAGAACTTTCAAAACTTGATTCATTTCCGGTTCCGGTTCCGACAAAGAAACCAAAGAAAAACAAAGTATTGGCAAAACAAGACTCCAAACTTTGTTTCAAAAACAACTAAGTATAAAAATAGAAAGGGTGACCCATTTTGACCAAGGCAAAAGATGGGGTGGTTATGCAAGGCATAACAGTGGGTACAACCCTAATAGACAAAACCAAGGAATAGGTCAATCTTTTCAAGGTTCAAAAACAAATCTGCCTAAAATAGATATACGTAAATTTGATGGTGCAGATATAACTTCATGGATAAATCTCACGGAACAATATTTTAAACTCCATAATATATCGGATGATGCAATGGTTGGCACATCCTCACTACATTTAGATTATGAACCTTATGAGTGGTACCAATGGATGATGGGTGAAAAACAAGGGAAATTACTTAGTTGGAGAGAACTTACCAATGACTTAGTAGCCCACTATGAATGGAAGGCTAGCTATTTTACCCAACTTACAAATTAAAAACAAATAGGGTCTGTAGCAGAATACAATGCTGAACACATGAGATTGGCAATTTGAACTCAAGATGTGACACCTTATCAAAGGATATAACACTACATCAATGGACTTAATGAACAAATTAAACACTATGTTGCCGATTTTGGTCTTCGTTCGGGTTTGGGTTTGCGGATCTGGTTCGTGGATCCAACTAAATTTTTTGGGGGTTGGGTTCGTTCGTACAAAAAACATGTAAAAATCATATATATATATGTAGACTAGAAGTAGAATTAAGATTAGAATATCACATAACATCATATAAAGACTTTATAAAAAACAAAACTACCATAAACTTGAATGTCATTTAAAACATGCATGATAAATATTCATCGTTCAAACTTCAAGTTCAATATTAAAATAATAATATCAAGTTCAACACTTTTAGTTTTAATCATCAAATGGATTTTCTAAATCATCAACATCATCAATGACAGTAGATGATGTAGGAACATTGGATGAACCACAAGCAACGCCAATGGCACTTGCACTAAAAGTGTGCTGGCTTTCGGAATCCTCACATGCAATATGTTGGGAAGTGGCAGCATCCAAATCCGTATGCTCTGGCTCTATATCCCACAACTTTGTGTCCCCTTCCTTGTAGTTATGTTGTTTGTGCGAAAGGAGATGCAAGTTGGAATGCACATATACTAAGTTCTCTACTCTTTTGGAGTGCACTCTATTGCGCTTTACTGAGTGGATGAAAGAATATGTGCTCCAATTCCTCTCAAAAGAAGATGAATTAGCAACTTATGAAGAGAAAATAAACAATTAAAGTTATACATTATATTTATTAAAACTTTAAGGACTAAAAAATACAAATTTAATAAATTTACTTGTGATAAAACTTTGATTGCGAGGTGTTGCAAGTGTTGTAAGAATTGGCCATGGAAGTACCACCAACTATGAGCATCCTTCTTAAACCTATCATGAAGAGCCTCAACACTTCGACCATTTGAGTGCACAAAATCAATGAACTCATTTGTGACTAAATCTTGCAACTCCGTTTTAGAGAAGAGTCTACGGAATGCTGCCTTGTACCCTTCAGTCACTTCAAAATCTCTATATGGGGGAAGCCTTCCTGGCACATAAAGAATCTCTAACACTATAGTATTTTGGAGTCAATGTGAAGGAAAAATGTAATGGAGTGGTCATTTTGTTCCTTTTTTCTTCAACAATTGCATGCACTTGTTTGAAGAAAGTCTCTTTAGGGTCTTGCTCTTTCGCATTTATGATGCTCTTCATCTTCTCAATCATTGAGTCGATGCCATCATATATTTCTCCAATGCAAGGCTTGTCCATGTCAGTATAGTGAATCATGCCCAAAATGGGGGTGGTGAAGCTAAGGAGATACTTCACACGATCCCATCATGAGTCATCTAAAATCATTTGCTTAATTTTTGTTGCCCTACTAGTGTTTCTTTTCTGCCACATAGACCAATTTTGGCTAATCACCATGCTAGAAAGTGCCTCTCTAACTTTCACAAGTTGTCTCAAGATGAGAGGGGAAATGGGTCTTTGTAACCTATATATATATATTTAAAAAGGGGTAAAAATTTATTCAATCAAGAAGAAAGATGTTACAAACAATACATGCCTCTGCACTGAGGACCACCAGGAAAAACCCACAAAGTAAAGACCAGCCCCAGCAGGAGCCAAAACCACACGCCTCAATCCAACCTAAGAACCTTGAATATCCTCTTGAAGCAGCAACTTCAACCTCTGGGAACAGTCCGAGGGAAGTTGCTCCCAATCATTAATCTGCCAAGTACCCCTATGTTTAGAAGCCCATTTCGCCAAACAGTCTGCAACCTTGTTCCATTCCCTAGGGATATGAACAAAGGAGACCGAGTCCAAAGAGGAACTAATAATCCAGTGAATCTGACGAACAATTGAATCCAACAGCCAATTTGCCCCATCCAAGGAACCCTTATTCAACATGGTCACCAAAATCTGCGAATCAGACTCACAAATGATCTTATGCCATCCCAACTCACAGCCCTTTTCCAAAGCAAGAAGGATAGCCAAGTACATTTTGGTGGAACTCTCAAACTATAATTTTCCTGATAACATGAGAGTTTCTGATTGGTCTTTGTTTTGATTTTGGTGTATCTTTCAACTATATTGAATTGCATAACTTATCTATCATGAATTGCTTTTGTCTTATAAAGGTTTCCCCGCGAATTTGTCAAGTCACCAGGGTGATATAGAATAGAATTTTTAATCATAGAGAAACTCCTGTATTTTTTGCACCATCTTGAGTTAGTGTCACAAATTAACATCTGATTTATCTTTCACTCCCTTGTGTTGCAGTTGCTTGAGATAATTGAACATTGCGTTCAGGTGATGCAACAAATAACAACTTTCTCTAGCAGGTAGCGTGATACTGTGGTACTCAGGTATAATGGAGGTTGAATTAGAGTTTCTGGCTGAGGCTTACATCAGACAGGGTCTTGTGTTTTGTGGTGGCCTGTAATGAAAATATACAAATTTGTTGCTATCATGCATGAGATGATTGTCATTACTTAAAAGCCAAGGTGATTTTATTACCACTGCTAACCTGAATGGATTGTTCTGTGGATCTTTTTCACTCTATTGGCATTGTATCACTTGTGGAGGTTCCTGTGGGGTATTTATCGTATGTATTGATATTGGTTAATAAGGTTCTTTGTTACAATTTTCCTCGTATGATTCATGGGACTTTCTAGTGAAACTTCGTGGCAGCAGCTAAAGTTGATTAATACAGCTAATTCTCGCTTTGAAGAAGCATTTGTTTGTTATAATGTGGTTATTTTCCCTGTAGTCATTGTGAGATTTTCTTTTGTAGACTGCCCATTTCAGCATCCCAAATGATGATTCAATAACAACGAATTGCTCCAAAAACTATAATGCAAAAGTTATATGCGTTGAACTTAATCATCAGTATCACTGTATTGCCTTTTATTAGTGGTTAAAACCTAAGCAACATTAATGTCAATATTTAATGGTGCGTAGGCAATCTTTTTCAGACCACGTTATTCTGAATTTCATTTAGGATAATATGGCATGCATGATGCACCCATTAGTTGGTTAGATTCATGCTTTCAAAAGCTATTTGTCTTTACTGTAGGTATGACATGGCTAGATCAATGTTGCGCTCAAGCCTAAGGTCCCATCATTTATACCATTGACGGTACCTTTGCATTGGGTTTAACTTTAACAGGAATGATGTAATATCAATATTCATTGTTCACATGTAGACCAAAATATATTGAGTTAAGAGTGCATAGTATTTTTTATGCAATAAATCCTGTCTAATCAAGCACACACCAGACATGCAATCCTTTAGCTGGATTCATCTGGGCTTTATGTGAATTAATTCACTAAGTTCTTACCTTGAAATAGTAATTGTCAGTCTCATTCTCAATTCAAGGACTCGCTGAAGAAATTCTACACTGTTAAGGCATTTTAGAAGGGGTGAAACCACATTGGAATAGCAGAGGTTGGGATATTGCTTTTGCCACATACCTTCATTATCAATGCAAAGGCCCTTGGTTTGGGACATCTTTTCCTAGGGTTTGAGGAACCTTTAAATTTTACAAAACTAATTTGACTGTAACTTGTATTTTTCTGAATTTTAAGATCTGCATGCCATATAGAAAAGACAACAGTTAATGTCATTTTTATCCTCTAACTTAAACTCTTTTCAAAGGTTATGAAATTTATAACTTTAATTTCTTGAATAAGCGAAATGGATTCCTATAATTATACAAACAAAGAAGAGTCCAAGTTTCTTGCTTGCTTGGTTAGAAAGCCTATTGTTTTGGGTAGGACCCAAGGTCAAGCTTGCCAAAGACGCAGCTTTTGTCCAGCCACACGGGGAAATTTTGGGATAATAAGAAAATAATTTTATTTTATTCATAGATAATGAAATATATAATTCCTATTTAAAGAAATTGAATAGTATTCATTTAGGCACATGCTCTTGTATCTTGTATTGAATTAAGTTGTTATAAGGCACTTTATTTGTTTATTTTCTTTTAGTAGCTTTATAGTTTGGACTACAAATTTTTGTTACTAGTAGGTAAGATTCTCAAAGTATTTACCAAGTGTATTTAAAAAAATAAATCTTAAAAGTAATATTATAACTTTTTAGATGTATATAAAACAAAGGTTAAGGTGTTTATATATAATAAAGTGCTAGTTACAAAATTGTACTATAGAATAAAGATAATCCAAATATATCATTAAGTTATTAATTTGCTATTATAACTTTGATCAACCTATAACTCACTTTCAACACAACTTTAACTTCTCACTAATTATAGATAGATAAATGTTAGATTAAATAATCATACTAAGGGTAGGGACTACAACTAGAGGCTTAAACTAAGTATGATAATATGTTGTATTTAGATACACAACATGTTTGTACCTTAAAATTTTTATTCCCAAAACTAATAATGATACAAAATAGTTAAAGACAAAACCATCAAATAATAAACTAGAGAGTTACACTTATACATGAGTGTCATAGATGTTTACAAAATATAATCCTAACCAATACAACGAACAATTTAACTTAACAAAATTCATACATTACAATGAGAATTCTTTTATTTTTATTTTTATTTATTAATAATTCCATCTCCTTCTCAGATATTTCTTTGAGCACACTCAAAATGTTAACCAACATCATAGCTCCTCTATTCTCCATGCATCTTTTCCTTATTCTTTAATTACTTTTTATTGAAGGCCTCGGTAGATTTGCATGCTTAACCAAAAAACCTTCATTTTTCAACTTTGTATGTTCCATGGTCAATCCCTTTTAATTGACTTGGATTGGCCTATTTGAAGCACTTTTACCTCTTCTCCCATTGTACCATTTGTTTATAACACCAGCTTTTATTCCTCATCTATCATTGAAAATTCTATTTATAGTACATTGTGTGCTCCTACCTACTTCTTTAAGCATGCCACATGTAATACATTGTGTATTCTAACTTTGTCTAGGATATCAAGAGTATAGGCCACTTTCTCAACTTTTACTTGGATTTCTAGGAATTCTATGGATAGTATATACATGCTCACAACTTTTGTTTTTCTTTGTTAAATTTAATTACTTTTAGATTGTCATACAAATGCAATGACTCCTTCAAAGCCTCACCTTGTCCTATGTTGGTCTACAATCTTTGCTTCATCCCATTTGCACACATGATCAAGTTGTCCTTCAATTGTTGTCCTATGTAATGCAAGGATCTTTCTCCCTTGACATACCTAGTTCATGGATGATGGGGTGTGTAGCCCATATAACTCCTTAAAAGGGGACATTTTTATAGTAGAGTGGTATGCGGTGTTGTACCAATATCCAACTAGACAACCATTTTTCCCATCTACTCTATCTATTCCTTGAATACGTATGTTCTCAAGTACCATTCCAAGCATTTATTGTTATGTCCCTAGGGTTTACTCACACAATTTAAATATCAAACCCAAATTGTCATTGTAAAACCCTAGCTTATGACCATAAGAAACATAGATCTGGAAATACTAATAATTAATGATAGATGTACTCAGATCTATATCTATATATATATTTGATGCCAAATTAGGGTTTGTAGTGTCAACTTTACATTTACCATCAATCTATCCTCAGATCATAATTGAAACTACACACATGAAGATTGATTTTTACTTACAAATAGTTTGTTTGCCTCTTAGGAAGTACAAGGAATGCTTGGATCTGAAATGAATGACTGTAGAATTTCAATGCCAATGTCACATTTGAGGACAAAGACACAAGTTGTATACTAATAGTTGTTCAAATCCTCTTCCTCTGCTCACGAAGTGCCCTGTGGTGAATTGTCTGATGCTGGGAAGATCTGAGTGATTAACATGCAATCTGTATTTGGTGTCTTCTATTGCAACTAGATTTGGAAATAGGTGATTTGGAGTTTATGGACAATGGTAGTAATTATGTCGTTTTTTAATGTATTCCTCCCAGCATAAAAGGGTTATATATCTCCTTCCTTGTTGTGAAGTTCCGTCAGACCTGGCAGGTGAAGGCAACAACGATCTGAACCTAATTATTGACCAGCAATCTATATAATCTCCTTTATGGCACCTTCTAAATTGCTGCAATTTCCTCAGAATATGGATAATGGAAATACTCTTACTCTAATGCTTGATTATAATCTTGATGGCCTCGAGTGCCTAAACCTTGAAATTAAAATGAAGTCACTAATATTAGCTCAATCTACAAACCATGTTTGGATTTGTCAAGATAGAGGTAGAGTTTTTGTCCTAACCTCGAATGTGCAATTGAGGGTTTTCGTCCTTCTTGCACTAGTAATTGCAATTGTAGAAATTGTAGAGGATTACCCATAATTTTCTCTCAAACTGAATTCTGTGAATTGGATTTTCACCTCTTATTAATACATGTAACTAAAGAGAAACAAACCAAGTCGGCCTTCCCAAAATTTCTTCAATTTGGCACCCAAAATTGAGTGCCCAGATCAGCCCAAAAAATCAAATTATTATTTATTCATTTAAAATTGCCGCCCAAAAAGTGAAACAGGTCAGCCACAACAAAAAGACTATTTTATTACATTAATTATTATTATAATTAGTGTTTAAAACATTGTTATAGCATAAATAAATCTTCTTAAAGTGTTGGCGTGCAAGGGACATGACATTTGTCTTTGTTTGTTTGGGGATGGTAGGTAGTGCTCATTAAATATCACCATACCGGTCAAAATTGTCCATGCAAAAACTTGGCATGGGAAGATACAATCCCAATCACAAATAATTTGTTTTAGGATCCCATGTACTTTGAGTACATGTTGGAAATAAATACTAGCAACCTTAGGTCTATTGATCCTAGCATTTGTCATAAGAATGAAATGATCATACTTGGTCAACCAATCTACAAGTATTTCATCTTTATGTTCAAATTTTGGTAGACTCAAGGTAAAGTCCAATTGATGTGACTCTTCACTTTGATTTAGATTAGCATTTGGTTGGCAAAGACATTTTGTTCATTGAAAAGTATCACATTTTACTTCAAATTTCAAAAAATCCTCCATGTTCTATTAGAAGAAATTCAAAGTGATATTTTTGTAATGGAAACTTGTATAAGTGCCTTTTGACTAAAGTGGATCATTTCTAAAATAGATGTGATGCAGAAGAGAATGTTGTCATTATGGAATGAACAAGCCTTTCCCTTCATTGTACAATTTATTTCCTTAGTTGGACCATTATTGGTTCACTTAAATAAACTTGAAGAATATCTTGTAGCCTAGTAGGTAGTAATCACTAATCTCATTTAAATAATCTTGAAGGTCTTGTAGCCATGAGATAAAGTAGGTTGGCTAATGGAGGAAGTACTCATTAAAATCCCTAACATTCAGATAAATGAGCATATTAGGTGAGGGATACAACTCAAGTGATAAACTTGAGTTAAAGAAAACCTTAACAATAAACTTTGGTTAGCAACCAAGGTTTATCACATTAAAATCCATATCAAGTGCTAATGTGGTTGCCAATCTCAAACAAGCCATGAGTTATGAACTAAAGATGATGGCTAAGTAAAATCCCATTCAAATTACTTTAGTAGTTAGCTTAGTTAAACAACTGGTAGAGGCAAATGAGAATTCTATCTTGGTTGAATCTTGGGACTCCATCTATTAACATAAGGGAGGAAACATACGTGAATTTTCTATGAAATTTAGTTAGGGATATCCAACTTAAGATCTATATTATCTCTAGTTTAGTTTCCATATTTGAAGGTCCAAGGTAACAATAACTAGACTCAATAGAGGTATCAACTAGGTTAAAACTCGTCATGGGGTCTATGAATGCTATCGAGTTTAAAGAGGGGGATATGAACTCAATTCCATGTGAGATTTTGGATGTAAGAGTTTAATTAAATTCAATGCAAGAGATGAGATTTTAATTTTTAGTTAAATTAAGATCCTTGGGGCCCACTTTGTCACATTATTGACTCCTTAGCATAAAAAGTTAGGTGACTCCTCTTTGCATGATAGGGCATTTGTCACAACATTCACCTTCCATTTTTTGTAGACGATCTTAGAGTCATATGACTACAAATAACTGATTTGCTTTTGTGACTCCTCTACAAGTGCCTTGGGTTAACAAGTCTTGAAGTTGAGATGGTTTAATTGATAAGGTGGAAAAGTGAAACCCTAGGACTCCACCTTGTGATTTCACATGGGCTTTTTTTTAACACAATGGTGGTGGCGAGGGAGTCTCTTATCATTAAATTCAATATGGCCTAGGATATGAGATTGATTTACAACTTGAAAGGTGAGCCAACCAATCTTAGGGTTTGAATTTAAGGACTTGGAAATGGATTTTGTATGAAATATAATGATATGACTGGCCAATGATGCAAATAACCTGTTTTGATGCAAAAAAAATAGATATGAAAAGTCACAGACAAATTCAGAGTTTGGAAACAGACTGAGCAAAGTTTTTTGCACTTGGCATATAAATTTGGAGTTGAATTTGAGGAACCAAGTCACCTAGGGCGACTATGTCCTAGTAACTAAAACTGGAATATGATTTCACAATCCTCTGATGTCTGATTTGAGCCTTCTTTCTTTTGTGTCTTACTGTTGGATCTTCGTTGGCTGCTGAGATAACTAAGTTTTTGTATGTTGTCAAGTTGTAGGGTTTGAATGCAACAATGAATAAATGAGCTGCACTCTTCCTCTAAACTTCTTCACACATGTAACTTGCACATTCAAAGAGAGAGGGAGGGTTGTGCCATATAGGGGCTTGCCTCAGTCAAATCCTGTGTTGGTGTTTCCACCTCCACAATGGCAATGCCAATGAAAGAGAGCTTATCCTTTTGAGGGATAGAGGCTAAATGACAAATGAATGATGAATCAACAATAGATGTAACTCACCACTCATATATGATTCTTTGAAGGAGTGAAGTCATACAAATCTCCTCAAGGTTTGATTGCAAATTGGCTTGATATTGCTTAGAAGACCCACAAGGGTTAGTCCTCACAAACAAAATGACAAAATGAACACAAACAAACTCACATAAAACTTGACATGATGCTTCAATATTGAAATGTTGTAATAAATTTGCTCTTGACTGCTCTGGACTTGATAGTGCTCTTGATTGTCAATAATTGCTAGTTAGTTTTCAAATGATGAAATGACTAGGTATTTATACACTAATTCTAATTTCTAGAAATTAAATCTCAATGGCCTTATTTTGCAAGATGTAAGGTGTCGGGAGAAAAATATTAAATGTTTGCTTTGGTTTTACAAATAGGTTTTCCTAATAAATGTCCAAATGGGCCATAAAATGCTTAATTTAGGACATTAGATGTACAATTAGGTCCATGCACTTAGGAGGGAGCAAACCATAGTGTGAAATTGTCAAGGTTGACAATTTACGACGCTACATTTAGCCTCCACTTTAGTGAGAGTATGAACTTATGCTCAGACTCACACTAAAGTAGAAAATGTGTGAAGAGGGGTTTGATTGTCTAAATAAGATGGCAATGAATCTAAGGGGAGTGCACAAGTCCCCAAGATTCAAGATCCCATGGAAAAACAACATAAAGGCAAGGGAACACACATGCATGTAATGTAACAAGACAACACAAAACATACATGACAAGAACACAACATAATACACTACACAATGCACAACACAATACAAACATAATATGAACATAAGACAACACAAGATTAGTACTAAAAGTATTTGAGTTAGTAAGGAAAAGAGACAAGTTAGTCTTAAATTTGTCTCAAATACCAAACGTCATACCTCAAATGAATGTTAGACAAAAGAATGCTCTCGTGAGGACCAACAAGTTGTGTTGTGCCAAGCCACTCACAAGCCACATGGATCTACCATATAGCAAGTTGTGTTATGCTAGGTGTCCATGCAATATGATGGGTTCCACAGGGCTAGCAAGCTGTGTTATGTCAAGACACTCATGAAACACATGGCTCCATTGACAAGCAAGTTGTGTTATGCTAGGTGGCCATGTTAAAAAGGATGCTCAAGTTCATGAATCAACAAGTTGTGTTATGTCGAATCCATGGACTATCTTTCCATATCTCACTTTAGGAAGCATATAAAATTTAACATCCAAGGGGACATACAAAAATCACCTAAGAAGGTGCATAGACGTACAAGGCGACGAATAAGACTCACCTAAGGAGGCACATAAAATTTTAACATCCAAGGGGATGAACAAAACTCACCTTAGGAGGTGCATGAAATGTTAACGTCCAAGGGGACAAACAAAACTTTCCTAAGGAGGTGCATAAGCGTCTAAGGTGATGAACAAAACTTGCCTAAGGAGGCACACAAAATTATTTTAACGTTTAAGGGGATGAATAAGACATAAATCCACATTTTAGGGGGCATTATAAACAACACCACCACAAAGGGGGATCAAAGGGGCACTATTCAATACATGAAAGGTCATATCTTAGAGCGTATCATATATGATGCCACCACTAAGAGAAGACAAGTTGTGGAACAAAAGGTCGCACTTTAGGGAATGCTAATCGTAGTATTACCACAAAAGGCAACATCATATGCCATGAAAAATAACTCTTAGGGGATATCAAGCCCAATACCACCACAAAAGGAGACACTAACATAGATTGGGGAGGCCACACTTTTGACAAACAAGGTGCCACTTTCTAGGAGATGTATGTCATCATCACTAAGAAGGGACCATTTCTTATGCAAACAATGTACGGGGGACTATATGCCCCCATGCCCCCTCCTCCACCCTTAAAATGTTAGTGTACTTGCTACACTAATATTTTAAGGAGATACCAAGGGATTCCTTATGGAAAGGAATGCACCTAATGAAGGGCTACCTAACCCTTTCTCCCTCAAGTGTAAGGACAAAGATGAGCCAAATGAATGATGACACGTTGCTCCTTGAAAAATGAAATATGATTGCATAAAACTTAATTTATACCCCCATGCATGGTAGTGAGTATTATATGATACTACAACTACCACATGGCAAGGAGAAAAGTGCATATACCTTAGTCTACTATTCGATCAATTTTATAGCTGTAAGGATCAAATTCTTCCAATTTCTTTTCCAAAACATGACATTCATCAGTAATGCGTCCAAATACTCTATGATACACACAATAGGATGTGTTTTAATTCTTCTTTTTAGTATCTCTTTGTTCATGAATGTGTGGTAATGTAATAAATCTCAAATATAAAAGTGTAGCTAAAGTACGCTCAGTCTCAGGCAAAGGATGTGGAGCAGGTAACAAACCTTTTATGATAGGACCATGAATCTTGTATGGTTTGGATGGTGGAGCAAATGTTTGATGTAAAGATGAAGGACCTTGGTAACCTATTCCGTTTGTGTCTTCAAATGGTATTTGTTCCAAAAGATAATGGATTTCATGTTCATTCTTTATATCACATCCTTGTTTTGTCAAGATCCTAAAGCCTTGGTCATAATATTGTTCCAAGCTAACAAGTGTGTCAATAAATTTATTTTCATAGGATGGATGATCAGTAGGTGTTATGGGCTCATCATGTTTGTATCAATAGGCTTTTCCGCGTGCCTAGGTTGAGGTATGACTTGCAAATCACTTTCCTTATGTGATATGCAAAACATTTCAAGTGGTGGTATGGTGGGTGGTGCTAATTGTTGGTATGGGTGATTAGGCCATTCCATTGAAGGATAAAGGGCCACATTGTTCTCAAGGTTAGGCAAGGTATTGTTTATGAATTCATTCGTGATTTTCTCCTCTTGCCTCAAGATATCTTCATTAAGGAGAAACACATTGGGAGATGAAGGAATATGAACTTCATTATCAGAATTAGAGTCATTTCCAAACACACAACATGAAACATCAACCAAAGATTTCAAGGAAGTCAATATTTTACCAAAGCATTTAGCCATTATGATAATATTATGCTTGTAATGGGATTCAAATTGTTATATCACACTGAATCGAAAACCTGATAGTAGAATCAAATAGAGAGCATAAAGATAGAGGTCTAACAAAAATCTGAACCAAAATTAGCTATAGACTAAGTCACATAGGGCGACTATGTCCATCATAAATTTCAAAGTCTAAGTGCTTGTGATATTGTTTTGAGGTTTTTGTTATGTGGGTGTGTAGGTGTGACAGTGAATATTTTTTCGGAATTTGATTGATTTATGATTTTGTAAAGAAAAATGCAAGTATGCAACAATTTTGAAAAATTTCAAGCAATAAAAGATAATTCCAAATGTAAAATACTACAATTGACTAATCCTAATGTGCAAAATCTGAAAATGATGATTTTTATATCCTTTTGACACAAAATGATGCAATTTTTCACGTTTTGAACTATATGCAAGGTACCTAAATGGATGCAATGAACACTTTTAGATTTGATTTTAGACCTAATGCAGATTATAAATGCAACTTGAATGTAGATCTGACCTATAATGAGTAAAATTAACCCTATTGCAACCTACAATGTAATATGATATGCAATTTTTTTGATTTTTAATGGTTTTTATGATGCAAAAATGAATTCCTAAATGAACAATGCAAAACAATGCAATAATAATCCTAGATCTAGGATGATGTGCTTCCAATTTCAGAAGGTCTATTATAATGTTAATTGTCAAGTTCACCAAAATGATAAGGTTAAAAAGTGAAACCCTAGGACTCCACCTTGTGATTTCACAAGGACTTACTTTTCCATAATGGTGTTGGTGAGGGAGTCTCTTATCATTAAATTCAAGATGGCTTAGGATATGAGATTGACTTACAACTTGAAAGGTGAGCCAACCAATTATAGGGTTTGAATTTAAGGACTTGGAAATGGATTTTGTATGAAATATAATTATATGACTTGCCAATGATGCAAATAGCCTATTCTGATGCAAAAACAACATATCTGGAAAGTCATAGAAAAATTCAGAGTTTGGAAAGAGATTGAGCAAAGTTTTGTGCAACTGGCATATAAATTTGGAGTTGAATTTGAGGGAACAAGTCGCCTAGGGTGACTATATCCTAGTAACTAAAATTAGAATCTAATTTCATAGTCCTTTGATGTTCGATCTAAGCCTTCTTTATTTCGTGTCTCACTGTCAGATCTTCGTCGAGTGTTGAGATAACTAAGTTTTTGTATGTAGTCAAGTTGTAGGGTTTGAACACAACAATGAATAAATGAGATTCAATCTTCCTCTAAACTTATTTAGACCTGTAACCTGCACTTCAAAGAGAGAGGAAGGGCTATGCCATATAGGGGTTTGCCTCTGTCAAATCCCGTGTTGGTGTTTCCACCTCCACAATGGCAATGTCAATGTAAGAGAGCTTATCCTTTTGAGGGATAAAGGATAAATGACAAAAAAATGATGAATCAATAATGGATGTAACTCACCACTCAAATCTGATTCCTTGAAGGACCGAAGTCATACAAATCTCCTCAAGGTTTGATCACAAATTGGCTTGATATTGCTTAGAAGACCTACAAGGGTTAGTCCTCATAAATAAAATAACAACATGAACATGAACAAACTCACATAAAACTTGACATGATGCTTCAATATTGAAATGTTGCAATAAATCCGCTCTTGATTGCTTTGGACTTGATAGTAATTGCTTGATAGTGCTCTTGATTTCCAATAATTGCTAGTTAGTTTTCAAATGGTGAAATGACTAGGTATTTATACACAATAATTTTAACTTTTGGAAATTAAATCTCGATAGCTGGCATTTGACATTTGAAAGTCAAATAATAAAATGTCAACTCCGACATATTAAATTTTGGAGGCGAAATAGGGGGACCAAGTCACCTAGGGTGACTTAGTCTTGGCCCTATTTTGTGGAATGTAAGGTGTCTGAAGCAAAATATCAAATGTTTTCTTTGGTTTTACAAATGGGTTTTCTTGATAAATGTCCAAATGGGCCATAAAATGCTTAATTTAGGACATTAGATGTACAATTAGGTCCTTGCACTTAGGAGGGAGCAAAACATAGTGTGAAATTGTCAATGTTGACAATTTACAATGCTACATTAATTAATAAAGAACTTGTTTTCTAACAAAAGTTGATGCTACTTAGCCCATGAAGAATGACCAACTTCTCCTTGATATATGTTGACATTTGATTCTCTATCATTATACTTCTTTCTTTCAAATGAGATTAGATAACCATCTTCGGAGAGTGTTGCACTTAGACTAGATCCAAATGTATAACATTCAATGGTGAAAGGCTTGGAAAAATTATGAGATACTAAAATTGGAGGATTGATAACAGATTACTTGAGTTGATCAAAAGAATCATGTGCCATGACAAACCAACTAAAGGAATCCCTTCTTGTGAGGTCCATTAAAGGATGAGTTATGGTAGAAAAATGTGTCACAAAGCTTTAGTAGAACCCTACTAAACATAAGAAACCAAAAAATTCCTCAAGTGACTTGGGCATGGATCAAGCACATATTGCATTAATTGGCTTGTTGTACACCCCATTGACATAAACAATATGACCCAGGTATTGTAAAGGTTACTTAGCAAATTATCATTAAGGACTTTTGACATACAATTTATTTTTTAGATAAAAGGTCAAGTATAATGCTTAATGCTTGACGTGGGACGCTAAAGATTATTGTAAACAAGGACACCATTAAAACATACAAGAACAAATTTATGAAGATTTTTTTTTAATATCTTATTCATGAATGCTTGAATTGTGGCATGGACATTGCAAAACAAAAAAGTTATAACATGAAATTTCTGGTGATTTGATTATTTGGAATTTGTCTTCTATTGGTCTTGTAGTTGGAATGGTATTTGGTAGTATCTTGATTTGATATCTTTGAAACATACTTATCCAACCCTTTTTTTACGGCCGAAGGTCCAATCCCAACTACCTTTTATGTAACTCATTAATGAGATTGTTGATCTTACACACCATTATTTTCACCAATATTTTTTTTGGTGTTTTATAATCAATGCAAATACAATCTAGCCGATCCTTCTTCTTGGCTATGACTCACTAGTGGTTCATAAGGGCTCTTATTAATGCTAACGATCCTACTGTCCAATAGCTCTTGTATAAGCTTTTCAACCTTTGACTTCGAAAAGTGCCCATATTGATAAGGGTGCACTTCCCTTGGTAGGATCGAGCTCAATAAAATGTTATAACCCCTTGTTTAGTGGTAAAACTTTAGTAGGTCTTTGAACACTGTCTTGTACTTGTATATTATTTTTATTTTTTTGGAGCTTGCTCATATGGATAAGAACGATTTGAATCCAAAAAATTACAAATGAGTTATAAATATGAAACACCTTTCTTTAGAATATTATCCATTTGGCTTGAATCAACAATTTTGATCTCCCTTGGGGGTAAGGATTTGATTGTTTTCTCACAGTCCCCTTTTTTTGAATGTCATAAATATATCTTGGTGATTGGAGGATTGGAGTCCCTAGTGAATATAACAACTAAATACTTATTACATCCACTACTCCAATAGTAACCACATTAAATTTAACCTTGGGGGTATAATCGAAACCACTATAATCTCCACAATATGTACTATTCCTAGGCATTCATTACTCTGATGGATTGGGACAGATGGGAAAACTCTTCAAAAGATCTAGATGAAGACCTAGCCTATGAACTTGTTCCTTATAAAAAATATTAAGTTTGCTACTAGGGTTAACCATGAAAAAAAATGAGTGTTTATTATGTGCAAAAAAAACTTGAAGGTGTCAAGGTGGTCCTCTCCTATCATTGCAAAATGGGATGATGATGGTTCCCTTGCTTCAACTATAGGAACAGATCAATTTTTTTGTTCACAATTGAAATCATGTTGGTTAGGGGTATTGATTTATATGGATTTAGGAGTAGATAATCTTAGTCATAGACAAAAAAATACTAAAAATTTAGGAAAAACATGTATTAGAAAATGTGGGATGAATCTACACATTCAAAAATGGTGAGGGAAAACTCAGACATGCAAAAATGGCCCATGTCAAACTCACACTTGTAATTTTGACCCTTGACTATTGAAAATAGAATATGACTGAGCAACTGACTCTTCCACTTACAATTCCATTTAAAATCCTTAAATTTGACAACAGGGATGCTAAAAAAATAACTATAAATCTTTGGTCTTCTCTTCCTGGCCTTCACAAATGGGTGTTGGCTTCCTAGAGGCCTCTTGTGGCTGGTAAGATTGAGCTCTTCCCCTATGCTAAAGGTTTTTTCTTTGCTTCCTTTGCCTCTTTTGAGGACAAAAAATTGGTTCTGGGTAAGTTGTGGTCTTGGGGGAAGAACTATCTCTTTGTTAAGCCTTGGTTAGCCTCATTTAACCCTCTTATTGGACCACTAAATGTGTGTCCAGTGTGGGTTAGACTCCCAAACCTCCCTCTGTAGTTTTGGGAGGTTTCATGCTATGAGGCTATTGGAAACTCTATTGGTCGCTTCTTGAAAGTTGGCATTCCCACTTCTTACATGCACTTTACTTTTTGCATGAATTCTGGTGGATATTGATATCTCCAAGCCTCATCATTAGGGATGTGGTTTTGATGGTTGGGGATAGACCTTGGACTTAACCTCTTGATTATGAGTGCCTCCCCTTCAAATATTATTGATGCTTCTTTATTGGTCACCTGCCTATGAATTTCCCTCTCTCGTGTCGCAAGGGCTCTGCTATGTGGTGGAAGGATGCTAACAAAGATCACCTAACTATTCATGTTCTTGATTCTTCGTCGAATGACTCCTTTCAGAGAGTAGACGAGTCTTTTTATTTTGGTAATTCTCTCACATGTCCCTCAAACCCTATTGAGGCACCTCCTTCCTTGACCTCATAGATCCATTTGGCCTTGGCTTTAGGCCAACCCAAAACTACTCATGTGGTGGATGGCCTCCCTTCGACTCATTGTTCTTTGGCTCTCTCCTCTCATGTTGACGGGTTGTCATTGGGGGAATCCCCCCTTATTCCTCGTGTGATGAGAATTTGGATGTTAATGTCTCCTGGAATATTTTAAGAATTAGGAAGAAAGGTCTTCCTAAATCACTTCTCCAAACTCATGTTTGAGTGTTGGGTGAAAGGCCAACCTGTTATAGGCCTAGCATTGTATAAGTGGGATCCCGGGGGTCCTATCTCTTTCATTTGTTTGTTGTTGTTCCTTGCAGCTTGGATGTTGTTATTCCTCGCTTTTGGTGTGATGTTTCTTTGTTGCATTTGGCCATCTTGGGCCTAGTTTGCCTCAGATTATGACAACTTATTAAGGGCTAGGAACCTAGTTTCTCACGTTCTTTATTCTTTAGCATTTTTTACAAGGATATGGGCCCTTTCAAAATTCGTGCTTACCTTAATCAAAACAATTATAAAGAGAGGTGGAGAGTATGGGTAAAATCATTCACTATGATTGAAAAAAGGCAAATTAAAATATTTTAATATTTTATCACCTTGAAGTACAAATCTAAAGTAGAAAGGCTTGACAAAGGATGCAATAAACTTATACTTGTCCATTTGAGAAAATACACTTGTGATTGTCTGTTTGAGCAATACACTATGGTAGACATGCAATTGCCACAACCAACTAGGTTTTTAATCCCTTAAGAGGGTTTTCCCAAGATAATTTTTTTCTTTTTTATTACTTCATTTCTTTATGCATGGATGTCAAGTAGAAGAATAATATCCTTGCTTTATTTCCTAGTTTATAAGCATTTTTTAGTAGACACTATATATTAATTAGTAGTAAAACAAATTATTTGAGGCTTGTAGGGAGATTTTGGTAACACATAGCATTTGTGAAAATCTTTCAAGGTGTGCAAGTTGCAAAGAGACAACCATGAATAAATCTACAAATAAAAAGCCTGAATAACTCCAAGAAAGCCATGAGTTGATGATTTTTGGAAAGAAGCACAACATTTGAGGGAGAATATTGAAGAATTGTAAATGGAGAAAAAGGACCAATTTTTTTTTTTTATTAGAATCCTTGAGCAAAGGCAACACAAGTTGATAGTAAAAGATGAATTAATAGGAAAGTTTGAAAAAGAGAAGCATCTTAAAGAAGTATGTGTCAACCTCACTCAAAGAAAAACAAGCACATGAGGTATAAAAAGAAGGCACCAATATTTTCCTTATTGGTTTTAAAATTAATAATTCTATTGGAAAGTTTGAAAGGCATACCAAGGGTATATGCACCAAGTTTCTAAACAAGATGGAATTTGATGAAAGAGGTCTTGGTAAATATGGTCAAGGAATCCTCCAACCCATCATAATAAAGGAAAGATTCATATGAGGGACTTGGATATGAGATCATGGAAATCAATGAATGCTCTAAGGAGAGGTTTACACCATGCACTAATAAAGAACAACATGCAAGAAATATGCTTTTATTGTCTTTGTAAAGTCTCTAAATGATTGTATGTTGAAATAAAATTGCAAGCGGCAATTTGCACTAGAAGAAAAGGGAAAAGCATCTACATTCGAAGGATAAATAAGCAAAAAGAATGTACAATTGAGGACACTCCCATAAATGACATAATCAAGGATAATTTTGCACCTATGGGGATGGACCTAAAAATTTGGTAGTGGTCCTTGTCTAAACAAAACAACTTCATAGAAGGGATGAGCATAAAAGGGAAATCTACAAGCAAAAAATAAGAAATGGGGAGATTTCACTCCACCAACTTATCCACTATCCAAACCTAAGAAAGATGTAAAAGAAAATATGGGTAAACAAGGTAAAGAGTCCATTTTCTATTCCTATTGGAAGAGGAAATGACATATTGCACAAGACAAAAGGTTTCTTGTTCTTTGTGATAGATGTAACCATTATGAGATGATATGCAAAACTAACACCACTAAGGATCATATGATCCCTAGCAAGGATGGAAAAATAAGGATCTACTCTCCAAAACAAAGAGAAGAGAAAGGCTAAAACACACTCAAAGAAGATAGTAAGAAAAATGATTTTGAGTATGTGTAAATCCAACAACTATTGCTCTAATTGTAATATTGAAGGACATTGGGATGAAAAGTGTAAGAAGCTTCATCTAGAGCTTCACCCAAACAATGGAAAAACCAAGAGTGAGAAACCACAAGGAGAAGAGAAGCACACTAAAACACCAAGTTCAAAGAGAGAGAAAATCCCATTGATGCTACACCACTATTGAATGGTATGGGTATATCATTTGATACTTGGATATTTCATTTATTTGATCTACAAAGGGGATAAGAGTGAGATTCTCTTCATGTATATGGGAATTTGGTTAGCACTCTGAAATCTTCCTGGGGATCAAGTAGTGTTCAAATTACTAAGCCCACTTGTAGAAACAAGATATGAATTTATTGCACTCATGATGGGTGAGTAGGATAAATAAAATGTATCAAATAATGGGCTAATTTCAGCCTTCACATTTCTTGCAAAATATTTCGAAGAAAAAATTCACATCCACTTGTTATCAAGAAGCAAGTAGGGATAAGTTCAAAGCTAGTTTCATGAGGATTTGTATTCTCACAATGTGAGAAAAATAAATAACATGAACAACATATAGGAAAATATTTTCTTTAGATGTAAACAAGTATGTGTTTCAAAAATTATGGGAAAAATGCAGTACCACTTGTATGGGCAAGGAAGGGGCATCCAAGAACAAAAAAATGATGGATTTCATCAATGTAATCTGCACCAAAACCTTTTAGTGATAGCATGTTCAAAGTTTTTGGATGAGAGGAAAACTTGAAATTGTAAGCCTTTTTTGTACATAGATACAATATGAAGAACCGCTTTGTAATATATTTTATAAAGCATTATAAAATTCTCTCCAAATGCAAAGAGGATCAATTATGGCATGGTCCATGGAAATCATTATAAGCACAAATATATACAACATAGGGAATTGAAAAAAATCAATAAAGGAAAAAATGAAGCATATGACAATCACAATAGCATGGGGTTAGGTGTCAATAGAGGATTGGAAAAATTAACAAAAGATATAAATCCTTGGGATTTGAAGGAGCATGAGAAACAATTGTAAGCATGATTATTTTTTTCATTGTAATGGTAATTGGTATCACTATTTGTGTGTAGGGAGGAACCTTCATAATATTTTTCCTTACTCATAACAACTATTGTAGCATGCCTTGAACATCACAAGAGAATCTAGCTATTGGAGTTTCACCAAATGAAAGTTGTTAAGTTGGTACAGACAAAAAACTCAAAAAAATTGGGGGAGATATTTTCTATATCCTAAATGAGTTTTTTTTTGGATCGAAAAATATCCAAGAAGGGAGTTGTAATTCATATTGGAACCATGCGTAGATAAGCTCTATCATAGATGAAAAACACTTCATAGAATCAATATAAAAATGTGGGGCAAACCCACACCTATAGAAATAACCCAAGTTAAATTTCACATGCAACTCTCATCCTTTATTATTAAAAATAGAATGTGAAATAAATATCTACCTATTCTACTTCCAATTCTATTGAGGAGTTATTCCATTCAAAAAGTGGGATACTCAAACAACAACATAAAGAGAGGTAGACAGTATGGGTGAAATCATCCATAGTGATCTAAAGAGGACAATAAAAATATTGCATCATATACAAATAGATATTTGAAGTAGAAGTTCTTGACAAAGGATTCAATACACTTATACTTGTCCATTTGAAAAATATAGTCCCATAGAAGAGTGATTGCCACTATTAATTGGGTTTCTAAACCCTCAAGATGATTTTCCCAAGATAAAAGTCCCATGTCTATGTTGCATCTTTTCATTTTAGTTCTTCATTTCTATATGAACACCTCTTAAATTCCTCTATATTAATATTATCATTTATCTGTCCAATTAGAACAATCATTTTTTTCCTTGTTTCCCTAGTTTATAACTAATCTTGGTGTGCTCAAAGTATCTTCATTTTCAAGTTTAATTTCACTCTCTAAATGGCATACATATTCAATCATTTATATTTTTGGGGCTTACATGCTTGATCTTTAATCTATGGTTCAAAATAGTTACATATAGGTTTGACACTTGAGTATTGTTGGTTATAATAGCTAGATGACCATGGTATTCTGACAAAATATCTATCTTCTCCCCTTAAGTTTCCTATCAACAAATTTTCTATTCTTACCAAGACTCATTTTCTTCTTATAGCATCAAGGTGAAGTTCTTATTTCCTAGCCATATACCATGAAAGGAAAAGCAACAGTGCGGAATACGCTTTCCTAATGCTAAAACCACAGAGGAGAAGTGCAAAAAACCTTTATTTACAACTTTCTTATGTTTGAGATGCACATACTCAGTAAGACAAGAGCAACATAAATAAAACATACACAAAGATAACACTAGATATACTTGGGAAAACCCTTATGGGAGAAAAACCCACCACACCAAGCAAATTATCTTTGTATTATAGTAAACAGATTACATACAGAGGTACAAACTTCACTCTTTGATAGTTAGCTCACAGGCAGCAGACTTCAGTTTGAACCCCTTCACTGTTCCAATGCTATTACCACATATAATGAATCTCAGCTCTCTCACCGCTGAATCATATCTTACAGTTAATGCGCATATCACTTTCACATATTTAAACATTCGACCAATAACAGTTGATTTACAACAGCAATGTAAAATCAACGAATGAGATCATGCCATGTGTTGTCACGCCATTCATCCATCGCTTTGATTATCGAAGTAGTCAACTGTGCCCCGAGCTACTCCTACCGTGCTACCACCGCATGGCCTAACAACCACCGTGGTATGGCGATAACCGTTGATCGCTAGACCGCCAAAGTCCACCAAGACACGCGTACACATCTTGTGCAATTTCAAGGAATAAAAAAGGCATCTACAAAATTCCCAATAAGCTTCTCTGAAACAACGATACATGTTCAAAGCCTGCACACCTCACATGCCACCAAGTTTCAAACACTCAGACAATTCCGCTCGGTTCACAAGAGTTCGTTGGTACTCACCTCAATTGAGCGCGGAATAAAATGAGCACTGTTGGATTAGTCAAATCTCAATCGTAGATCAAGATCCCCGTTCACCTGTACACTATGTTGTGGTCCCCACCAAGTCACTTCCATTTGCCATCGGTCCATCGACGTAGCCCAGTGAAAGGTTCCACCAATGACCCCAAGTCACACCGACAGAGCATATCGTTCTATCGTTGAGACTACCGATCAGGTTCCACCTATGACCCCAAGTCTCACCAACACAATGTTTATCACATATCGACATATCGGTGAGACAACATATTGTGACTCACCGATATATGATCATTCTGTCGATGAAGCCAAGGTACAACGTGCTGCCTCCAAAGAGAAGGAATGCCTTCGCTGTATGGAGGGTAAATTTGTCAAGTCCTTAATAGAGGTTTAAACCAACAAGTTGAGGCACATTTTTCAACAAGTTCCCACTTGATGAAGACTTATTGGCTTCCTCCAGACTTAAAATTTACTAACGATCATAGGCCCCAAGGCCCATCGAACTTGCACACCATCTGAACTTGTCTGTGCTCACTGGCTTTGTCAAAGCATCAACAACATTCTTCAGAGTATCCACCTTTTCTAAGCATACTTTTCCATCCTCCACCATATCTCAAACAAAGTGATATTGCACATTGATATGTTTCATCCTGGCATGGAAAGTTGGATTTTTTGCCAAACAAATGACACTCTGACTGTCATAGGAAATAGTAATCCACCCTACATCAAAACCAATATCAGAACACAAATGACCAAGCCAAAAAAATTCTTTACAAGCGTGCATTGTTGCCATGTATTTTGCCTCCGTAGTAGACAAAGCGACTACAGCCTGTCACTTGCTAATCCAACTAATTGCACCACCATTTAACATGAAAGTATATCCACTGGTGGACCTTCTTCTGTCAATGTCCCCTGACCAATCAGAATCCACATATCCATGAATGCTAAGAGTCCTCTGTGAACCAACCAAATTTCCATGGTAACACAGAGCATATTCCGAAGCTCCCTTTAAATATCTAAACAATCTCTTTACATCATCCCAATGTGTCCTTCCCAAATTTTCCATAAAACGGCTAAGAACTCCCACTGCTTGGGCAATGTCTGGCCTTGTACAAACCATTGCATACATTAAATTGCCAACAACACTTGAAAAGGCTTCCTGGTCATGTCCTCCATCTCAGTAGTAGATTTTGGACAATCTTCAATAGATAGCTTCATTCCCTGCAAGACTGGAACAACTAGCTTCTTGCAATCATTCATACCAGATCTCTCCAGAACAATGTTTACATACTTACTCTGACTTACCCAAAGATTTATGCTCTTTCCGTCCCTGGTTATTTCCATCCCCTAAATATACCTTGCTACACCCAAATCTTTCATTTTGAACTTTGCAGAGAACTGAGACTTAAGATCAGAAATCATAGTCTTACTTTTCCTATGAACAACATATCATCCACATACAAGGTAATAATAAGCACACGATCATTTTCAGATCTATAATACACACAATGATCAGATTTTGATCTCACAATTCCCATAAACAACACAAAAGTGTCAAAATTTTGGTACCACATTCTAGGTGATTGCTTCAAACCATACAGAGATTTCTTTAATTTGCAGACCAAGCTTTCTTTACCTTTTTCAATGAACTAATTAGGCTGGGACATGCAAATTTCTTCTTCCAGCTCTCCATGGAGAAACATTGTCTTCACATCCATTTGCTCGATCTCTAATTCATACGCTGCTGTAAGTGAGAACAAAAATATGATAGATGTCAACTTAGCTACAGGGGAAAATATTTCTCCATAATCAATTCCCTCTACTTTGGAATACCCCTTTGCAACCAACCTCGCTTTATACTTTTCAACACTGCCATTTAGACCAGCCTTCTTCTTAAATACCCATTTACATCCAATAGGCTTTCGCCCTTCAGGAAAAGGTACCAAATCCCAGGTTTCATTTTTCTTCAATGATTCCATTTCTTCATTCATGGATTCCAACCAAGCATTTGAATCAAACATATTAATTGCCTCTTTCACGGTCCTAGGCTCATTAGTGTTAGTGTTTCTTAGATCAGATTAGATAATAAATTACTCAATAGAATTGCAACACATAAGACAATGAACACAACAAGATACCTTGGGAAAACCCTCCTACTCGAGGGAGAAAAACCCAGTAAATGATTCTCTTATATATGATAACACAGTGATAGAAATCTGCTTACAACTCAGGCCCAACAATGGCCAATACAATGATAATATATTCACCGTCCTTCAAGGTATCAATGATTGTCTTCTTTCTGGAAATCGGACTGCTGCTTCTAAGGTGCAACTTCTGCTCTAAGTGCGAATTTCTGCTCTTCAAAGGTAAGTGCGAACTTGCTTTAATTCGAATAATTACAATGCCAAAGTGACCTTGTATATATACATCATTAGGCGCCTCTTGAATTAGGTCGGCCTTTCTTGGAATACAAAATAAAAGATAAATAATTAATATAACTTTAGGTCGGCTCAAGTTTGATACAAGGAAAAGGTCGGCTCTTGGTTATATAATAATTTGTCTTCTTCTTGGAAGTGCAGAGCGAAGCTGCTATAACATCAACACTCCCTCTCAGCTAGGGATGAACTTTCATTTGCACAAGACACATTATATTAGAATGAAAACAAAATAGAATATCACCTCAACGTGATATTAACCATTATGGCTACTCCCATAGATGGTATAAACTCATCGCGGATTTCCTCACGTGATGTTGTCATGGAGTCACACACATGATGTCCACCATAGCTTCTCCTAGAGGGTGGAAACAAGGGCTTTCACCTCAAATCTCTCTCAATAGAGATTTGCAGTATCAAGGGCTTTCACCTCAACTCTCTCTCATTAGAGAATTGCATTATCAAGGGCTTACACCTCAACTCTCTCTCATCAAAGAATTGCATTATCAAGGGCTTACACCTCAACTCTCTCTCAACAGAGAATTGCATTAACAAGGGCTTGTACCTCAACTCTCTCTCAGCAGAGAATTGCATTATCAATCAAGGATCACTGATTACTGAGACTCTTTCTCAGTCGAGGCTGCATTCTCCACCATACCAAGTTTCTCTCGAAAGTACACAAACTTAATCCTGGTGAGAGGCTTGGTGAGAATGTCTGCCGTTTGCTCTTCAGTGCTGATATACCTCAACTGTATAGCTTTCCTTTGCACCATATCTCTAATATAGTGATACTTGATCTCAACATGTTTTGTTCTGTCATGAAACACAGGATTGACAGAAAGCTTAACACAGCTTTGATTATCACAGTGTATAATAGTAGGCTCCATTGATTGTCCAAACAATCCTGCAAGGAGCTTACGAAGCCACACTGCCTCACGAGCTGCCACACAAGCTGCAATATACTCTGCTTCAGTTGTACTCAAGGCCACTGAAGACTGTTTCCTGCTACACCAGGAGATCATAGCAGTCCCCAAACTGAAGCAACAACCAGAGGTACTCTTCCGATCTGAAACACATCCTGCCCAATCAGAATCAGTAAAACCATGCAGCTCCAAATCCACGTTTGAAGAATATCTCAACCCATATCCAATTGTGCCACATAAATATCTCAGGATATGTTTAGCTACTACAAGATGTATTTGCTTTGGTTCACACATAAACTGGCTAAGTGCACTCACTGCATAGCAGATATCAGGTCTAGTGTTAACTAGATACATCAATGAACCAATCAACTGTCTATACATGTAGAATCCACTGGTTCTGAACTAGCTGTAGCTTCTTTCAACTTATCTAAATTAGTCTCCATGGGTGTAGACATAGGTTTGCAGTCAATCATACCAAACCTTTTGAGAATGTCAACAGTGTACTTCCCTTGACTTAGAATCATCTCATTTGGCTTTTTCCAAACTTCTAAGCCAAGAAAGTAATGCATAAGACCTAGATTCTTCATCTCAAACTCTGAAGCTAATTCCTTTTTGCATTTTAGAATTAGATGTTCTTCACCAGTAATGATCAAGTCATCACCATATAAAACCAAAATTAATGCTTCACCATTTACTACTTTGAAGTAGAGGTTAGAATCTGCATCATTCTTTGAGAAACCCAGACTTGAAAGATACTGATCAATTCTTTCAGACCAAGCACGAGGATCTTGTTTAAGACCATATAAGGCCTTCTTCAGCTTGTAGACATGAGACTCTTTCCCATGCACCTCAAATCCTTCTGGTTGCTCAATGTAAACCTCTTCTTCTATTATGCCATTCAAAAAAGCTGTCTTTACATCCATTTGGTGAATCTTCCATCCTCTAGATGCAGCAATAGCAATGATGGTTCTAATAGACGTGTAATGAGCCATAGGAGCAAAAGTTTCTTCATAGTCAACTCCCTCTTTTTGTGAGAACCCTCTAGCCACAAATCTAGCCTTGTGTTTCTCAATGCTCCCATCAGCTGCATGCTTGATCTTGAAGAGCCACTTAGAAGACACCATAGATTTGTCTTTGGGTCTAGGAACTATATCCCAAACATCGTTCTTAAGTATAGACTGATACTCCTCAATCATGGCATCCTTCCATACTTGTTGACTAGAAGCTTCTTCAACATTTGAAGGCTCTGACTCAATAATCTGACTCATCAAGGCAACATAACTAGAGAACTTGTGAGGTCTCTTGCTTTCTCTGAAGGCTCCTCTTGGAGCTGCAAACCTTTCTGCTTCCTGCATTGTCTTGCGAGCCCAAAGAGGTCTTTTCTTTCCAATCACAATGTCTAGAGACCCATCAGTAGGATCCAAAGGCTCAGCTGGATCAAAATCTTCTTTAGGTTCTGTATCCTCCTTCAGATTCTCTGGAATATGGTCAACTTCCATATCTTGAGGAGGTTCTTCTTCATCAATCTCCATAGGAGTGCCTTTGGACCTTTTGTAAGCAACATCTTCCTCAAAAGTGACATCTCTACTAATCTCAATAGGTTTCTGTCATGGAATGTATATCCTATAAGATTTTGATGTCTCACTGTAGCCTACAAGAATTCCTTTCTTCCCAGAAGGTTCTAGCTTTGTTCTCTTTTCCTTTGGAATATGAACATAGACTGGACAGCCAAAGATCCTCAAATGACTAACTTCAGGCTTCACGCCTGAGAATGCTTCTTTAGGAGTTTTATTCTCTAAGATCCTGTGGGGACTCTTGTTTTGAACATAGACAGCTGTTCTTGATGCTTCAACCCAAAGAGAGATTTGTAAGTCTTGATCATGGATCATAGCTTTCACTACTTCCACAATAGACCTATTCTTCCTTTCAATAATACCATTTTGTTGTGGATTATAGGGAACACTGAACTCCCTCTTAATCCCTGCTTCAATACAAAAGTCTCGAAATGTGCCAGAAGTGTATTCTCCACCATTATCAGATCTCAATACTTTGATCCTCTTCCCAGACAGATTTTCAATCTGTGCTTTGAATTCTCTGAATCTTTCTAATACTTCTTCTGATTCTTTAGATCTCAAGAAATAAATCCAAGTCTTTCTAGAGTAATCATCAATGAAAATAATATAATACAAGAAACCACTAGATGATGCAATAGACATTGGACCACACAAATCAGAATGAATGAGATCAAGAATACATTTAGATCTACTTTCACTGGAATGAAATGTACCTTTTGTGTTCTTGCCTAGGGCACATCCCTTGCATGTACCTTCATGTTCTTGATTGAATTTCGGAAGACTGGTGACCATCTTCGCCATGATAGGTAGAGCACGAAAGTGAATGTGAGCCAATATTCGATGCCAAAGATCACACATGCTGGTACTATTATGCACAAGTGCTTGAAGAGGACGAGTGCACAGCCTGTAGAGACATTCATGTCTAACCCCAATCACTTGAGCAGTTTTGAAGTTGGAGTTCTTTGCCCATATAAGAACTTTCCCTTTAGAGAAGGCAACTTGATAACCCTTGTCTTCTAATGCTGAAATTGAAACAAGGTTCCTCTTTATCCCTGGTACGAACAGTACATCATTCAACTCCAAAGAAATTCCAGAATCCAAGTGAAGAGTGGAATTTCCAATCCCTTTTACAGAATATCTAGCATCATCTCCAATAACAACTTGATCACTGGAGTTGCTTTCCATTAAGTTTGAAAGGTGACCTCTGAACCCGGTGATGTGCCTAGAAGCACCACTATCAATCAACCAAGTATTAGAGTCAGTAGAAACATTGCTAGACAAGGCTGAATGAAATAGATAATCACTGGAGTCCTTTTGTGGAGCGACTTCTTCAACATCTGTAGTGGCAGCTTGAAGCTTGGGTTGTTGAGGGCAAAACCTCACAAAGTGACCATACTTATCACAACGAAAACACTGAATCTTGGACATGTCTCGTTTCCTTTTGAAGGTACGAGCATCATCATTTCCATCTTCTCGATTCCTCTTGAAGAATCCTTTCTTAAAGCCTTTTCCTTTGTTTGATGAATGAGAGGCAAGAACTTGTAATTCTTCATTCTTTGAGCTTTGACCAATTCCTCTTGCTGTTAGTCTTGACTCCTCTTGAATGCAATCAATCCTCAATCGATCAAACTTGGGAAGTTCAGATCTTGCACTGATTCCTTGAATGAACAACTCCCATGAAAGTGGAAGACCATTGAGAGCAAGCATAGTCAGTTCTTTATCATCAATCATGTGACCAATAGTGGAGAGCTGATATTTTATCTCTGAAATCCTCATGAAGTATGTAATAACAGATTCTCCTTTCGCCATTTTCACATGATGAAGTTGTTGCTTCAGTGCAAGGGCTCGACTGGTGTTGTTGATTTCGTACATCTCTTCCAAGGTTGTAAACATCTCTCTTGCTGTATCCAACTTGAAGACAATTGGTACAATATGATCCTTGACGGAATCAACCAATACTTTCTTTGCCCTAGTGTCTTTCTTTCTCCATTGCAGCTTCTCTTCTTCCCCCTCAGGTTCGGGAACTTTTGTTTTCACAAACTCAGCCAAATCATTCTCTTCCAAAGTTAGCATGAACCTGAACCTCCATGATGTGTAGTTCGAGATCCCTTTGAGTCTATCCTTGATTTTTAGACCGTTCACCATCTTGAGAAATTGAAAAGAAAAGATAATGAGAGTTGCAAACTAACAGATCTGAATCTGATCACCATCTTTTTCACACCCGCTCTAATACCATGTTAGTGTTTCTTAGATCAGATTAGATAATAAATTACTCAATAGAATTGCAACACATAAGACAATGAACACAACAAGATACCCTAGGAAAACCCTCCTACTCGAGGGAGAAAAACCCAGCAAATGATTCTCTTATATATGATAACACAGTGACAGAAATCTGCTTACAACTCAAGCCCAACAATGGCCAATACAATGATAATATATTCGCCCTTCTTCAAGGTATCAATGACTGTCTTCTTTCTGGAAATCAGACTGCTGCTTCTAAGGTGCAACTTCTACTCTAAGTGCGAATTTTTGCTCTTCAAAGGTAAGTGCGAACTTGCTTTAATTCGAATAATTACAATGCCAAAGTGACCTTGTATATATACATCATTAGGCACCTCTTGACTTAGGTCGGCCTTTCTTGGAATACAAAATAAAAGATAAATAATTAATATAACTTTAGGTCGGCTCAAGTTTGATACAAGGAAAAGGTTGGCTCTTGGTTATATAATAATTTGTCTTCTTCTTGGAAGTGCAGACCGAAGCTACTATAACATCAACAATCAGTGCTAGTAATCAAAGCATAGGAATGGTTCGAATCTAACATAGAGAAACCATACCTATCAGGTTGTCATCTTTCACGTGTAGATCTTCTTACTGGCTGAGGTTATGGTTCTTCATCTTCAGAACTTCCAAAGCTACTTGAACTCTCCTTAGTTTTAGGTACACCATGTAGTTCCTCTTTTTCTAGAGTTTGAGGAATTTCAACTACATCATTCTTCTTTTCCTTTTGATCTGTCTCTAACTATGGATCAACTATTGAAGGTTTCAGCTCATGAAATATTACACTTCTGCTGTACAAAACCTCCTCAATACCAAGATTCCAAAGCTTGTATCCCTTCACACCAAGGCCATAGTCGATGAAGATACATTTAACAACCTTTTTCTCCAAATTTTATCTTTTCTCATTTGGCACATATGCATATGCCTCACAGCCAAAGACACGAATATGTCTCAGAGAGGGCTTCTTACCAGACCAAGCTTCCAAAGGTGTTTTTTCAACAAGAGCAGAACAAGGTGAACGATTTACCAGGTAACATGCTGTAGCCACAACCTCAACCCAAAACTTCTGCTCCAGACTAGCATTGCTCAACATACTTTTCGCTCTCTCCATTAACATTATGTTCAACCTTTCAGCAACTCCATTATGTTGTGGAGTATAAGGTGTATTTTAATGCCTTTTAATCCTATGTTCTTTGCAGTACCTTTTGAAATCTACAGAATAAAACTCACTGCCATTATCTGTCCTCAAGCATTTAATTTTCTTTCCAGTCTGATTCTCTACCAAGTTTTTAAACTCTTTAAAACAACTCAACACTTCTGATTTACTCTTAAGAAAGTATATAAATTCCCTTCTCGAATAATCATCAATTAAAGAAACATAATATATAGACTTCGATAACAAAGAAACATTCACTAGACCAAACACATCAGCATGAACATAATCCAGTACACCAGAAGATTTATGAGGACTCGAATAAAAGGAAACACAATGTTGCTTTCCATATATGCAATGCTCACAAAAATCAAACTCAAGATTACAATCAACAAGCCCTTCAACAAGATTTTTATTTTTCAAGGTTTTAAAACCTTTCTCACCTATGTGACTGAGTCTATGATGCCACATCATGGTATTCTCTGCTGGGAGTTTCATCTCCAAGGAATTTGCATCCAGAGGAGCGTCAGTATTCTTCTCTTCACAAGAAAATTTTCCTGACTTTTTAGAGATGTTGTTACATTGAACAGGACGTGCATCCAACTTGTACAGAGTGCCAATACGTACAACCTTAGCCAACACCATTGCACCTCTAGCCATCTTACATCCTTTCCTCGAGAAAGAAACTTACACACCAACATCATTCAACTTACTGACAAAAAGTAAGTTACGAGTCAAACCTGGTATGTGTAGTACATCACCAATCCCTTTGGTTCTTCCATCAGGGAGTTATATTTTGACTCTTCCATGACCAACAATCTCCAGTGTTGAATCACTTTCCAGGTACACCTTTCCACCATCATACTTTTCATATTTAGTGAACCACTCTCTATGAGACATCATGTGAAAAGATGCACCTAAGTCAACCAGCTAGACATCATCTAATGCATGAGTCACCAAGGATGCAATGAAGGAATCTCCATCACTCTGAGAAGAGTCTTTGTCCGAAGAGTTATTCTTCTTCTTCTTCTCCTCCTTACAATCCTTTCGGATATGGCCAGGTTGCCCACAATTCCAACATTTCACCTTGGAATTTTTACCAAGAGACTTTGATCTCCCTTTAGATTTGGATTTAGACTTCTTTTCCTTCTTCTTGCCTTTCTCCTTCAATCTACCTCGAACAACAAGGGTCTCTTTGGCCATCTCTGAAGACTTCCTCTGCATTTCTTCTGATAGCAGCAAAGCAACTATGTCTTCCATCTTGAAATTAGTGGTCGTACTTCCAATAGACATTACAAGATGATCCCAAGTGTCAGGTAAGGAACATAACAAAAGCATGCAACGATCCTCCTCCTCTATCTTCACACCCACATACGCCAACTGAGCAACACTCATATTAAATGAGTTCAGATGGTCTGCAACAAATTCACCTTCTTCAATCTTCAAGGAGTACAACTTCTTCCTCAGGAAAAGCTTATTTACCAAAGAATTTCCCTGATAAATATGACCAAGCTTCTTCCATAACGAAGTTGCAGTCTTCTCCTCATGGACGGTCAGGAGTATAGAATCGGCTAGACTAAGTCTTATCAGTCCTCTAGATTTTCTCTCTGCAAGGTCCCAATCTTCTTACTTCATACCTTGTGGCATAGTTCCAGACACAACAACCCAGAGGTCTCTATCCACAAGCAAGTCTTGCATTTTGAGTTTCCACAACTCAAAGTTGCCGCCATTGAATTTTTCAATTTCTACTCTACTTGATGTACTCGCCATCTCAAATAGAACTAGGTTCTAACTTTGCAAGACTCCCACTAGAACAATATTAGCACAAAAAACAACCCTACTAACAAGGATAACACAACTGGCTAGGCTCTGATACCACTTGAAAGGAAAAGAAACGGTGTGGAATACGCTTTCCTAATGCTAAAACCACAGAGGAGAAGTGCAAAAAACCATTATTTACAACTTTCTTACATTTGAGATGCACATACATAGTAAGACAAGAGCAATATAAATAAAACATACACAAAGATAACACCATATATATGTGGGAAAACCCTTACAGGAGAAAAACCCACCACACCAAGCAAAGAATCTTTGTATTATAGTAAACAAATTACATACAAAGTTACAAACTTCACTCTCTAATAGTTAGCTCACAGGCAGCAAACTTCAGTTCGAACCCTCTCACTATTCCAATTCTATTACCACATACAATGAATCTCATCTCTCTCACCGCTAAATCACTAAATTAGATCTTACAGTTAATGCACATATTAGTTTCACAGATTTAAACATTTGACCAATAATAGTTGATTTACAATAGCGATGTAAAATCAACAAATGAGATCATGCCACGTGTTGTCACACTATTCATCCATCGATTTGACTATTGAAGCAATCAGTTGTGCCCCGAGCTTCTCCTACCATGCTACTACGACATGACCTAACGGCCACTGCGGTATGGCGATAACCATCCGATCGCCAGATTTCTAGATTCCACCAAGACACGCGTACACATCTTGTACAATTTCGAGAAATAAAAAAGGCATCTACAAAATTCCCAATAAGCTTCTCCGAAACAATGAAACATGTTTGAAGCTTGCACACCTCACATGCCGCCAAGTGTCATACACTCAGATAATTCCGCTCGATTCACAAGAGTTCATCGGTACTCATCTCAATTGAGCATGAAATAAAATGAGCACCTTTGGATTAGTCAAATCTCAACTATAGATCAAGATCCCTATTCGCCGGTACACTATGATGTGGTCCCCACCAAGTCACTTCCATCTGCCATCGGTCCATCAAAATAGCCCGGTGAAAGGTTCCACCGATGACCCCAAGTCACACCAACATAGCATATCGTTTTATCATTGAGACTACCGATCAGGTTCCACCGATGACCCCAAGTCTCACCGACACAATGTTTATCGCATATCGACATATCGGCGAGACAACATATTGTCACTCACCGATATGTGATTGTTTTTCCGATGAAGCCAAGGTACAACGTGCTACTGCCAAAGAGAAGGAATGACTTCACGGTATGGAGGGTAAATTCGTCAAGTCCTTAACAGAGGTTCAAGCTAGCAAGTTGAGGCACATTTTCCAACATAACATCTTTAAGATTTATATTCTCAAAAGTTCTTACCACAATTTGGATTTTCAACTATAAGTTGGTGATATAGATATTAAGAAGCATATCCTTAGGAAGTTGGAATTTGAATCCAAAACTTGAAACCTCTATACATATTTCTTTACTATCACATCTTTGAAAAAATACATAAGATGGGTGTAGCATGACTCATTCTAATTTTGGTCTACTCTTTGAGTCAAAGCCTTAACAAAATAGGTAAACCTCCCTCTAGGGTTTTGAGAAAGCCATCTATCTCCCCATGTGTGGGAATTCCAATCAAGATGTTGTAGAGCCACATTTTATTTTTGTTGAACACTTGGAATACTGAGAGGGGGGTGGTGAATCAATATTCCCCAAAATTCATTAACTTAAAAGTGCATTAAAAATCATCTTATTGAACTTGTAGAAATGGAAAGAAGCAATTGAAGCATGCATCACAACAATCAACACAAGAACACCAAATTTATGTGGAAAATCCTTGATTAAAGGAAAAATTCACTGTGAGGATTAGCTCACAATATATCATAACCGATTACAATAGATTAAAGGAGGCTCAATTCTTGAAGGGATCACTGTCTAGAAAATAGGAGGGCTCACTGCCCAAGGAATATTACTTCTTCTCGAATTACATAAGATATACAAAAGGATGGTTCACTACCAGAAAATGAACTGCTTACAATGCATCTCCTCTATGTTGAAGATACAGTTCCTGTTAGGCTCAGAATACAAAATTTCACACATCATTCCTCACTATCACAAGATAACCACTATCAAATTTCACACTTCACTACACACCTCTCTTCATACAATCAACGAATTGATCTTCTATATATATGTACATATATTTCACAAACAATCATATCATCAATTAGGTCAGCCTAATTAGATGAAATGTGTGACACCATAACCCGTCAGCCCAAAACTTCATCATACATACCTTGTGGAAGTAACTGAAGCGTGTTCTTCACCAAGATAGGTCAACATGACCTATAGATACTCCTATGATTCCACTCCATACATAATTTAGTTCCGCACGACCCCAAAACCCTTAGGTCGACACCACACAACAAAATTGGTGAAGCAATAATTGAATGAATCAACTACTCATCCACAACTTGACACGCATACCACCAAATCACTTGACACACGAAGTGCACACCATCTGAAATCTTCAAATACTTCCTAGAATCCACACAACACAATGATCATCCACAATGGAATTCAGAGCATTCCAATATGAACTCTGCAACTGTAACTATGTCTCTGCTTAGTCTGATACTTTGTCATGAATATCTTTTGTTGTAGAAGACATAAAACCTTGAAAATTTGGATATTGAATCCTTAAATACATACCGCTATCACCTCAAAATTGCATGACAAGATATTGTAGTGTAGAGCAATACAAACCATAAAATTGTTCCTCTATGACATCACTATCTTAGCCTGGGACTTAGCAAACTTCCCAAAAACACTTGGTCTACTCTAGACTATATACATACTAATGAACCATCACTATTACAATGGGTTTCCATTAATGATAACACCACACATCATCATGCTCATTTTTCCAACAATCTTCCCCTTTTTCATTGACGACAATGCACTTCTCTGCTTCACTCCCCCTTTGACATCAAGGGAAAAGGGTAGTAACTCCACATTTCACCCCCTTAATGACATATCTAAATTAGAATAGCTCCCCATATCTATGTTATCCATCACCAAAAATACAAATTTTTACTGCAACACCATCTACTAACTCTACAAATGTACATTGAGATAAAAATTTGACTATACAATTAAAAAAGAAATATACAACTTAATTGGATGAGAGTAATATACCCTGATATGATGCCTTTAATTTTGCAAGGTGTGGCTCCCAATCCTTCTTGGAAAAAGCAATCATGTAGCTCTGGATTTCAATTTGTACATAGATGTCTTCTCCTTCTTCTAGAGAGATAGGCGTGATGTTATCTTTTGTGTAACCTTCTCTGCATTAGCCAAAACTTTAGTTAAAGATGCAAGCCTTACACTTACCATATCTCGGGGCTAACTATATTGTATTATAATTTTCTCTTTTTGTTCTTGCAATAAAAATAATTGATCGTGTAGATTTTTAATGACCACTCTAGTTGCTCCATCCCCATCATTCACTGGATCACATACACTAGAGGCCTAAGAAATTTGAGACTCAATTGAGTCCATCTGATCCTTTGTGCTTTTTGTAGACACTGGCCACTTTAAATAGAATTGAAACAATAGTTTGGCTTCCTCCAAACACTTTTGAACATCCTTCAATTTTCATTGCAACTTGGTACTTGCAGTAGCACACTTATTTGAGGCATCGAATAGCCTCTTATCTCCTTGCACTCAATACACCTTTTAGATCATTTGACAACTGGTCCTCTATCTCACCTAGGCCAACAATTTCTTCTCAAGGTCATAAATTTATTTCATCATGAATCCTAGATGGATCTTACTCAACCATGTGTGCACCTCTACTTCCTTCCCAAAATGATATTGTGGGACCTTCATGAGAAATTTAAAATATGATATTTGTTTGCTTCGTTTTTCCTCCTCCTTTGAATCTCACTAAGAATTCAAACTCACTCCAAGGGTCAATGCCTTCTTTGAACTTGGAATCCATCAAATAATTGATATCTATTTTGAGTTCTACATTTAATCCCCTTAGATCTTCTTTTTTCACAAGAATTTAGGTATTTTTTGGATAAACGTCCCTTGGCTTTGAAAAATCAATAAGTAGTTGTGAGAATCAACTAAATATTTAAAATTGATACTAAATAGACAAAATAAATAAAATACATTGTAGATCTATAGGGCCTAAATGTATCACTACTCAATATCATCTATAACCATGAAACTAAACAAATAAATAAACATGAGGAACCATATATTCACAGAACAATAAAGAAACTAGCACTTGTCTCTCATTGAATCACTAATGCCTAAAATTAGTTTTTTATGGCCCCATAAAAAATAGAATTCCAAGTAGGAAATAAGAACTTGGCATAGAAGAAACCAAACAAGGGAGCCCAAAATAGAACTCTTCAAAGGACATAAAGTTCAAGAATTGACTAATCCAAATTGAGAGCATAACCAATTTTGGTAAAAGAATAAATATTTTTAATTGTATTTATATGAACTCAAATCTGGTTAAACTCACCAAATTGTAAAATGTTGGATGTAAAGGCTAAGAAATTAGGACCATGATCCAAAACATGAGTGGTAATATCAAGGTGATTACAACCCCAATAATAGCACGTGGACTTAGAATGGGAATGATGAAATTGGTCCTTATACAAGGTGGTTTTTTAATGGTATTGGCAAATATGTTGACTAATGTGAAAAATGCCTCGAAAATACTAGGTGTCTTCCCAATAAAAATGTGGTGTATTGTGGTAAAAATATTATGATAAAATGCTTCATAAATATTAGGGTGATTGTTTAACCCATTAGATTGATAATCTTAAATTATTGCTGATTTGGGCCCTCAATTATTTCATTCTATTTGCCAATTCAAACCATATGCCAATTGGTGAAGTTTCACCACTAAAAAAATCACTAATTGACACACACATCGTAGGCTCCCTTTTACCTCTAAGGAGAAAGGGGGAATTGAAGAAAATTGCAATGTCCTTACATATCTTCCCTACACTAAAAGCCAATACATAATTAAATAAATTCTTTGGAAAATAAAAGGGTAGGGGAAAAACATGACAAGGACAAAAGATAGCAAGTCTCAAGGAAATGAATAAATATGGGGATTTCATTATAGTGATGATTGATGTTGAAAAATAATATGATAAGCACCAAGGAAAAAGCTCAAATATAACCTAAAATAAGATCACATAAGCTGACATCAAAAACCTCGTAAACTAGAGAAGTCCAACCAATGGAATCAAAAAGATTCTAACAAAATCAAGAGGTGTACAATTCTCACAATAAATGCTCAAAAATACTCAGTCTACTCTAGGAAATATGTAATAGCATCTTGCGAATCAAGTATAGTAACATAAGTCTTAATGACCTTACAATTAGATGATTTTTTTCTAGGTTTAGCTAGTGTAATTCTTAGTCAAAATATTGGTTAGTGTAGACATCCAAATTTGATCACTTCCATATGATCAAAATTGTCTACTCTATTCATCTATTTCATTAATAGTGATTAAATAATTTATTTAATCATGATTTCATTTTCTGCCTAAGGTTCCTAAAGTATGTAATTAAATAAATAAAATACTTTACCTTATCCCCCCTTTTCTTCTCTAAATTAAATAAATATGACAAATTATTTAATTTATTCATTTAACCTATTTGGATTAAAAACCAATTTTTAATTCCTCTTTTTCTCTCTCCTTGTCACATTCTCCATAACCCTCTTTTAATCCAGATTTAATTAATTAATTTGTGATTAGGATATGCACCACTTAATCAAGATTAATTGTCACATCCTCCATAATCTCCCACTTGCCTCTAATCTCTCATTAATTATTCTAATCTTGTGTTTGCACAACCTTAATCAGAATCATTAGCCACATTTGGCTTACCTTTTTTGGTCAACCTTCCCACTTACCCTTTTTAGCCTAGACTCTCTTCCCCATATGAATTTTTAATTCACATTTATTTTTCCAAGACTCCTCTCTTCCCCATGTGAATTTTTAATTCACTTTTATCTTTCCAAGGTCTTTCCCATCCCCATGCAAAATTCTAGAAGCCTTGACTTGTCACTTCACATGTGCCAAGGGCTTCTAAAACTTTGGACTTGTCACATCACCCACATGTGACAAATCTCCAACTTTTTGGAGACCCTCTCTTATCCACTAGATTATTCCAATCATTGTGAATTTTTAATTTACTTTTATTCCTCCAAAGAATCTTCTCATCCCCCAAGATCCACCTCATGTACTTCCCTTCCACCTCATTTCCACATCACTCCACCCTAAGACATCTCACATTCTACATGTCAAGATGTGAGGGCTTGTGAGTCCTCGACTCACCATAGCCCTTCATCTTGATCTTGTTGGATCGATTCCAACCGTAGAATTCCAATTAGCCTATAAATACCCCTTCAATTCCCTCATTTTAGGGGATCAAGTCTTTTGCAACAAAACTCTTGCAAAATTACCATTCAAGCTCTCATCTATCATAGCATAGAGCATCATCAATTCATCATGCATCCATTCAACTCCATTGCCATCCAAGGAGCACACAAGACTTCAAAAATCAAGGGCCAACCAAGGAAGCAACAACATGAAGGTATAAGAAGCATTCCATTTGTTTTTATCTTGCTTTCATATTGTCCATTTTCTCAGGCTAATTGTTGAGGTGCCCTTTTATCTTGTTACTTCTTCTCATTGCATTATTAGTTTTGTCGAGCATCTCACATTAGGAGTAGCATTTTTAAAGGGATCACATTTCTGGCACGCTCGGTGGGACCCACAAAGGGGTCTCTTTCTTTTACGTTTTTTGTTGTTTACCTTGTTTGCAGATTCAGGTCGCAGAGGGGTGAACTTGCCCTCCCAGATGCTGCAAAGGGGCGAACTTGCCCTCCCAAACACTGCAGAGGGGTGAACTTGCCCTCCCGGATGCTGCAGAGGGGCGAACCTCCCCTCCCGGACATTGCAGAGGGGTGAACTTGCCCTCCCGGACATTGGAGAGGGGCGAACTTTCCCTCCTGAACGCTGCAGTAGGCCGAACTTACCCTCCCAGACACTACAGAGGGGCGGACATGCCCTTGCTGTTCAACTTTTTTGACTGTTTTTCTACAGAAAAGTGCGGACATGCCCTCTCAGTTCAACGTTTTCTAACTATTTGCAGCAGAGAGGCGGATTTGCCCTTAACAACAAGTTCGAGAAGGTAAAAAAGTGGCATTTTAGCTTCGTTTTTGTCTCTTTCTTTTGATGTTTTGTGCTCTAATCCTCTAATCCTGTTTGTTGGTGAGTGAAGTCAGATTTCTTGCTGATATCTTACGTATTTTTGGTGCAAATCACAAAGGGCAAAAGATAAACAACTAACATTTGCTTGCAGGGCTTTTGTTTTGTTCTTTGAAAATATTTCTTTATTGTTTTATCTATTCATTTAGCATAAACAGGGGAAAGTAATATTGGCTGCTTGTTGTGTTTGTTTTATTTGTATTACCCTAAAGGGACATTAACTCGTTTTCATCCTCTCCCTTTGCACTTTTGTACAGATCCGAAGGGGGGTAGTTGGAAATGATTAGTGTTTTCTTCTTAGAAGGACCTGCTTGGGGATCTCATTACCCCAAGGGACGATCCCAACCACGTGTACCGGTGGGGTATATAAAGGGGGGAGAGCCAAAGTTGTACCCCAATCCAGTTGCATCATAATTGGTGAAGTGTTGAAGCTAGGGTGATACTTAGATAGATGTGAAGAGTTGGTCTGAGCCTTTCAGTATCTCGCTGGGGTTTCTGACTCATGCTTGTGACGGACTAGTGTTCATGGTTTGTGCCTCACGTACCGAGCGTATATCGAGGACTCCTTAGAAAGTTTGTTCATCCTAAAGTAAAACCTTTGCTGGCCATACCCCTTAACACTAATCATAGGATTGTGCTTGTCCAAAGTTTTTTTCTATGAAGAACCAATAAATTTTAATAAGTCAAACTATCATTGAATTATTTTAAGTCCTTGCCAAAATCCCTCATCCAAACCAAGTTGCATTTTCCACTGCAGAGGGGTGAACTTGCCCCACTGTTTCAGCATTTTCCACTGTAGAAGGGCGAACTTGCCCCACTGTTTCAGCATTTTTTGTAGAGGGGCGAAACTTGCCCCCCTGTTTCAGCATTTTCTGCAGAGGGGCGAACTTGCCCCCCTGTTTCAACATTTTCTGCAGAGGGGTGAACTTGGCCCCCTGTTTCAACATTTTTTCTGCGGAAGTGCGGATGTGCCCCGCTGAACGGACGGTTTCATCCATTTGACCATTCCAAACCTCTGTTTTACCACCCCAAGTCTCCATTTGACAATTTGACCATCCTAAACATTCATCTATCCAAATCTAGCATCATCCAAATCCAATCAAAATCCCATCATCCAATCAAATCCAATCCAATCCAAATCATCAAATTGATGCATCATCAATTGATCCAAACAAATTCAATCAATTCAATCCTCATCTACATCATCAAGTTGATTCATCCACCAATCCTCATCCAAATCATCAAATTGATACATTCCAATTATCAATTTTGAAGGTTTTGACTTTTATGCAAAAACTTCTGGAGACCATAACTTTTGACTCGGATGTGGGTTTTGGCTGAAATTTTACGGGTGGTTGCATTATGAGCTGGCATGTGGATTCCCAACCTATCTAAGATAGGTTGGACCCATTTTTAGCACATTTTCGAACCCCCAAAGTTTCATCTTAACCCTCAAAATCACAATTTAGTGTTTTTTTCCAGTTTTTGAAAAAACACTTTCGTTAATAACTCTGAATCATTGTCTCAGATTTGGGATCTTAGTTGGAAAGTCATCCAATCTTAGTATTGGGTATTTTTTGAAAAAAACTTGGACTCTCAAACGTATTCCTATGAAGTTTCCTAAAATGGCAAAATTTGACAATTTTTGAAAACTACCAAATTTGGAAAATATCTGATTATCAACACCTTACGTCCTCTAGTTGAAACCCATGATCTTGGTTTCAAATCAATCCTATCATATCCTCTAATATAATCCCATTCTAAGCTCCAATCCCATTCTACTCTGCGTTAATCCCATCATCCTAATCTGAACTTTTATTCAATCTCAATCTGAGCTTCATCTAATCCCCATATCAACTTTCAATCCATCCTAGTTCTCTATCCATCATCTATTATTTCTTGCTAATCTGTATCCATCATGAATCTTTATCCCCCTCTCACATGACCAATAATAGTAGTCAAGGGGAATCCTAACTCCGTTGATGACGATAACGAAAATCTTGTTGATCATGAAGATTGTTATATAGATCCCTTTGACACTATCATTGCTAGCAAGCTCTCTCCAATCACCTCCCAAAATTCCACTACTTCTTTGAACTATCCCACCATGCCTTCATCCACATCTAATAACGGTTCTTATGCTACTCTTGACAAGGGATATCCAACATCCTCACCATCAACATATTCATCATGTCCTCCCTCTCAACTTCTATCCTATCCAACATCCATATCCTCCTCTCCTTATCATCATCAACAATCCCAATACCTCTACCTTAATCCCACATCCCAATCTTCTCATCCCAATCGAACACCCACACCTTCCTATCACAATCCCCCATCCTAATATTCCTCCTATCCTAATCCACCATCTCAATCTCCTTATCCTAATCCATCACCCATTCCATTCTATTCCAAATCACCATACATGTCTTCCTATGGTGATCTACCACCTCAATCTTCCTATTCTAATCCAACATCCACACCTTCCTATCACAATCCCCCATCCCAATATCATTACATTAATTCCACATCTCCCCATTCTAATCCTTCATCCACATATTCCTACTATTACTCACCATCCCAATCTTCCCAATTTAATCCCACATCCACATCTTCCTACATCACTCCCCCTTTCACCGCATTATATCTTAATCCTCCATATAAACATAACTCACCTAGTCCTCCAACCACTCCTAGTCCTCCATCTAGTACCATCCACTCATCTAATCATAATCCTCCATCTCCTCCTCATTCTACATCTAATCCTCATCCACACATCCACTCAATTCTTAATCTTAATCCTCCATCTCCTCCTAGTTCTCCATCCAATCACATCCACACATCCACTCAATTCTTAATCCTAATCCTCCATCTCCTCCTAGTTCTCCATCTAATCACATCCACTCATATAATCCTCCATCTCCTCCTAGTCCTCCATCCAATCCCATCCACACATCTAATCTTAATCCTCCATCTCCTCCTAGTCCTACATCCAATCCCATACCCACATCTAATCCTAATCCTCCATCTCCTCCTAGTCCTACATCCAATCCCATCCCTTCATCTAATCCTAATCCTCCATCTCCTCCTAGTCCTACATCGAATCCCATACCCACATCTAATCTTAATCCTTCATCTAATCCTCATCCACACATCCAGTCATATAATCCTCCAATTCCTAATCCTAATCCTCCATCTCCTCCTAGTCCCCCATCCATTTCCATCCCTTCATCTAATTCTAATCCTTCATCTCCTCCTAGTCCTCCATCCAATCCCATCTCCACATCTAATCCTATTCCACCAATTCCTAATCCTAATCCTCCATCTCCTCCTATTCCTCCATCCAATCCTAATCCTTCATCCATTCCCATCCCTTCATCTAATCCTAGTCCTCCATCCATTCCCATCCCTTCATCTAATCCTAATCCTCCATCTCCTCCTAGTCCTCCATCCAATCACATCCCCACGTCTAATCCTAATCCTCCATCCATTCCTATCACTCTACCTAATCCTACACCCCTTCCAAATGTCACCCAAGGAATCATGCAAGAAGATACATCATGCCCTCCCACTCTATCATGTATTGTCACTAGTGATGAGGCCCTCCTCCATCCTACACCTGTCCCTCCCATCACCATTCCTGACACTATCCAAATGGTTGAGCCAGTGAAACCCATAGAATCCATTGAATCCCCATCTTCTACAACTAGATCCACCCAATCCATTGAAGATGTCCAATCCCCTCCTCCCAATCCTAATATTCACAAACTACAATCCCATAACCTTCATGAATCCTCCATCCTCCTATCTCCCCCAATTGAGGATTCCCTCCAATACTCTTCCATCATCATACATCCCACACAAGATGAGTCATGCCAAGAGCTTGATCCAAAGCATACAAGCATATCCCCTCCTCCAAATAAAGATCACTCCATCCCATCTACTCCATCTCAAAAACATAGTCTTCCATCCATTTCATCTCATGATCCATATCCTCAACCAATTCATGATCCTATCCTCCCATCCACCCCATTCTCAAGATCACACTATCTCCTCCACTCCATCCCATGATCCCCTTTTCCTTCAAGATCCAATCACTCCATCTCATGAGCCCTTATCATCCACTGCCATAAATCTAGATCCCATTGTACTCCCCAATTCCTCTCATGATCCCTTATCACTCATTCCTCTTGATATTGCTATCCCCTCATCTCCATCGCATGATCCTTCATTGCCATCTAGTCTTACCATCCCAATGCCAATTTTTTATCACCTTGGTAATATTACATGCATCCACAGTGGTCTTCTTGTAGAAGCAAAACAACGTCTATGCACCACCTTTCCTCCTCCACCTGCTAACACACTCTCATCATGTTTCCAAAAGAATAAGCATCCTACCATAGATCACATGCTCGAGAACATGAACTATCAAGGAAAAGCTTTAGGCCTTCATGAGCAAGGTATTTTAGAACCCATTCAGGTCAAAGAACATCCAAGTACACATGGTCTTGGATATATCTCCCAAAACCCGCACTCTAAAGATGTTGGTACAACCTCCATACATCCTAAATGATCCTCTTCTAAAGGCACAAGAGGTACTTTCCATCGTTCTACCAAGTCATATGTCGCCATCCCCCCTCCTCCATCATATTACCCAAAAAAAACCATCCATCTTCCTCCCTCATCCTCTCAATCCATTTTGGGTCCTTATGTCCCTCCATCCATCATTGCTCATCCTCCATCTACTATGGGTTCTTATATCCCTCTATCACACTCCACACATCCTCCACATACATCGTCTATTTTGGGTCCTTATATCCCAAAATCACCCCCTCCATCTTATTCTATTCATCCTTTCATTCATCCACCCCCTCTCCCTTGTACACAACATAAAAATCCCACCTTCATAATTCCTCATCAGGATCAACAAAGGCACAAACCTACACATTCTCCATCTACACATAATCCCTATAACCCTACCTCCATCACTCCACATCATCCATCTCCTCGCATCTATCCCCTTGCTACTAAAAGCACTTTGGATGCCAAAGCAAAAATGTATAAATCCAAATGTCCACATGAATCTAAAGCTCCTCATGTACCCTTCAAAAGACATGTTGCAGCACAGAACAAAAATCAAATTCAACATCCAAATCAAGTCCAAAATCCAAATCAATCCAAAAGGCTACAAAGGCCCACCAAAACAAAAATCAAAACCATGTGGATCCCAAAGAAAAAAGGTGCCATACCTTCAAATGAAAAGTCCATAACAATATCCAAAGTTGCTATTCCCCCACAAAATCATTCACATCCTCCATCTCCTAAATCTTTTTTGGGTCCTTATGTCCCAAAATTCCCTATCCCAATGCCTCCATTATTGCCACATTCTCCACCCATCAACCCTAATATAATTTCACATCTACCACATGTGCCAATGTTGGTCCTGAACACCTTCCCCCATCACACATCCACTCCATCATTCCATCCATACACTTTCCAACACCCCATCCACTATCCCCCCTATCTCCCCCGTCCAATCCCTTTGATTCATCCTCTTGCATAATCCATTTCTTCTACTAAGGTTGTACCAACATTCGTTGGTCACTTTACACATGGGCTCTTATTACCTCATATGGAACTTGATGCTTGAGTCCTTCATCTATCTCCTTATCAACTATCCTCCAAATCCACATATCCATATCCCTATCTTTATCCATCTTTGTCCACATCCTAGTCCAAAAAAATACAAAAAAATTAAAAAAAAAAATAGTAAAAAGAAAATCATTCATCCAATGGTGAAATCTTGGCAAACAAGCGCCTTGGATAAGTACCATGATGAAAACCTGGAAAATAGGCATCATGCGTAAATTCCCTTTCATGATTGGGGGCAACATCCACTTACACATTCCTTTCCTCTATCTCCTACTTCTACCTATCTTCCGCATCCGATCCATCCTATCCCATTTATCCCACTCCCTCCATCTTCCTTGTGATCTTGATAAATGTAGGGGCAAACCTATATACATGCTTTGGACACCTCTTGGCATATATTCCCCTCATCCATACACTATCATATTCCTTATCCACCTCTCTCTATCTTCCATTGTCCATACACTATCATATTCCTTATCCACCTATATCTATCTTCCATTGCCCATCTCACTCCCTTATCCATCCATCTTGCTATCCCTCTTGCCTCGTCATGCATGAAACGTATAGAGTGGGGGCATCTCCTTATTTTCAATTGGGGCCTTGCAGACATCGTTCATCCATTCCACCAGGTAATCCTCTCCATCCCCCCATCCTCTCATCCACTAGTCCTTTTCCATCTTTTCATCCTTATCTCCTCATTCGTTTATCTACCCAGTAATCCATGTCATCTTTTTGAATCCTTATCCTTCTATCCATATATCCTAGCATCTTTCTATCTCCCCATCTTTATCAATCCATCCATTTTCCTTCCATCTCATAATCCCTTGTCATTGGTCTCTAGCTATAGGCTACCCCCATACAATCCAATGACCTGATATATCACTATCATCATTCCTATCTATTTATCATCTATCCATCATCTATCCACCTATCCTAGCATCTTCTTATCCATCCATCCATTTCCGTCCATTATCCCTTGTCATTGGTATCTAGCTATAGGCTACCCTCATGCAATCCAATGCCATTCTATCTCACTATCATCATTCCTATTTCTTTCTCACATCTTTCCAATCTTCATCACTCATCTACCCATCATCTATCCACCTATCCTAGCATTTTCTTATCCATCCATCCATTTCCCTCTATTATGCCTTATCATTAGTATCTAGCTATAGGCTATCCTCATGCAATCCAATGCCCTGTTATCTCACTATCATCACTCCTATCTATTTCCTACATCTTTCCAATATATTATCACTCTTCATTATTCATCTATACATTCTCTCATCCTCTGAATTCATCTTCTAATAATATAGATCACTATCCCATCCCTGAGCTTCGCATAACCCACATCCCACATATCGACCATCCCATCCACATGGCCTATCCTGGCTCATCATATCCGTTCCATCATTTTATCCATTTATCTTGGTCATCTCATCATCCCTTATCCATTGTCTGTCGTCGATCTCTTGTCAAACTACGTTGCCCCTGCGCTTTCACTTAGGCAAGGTCGATCATTTGATCCGCCCCCGGGGTTCTGTATTTTTTTCTATCTTGTCCTCTTCCATCGTCTGTCTTTGGCCTTGTGTCAAACTACGTTGCCCCTGCGCTTTCACGTAGGCAAGGTCGATCATTTGATCCGCCCCCGAGGTTCTGTCTTTTTTTCTATCTTGTCCTCTTCCATCGTCTGTCTTTGGCCTTGTGTCACACTATGTGGCCCTGCGCTTTCACATAGACAAGGTCAATCATTTTATCCACCCCTCGAGCATTTGTCTGTCTGGTCTTTGTCATCCATCAAGGTCTTCATTTTCCTCTTTCCGCTTTTATCCATGGTCTCTTATCAAACTACGAGGGCTCTACACTTTCACGTAGGCAAGGTTGATCTTTGATCAACCCTCAAGCCCCTAGGTCTTTAGGGTTTTTATTTCCTTTTGTCCTGTCATCCTGTCATCATGTCGTCTTGTTGTGTCACCAAGTACATCCCTATCCTAGCTGGTGCTTACAAACAAAGGTCATTAGTCTCATGAGGTTCAATCGGTTTCAACTATCCCGCGTCATGTCGATCAACCAATCTATCCTCCATCTTTGGTCTCAACAAGATGTATCCTTCCTAATAGACCTCATCAACCCCATCCATCCTTTTAATCCTATGGCAAAGGACATTTCAAACTTGATTGTGATCTTTTGATGTTTTTGACATTTTGTTTATCATTTGAGCTCTCTATCATCACTTGTCATGGTTGCCTTGATCTATCATATCATGGTGTACTTTGACTAGTAAACATAGGGGCGTATCTTGATCTTTTTTTATGTTTTTGTTTTCTTGGTTGTCCCACGTAGTACCCACCAAGACTCTTGCAGTCTTGTGTTATGCTGGGGCATCCTTTTGTGCTTGTGGTTATCCCAATACCAGGCCCGACCACTATCTTTATGACTTTGGGGTGTTGGAATAGCCTTCTTGTCTGTTATGTTTGTTTATGCATTAGACACTAATCCGTCTTGGTTTACATACCCTGACGCCCGATGTCTTATGCTATAGCAAAAATCAGTGCTCTACGGATGGCAAATTGCATTAGGATTGCATTTCATTTTCCATTCCATCATCTTGCATGTCTCCCCCATCTTCATCCATTCAAATAATCTCATCCCACTTTTGGTCTTGTTCCCTGCCTTGCTCCAAGCCTTGATCATCCTCCTCCTCCTCATCATCATCCTTATCATCTATGGGATGTATCCTTCCCTATCCTTGTGTTGTTTTAGGATGTATCTTTCCCTCATCAACAACACTCTCATCGGGACGTATCCTTCCCTATCCTTGTGTTGTTTTGGGATGTATCATTCCTTCGTCAACAACACTCATCCTCATCCTCATCCGGATGTATCCTCCCCTATCCTTGTGTTGTTTTGGGATGTATTATTCCCTCGTCAACAACACTCATCCTCATCCTCATCAGGATGTATCTTTCCCTATCCTTGTGTTGTTTTGGGATGTATCATTCCCTCATCAACAACACTCCATCAACCATCTGCCCAACTTGGCTTGTACCTGGACTGGAGCAACATCACATTTTTCCTTGCATCCATTTGTGCTCACCTTTATCTCCTATCGCTTATGTCATCTTTTTTGTTTCATCACTTTACATTGTCATTTTCATATCCCCTCTCATCTCTCATCCTTTCCCCCATCTCTTCGTCTTTCATCACTTGCCTAATTTTTTGCCCTCTTTCCAACCATACCATCTGTTTCTTCCTATCGAGAGGTCACCTGAGACCCCTCTCTTTTCCCCTGTCGTCCTCTCGAGGGGGCATACCCTTCTTATTTATCTATTTTCTTAGCCATAATCTTCATCCATTCCCCCACTAATTTGGACAACTCAAGTCCTCCTCCCCAAGCTGGGGCATCATCCTCTGGTTAATTCCTCTATAGAGTCATTTGCACTTTCTTTTCTTCGAAGCACGGTTATTCTAACGGTACTTCAAAGAGGGGAAAAATGTAGACATCCAAATTTGATCACTTCCATATGATCAAAATTGTCTACTCTATTCATCTATTTCATTAATAGTGATTAAATAATTTATTTAATCATTATTTCATTTTCTGCCTAAGGTTCCTAAAGTATGTAATTAAATAAATAAAATACTTTACCTTATCCCCCCTTTTCTTCTCTAAATTAAATAAATATGATAAATTATTTAATTTATTCATTTAACCTATTTGGATTAAAAACCAATTTTTAATTCCTCTTTTTCTCTCTCCTTGTCACACTCTCCATAACCCTCTTTTAATCCAAATTTAATTAATTAATCTGTGATTAGGATATGCACCACTTAATCAAGATTAAGTGTCACATCCTCCATAATCTCCCACTTGCCTCTAATCTCTCATTAATTATCATAATCTTGTGTTTGCACAACCTTAATCAGAATCATTAGCCACATTTGGCTTACCTTTTTTGGTCAACCTTCCCACTTACCCTTTTTAGCCTGGACTCTCTTCCCTATGTGAATTTTTAATTCGCATTTATTTTCCCAAGACTCCTCTCTTCCCCATGTGAATTTTTAATTCACTTTTATATTTCCAAGGTCTTCCCCATCCCCATGCAAGATTCTAGAAGCCTCGACTTGTCACTTCACATGTGCCAAAGGCTTCTAGAACCTTGGACTTGTCACATCACCCACATGTGACAAACCTCTAGTTTTTTGGAGACCCTCTCTTATCCACTAGATTATTCCAATCATTGTGAATTTTTAATTCACTTTTATTCCTCCAAAGAATCTTCTCATCCCCAAGATCCACCTCATGTACTTCCCTTCCACCTCATTTCCACATCACTCCACCCTAAGACATCTCACATTCCACATGTCAAGATGTGAGGGCTTGTGAGTCCTCAACTCACCATAACCCTTCATCTTGGTCTTGTTGGATCGATCCCAACCGTCGAATTCTCTAGAGAATTCCAATTAGCCTATAAATACCCCTTCAATTCCCTCATTTTAGGGGATCAAGTCTTTTGCAACAAAACTCTTGCAAAATTACCATTCAAGCTCTCATCTATCATAGCATAGAGCATCATCAATTCATCATGCATCCATTCAACTCCATTGCCATCCAAGGAGCACACAAGACTTCAAAAATCAAGGGCCAACCAAGGAAGCAACAACATGAAGGTATAAGAAGCATTCCATTTGTTTTTATCTTGCTTTCATATTGTCCATTTTCTCAAGCTAATCGTTGAGGTGCCCTTTTATCTTGTTACTTCTTCTCATTGCATTATTAGTTTTGTCGAGCATCTCACATTAGGAGTAGCATTTTTAAAGGGATCACATTTCTGGCACGCCCGGTGGGACCCACAAAGGGGTCTCTTTCTTTTACATTTTTTGTTGTTTACCTTGTTTGCAGATTCAGGTCGCAGAGGGGCGAACTTGCCCTCTCGGATGCTGCAGAGGGGAAAACTTGCCCTCCCGGACACTGCAGAGGGACAAACCTGCCCTCACAGACGTTGCAGAGGGGCGAACTTGCCCTCCCGGATGCTGCAGAGGGGCGAACCTCCCCTCCCGGACATTGCAGAGGGGTGAACTTGCCCTCCCGGACATTGGAGAGGGGCGAACTTTCCCTCCTGAACGCTGCAGTAGGCCGAACTTACCCTCCCAGACACTACAGAGGGGCGGACATGCCCTTGCTGTTCAACTTTTTTGACTGTTTTTCTACAGAAAAGTGAGGACACGTCCTCTCAGTTCAACATTTTCTAACTGTTTGCCACAGAGGGGCGGATTTTCCCTTAACAGCACGTTCGAGAAGGTAAAAAAGTGGCATTTTAGCTTCGTTTTTGTCTCTTTCTTTTGTTGTTTTGTGCTCTAATCCTCTAATCCTGTTTGTTGGTGAGTGAAGTTAGATTTCTTGCTGATATCTTGCGTATTTTTGCTGCAAATCACAAAGGGCAAAACATAAACAACTAACATTTGCTTGCAGGGCCTTTGTTTTGTTCTTTGAAAATCTTTCCTTACTGTTTTATCTATTTATTTAGCACAAATAGGGGAAAGTAATTTTGGTTGCTTGTTGTGTTTTTTTTATTTGTATTACCCTAAAGGGACATTAACTCGTTTTCATCCTCTCCCTTTGCACTTTTGTGTGGATCCGAAGGGGGGTAGTTGGAAACGGTTAGTGTTTTCTTTTTAGAGGGACCTACTTGGGGATTTCATCACCCCAAGGGACGATCCCAACCACGTGTATCGGCGGGGTATATAAAGGGAGGAGAGCCAAAGCTGTACCCCAATCCAGTTGCGTCATAATTGGCGAAGCATTGAAGCTAGGGTGATACCTAGATAGACGTGAAGAGTTGGTCTGAGCCTTTCAGTATCTCGCTGAGGTTCCCGACTCACGCTTGTGACGGACTGGTGTTCATAGTTTGTGCCTCATGTACCGAGCGTATATCGAGGACTCCCTTAGAAACTTTGTTCATCCTAGAGTAAGACCTTTGCTAGCCATACCCCTTAACACTAATCATAGGATTGTGCTTGTCCAAATTTTTTTTCTGTGAAGAACCAGTAAATTTTGATAAGTCAAACTGTCATCGAATCATTTTAAGTCCTTGCCAAAATCCCTCATCCAAACCAAGTTGCATTTTCCACTGCAGAGGGGTGAACTTGCCCCACTGTTTCAGCATTTTCCACTGCAGAGGGGCGAACTTGCCCCATTGTTTCAACATTTTATACAGAGGGGTGAACTTTCCCCCCTATTTCAGCATTTTCTGCAGAGGAGCGAACTTGCCCCCCTGTTTCAGCATTTTTTCTGCGGAAGTGCGGATGCGCCCCACTGAATGGACGGTTTCATCCATTTGACCATTCCAAACCTCCGTTTAACCACCCCAAGTCTCCGTTTGACAATTTGATCATCCTAAACATTCATCTATCCAAATCTAGCATCATCCAAATCCAATCAAAATCCCATCATCCAATCAAATCCAATCCAATCCAAATCATCAAATTGATGCATCATCAATTGATCCAAACAAATTCAATCAATTCAATCCTCATCTACATCATCAAGTTGATTCATCCACCAATCCTCATCCAAACCATCAAATTGATACATTCCAATTATCAATTTTGAAGGTTTTGACTTTTATGCAAAAACTTCCGGAGGCCATAACTTTTGACTCGGATGTGGGTTTTGGCTGAAATTTTACGGGTGGTTGCATTATGAGCTGGCATGTGGATTCCCAACCTATCTAAGATAGGTTGACCCATTTTTAGCACATTTTCGAACCCCCAAAGTTTCATCTTGACCCTCAAAATCACAATTTAGTGTTTTTTTCCAGTTTTTGAGAAAACACTTGTTAATAACTCTGAATCATTGTCTCAGATTTGGGATCTTAGTTGGCAAGTCATCCAATCTTAGTATTGGGTATTTTTTGGAAAAAACTTGGACTCTCAAACGTATTCCTATGAAGTTTCCTAAAATGGCAAAAATTGACAATTTTTGAAAACTGCCAAATTTGGCAAAAATCTGATTATCAACACCTTACGTCCTCTAGTTGAAACCCATGATCTTGGTTTCAAATCAATCCTATCATATCCTCTGATCCAATCCCAGTCTAAGCTCCAATTCCATTCTACTCTGCGTTAATCCCATCATCCTAATCTGAGCTTTTATTCAATCTCAATCTGAGCTTCATCTAATCCCCATATCAACTTTCAATCCATCCTAGTTCTCTGTCCATCATCTATTTTGTCCTGCTAATCTGTATCCATCATGAATCTTTATCCCCCTCTCACACGACCAATAATAGTAGTCAAGGGAATCCTAACTCCATTGATGACGATAACGAAAATCTTGTTGATCATGAAGATTGTTATATAGATCCCCTTGACTATATCATTGCTAGCAATCTCTCTCCAATCGCCTCCCAAAATACCACTACTTCTTTGAACTATCCCACCATGCCTTCATCCACATCTGTAGGTTTAGTGGTAGGAGGGATCTCACACATGTGTGAGAGGAGGTGAGAGAGAGGCTTAAGACATTTGTCATTGCGAGACAAGTTTGGGGAGAGGTGAGGGAATTAAAAATTAAAGGATATTGGTAATGGTGATTAGTAAGGAGGATAAGATTAGTTAATCTAATAGGGTAGGTTGAGTTAATAAACAATAGGTTTATTAACTAGGCTAGAGTTAAAAATTGGAGAATGGGCTGATGAGGGTTAGGAAGTGGATAAGGTTAACTAACCCAAAGGGGATTAGAGGAATTAAGAATAATGGTGGGATCAATTAAATATTTCAAATATTTAATTAATTAGAAGAACTTTAATCTAGAAGATGATATAATTAATTAAATAGTAAAATATTTAATAAATTATAAGAAGATGGAATAATTAATTAAATAATAAATATTTAATTAATTAAGGTTGGGAACAGATGAATTAATTAAATAATAATATTTAATTAATTAAAAATATTTTTTGTCAAAATTAGGGTAACTACATTTTTCCCCTCTTTGATGCGGTGTCTGTAGTGATGTTGCATCAAAGAACTTTAAAATTTTGCCCTAGTGGATTAAAAGTGTGTTGAGAGGTGACATGCCCTCGAGAGGCTGACCAGAATTTTTTTGGCAAAAAATATTTTCGGTCAACATCTTGAAACAGGTAGGTTAGAATGATGTAGAATGGTATAGGAGAGGAAAGTTGGGAAAATTGGGAAGAGAAATGGAGAAGCAGGCTTAGAAAAGGGGGTGAATACAAGACATTTGATGCATTTAGTATAGAATAAATTAGGTTTTGGGGAGGGAAATTAGGTTTAAAGCCTATAAATAGGCCTTGGGTGGGCTCAAAAAGTCATTTTCAACCTTGTGATTGGTGGAGAGGAGCTAGGAGGCAGCGAGGAGGCATGGCTCAAGCTCCACGTCATTTCTATCGTTCGAAGAGGGTTCGAGAGTAGCAGTGACCGGAGGACGTAGGTGACCCGATATGTGCCCTATCCATTAGGTTTTAGGCTAGTTTAAGGGTGTTGGGAAAGGTCAAAATAGGGTTTGAAGGGTAGAAAAGTAGGGGCACAACTTTATAAAGATGCACTTAAGAGCACGATTGCAATGCCTACGTCCCCAAAAATGGTGCTTTCAACAAAGCTGCACCTACATTACAATATGGTGCATATGTGGAAAATTTTTGTGCCTAAATTTTCCACGCCTACAAAATGAACGTCGGGTCAAATAGGGAGTGGGTTTGGTTATTTCAAATCTTTCATAAAGCAACACATTTGTCACTGATCATCACACCTATGAGTGAGAAGGTTGCACCTATGCAAAGTGGTTCTTAGGTTAAAAAAAAATGTGCTTGCATAAAAAAGAATGGCACCTGCATGCACTAAATGCAAAAGCACAACTTTATAGAAAATGCAAGTGCACAAGGGGTTTTATAGAACTAAACAAATGATTTTGAATAATGAATCATGTTAGTGTGTGGGATGATGCAGGAGGAGCTAAAGATACTCGAGTATCGAGAGTTGCAGATGGATATTATGTTGAACTTGCGAGAGTGATTGATACCTATGGATGAGGATTGGATTCATCTGATGGGCTTATACATTGTTTTATGAATTCCTTGGATTCATGCTCATCAAGCATTGATGACAACATTGGTGGAGAGGTGGCATAGTGACACCAAGAACTTCCACTTGCTTGTAGTGGAGGCCACTATCACCTTGGAGGACGTGTAGTGGATCATGCAGCTACTGATTTATGGTGAGCTTGTACATTACAGTATACATGGTTTGAGGTTAGTGCTTCAAAGGATATTTATGACCAAGGATTTATCAATCAGGGGCGTGGAGTTGGACTTCGAGGTTGGGAGGGTGCAATGGCCAAAGTTGTCGCTATTTACAACTACATTGATCACAAGTACCTTGATGCTTGGGGTGCCACCGTCTTGGTGGATCTTTATCAGGAGATGCACTATGTGGTATACAGGGATGTGCGAATTTTAGGTGTAGGAGTGACTCTACTGCATGTATGGTCTTTTGAGTATATTGTGGTGTTGTAGATAGTTTGTGATAGACGGAGGGGGGATGGGATGTTGTACGTGTTCATTTATGTCGAGTTTTGGAGACATCATCACCTGGAATAGTTAGATCACTAGCAGAGAATTATAGATGAGATTGATACCTTCATCTGGTGCCCATACCTTGACTTTGAGGTGTGGGAGGATGGCCATTTATACATGCCATACATACAAAAGATACATTATCTAATTGGGAGGACCCCAACAATTATTGAGAGGTACCTTCCCATGCGAGTATTGAGATAGTTTGGTTAGTGACAAACAAAGCCATAGGCAGAGGTGATTTTTGCTCGAGTGATGTGGGAGAGGCCTAGATGGGGCAGGTATATAGAGTATGCTACTTCTTTTTAGAGCTGGAGGGATACTCCTATGGTGGCAAGTGATCCGTGATCGAGAGTAGAAGATGCAGTGACCACCCCTGAGTATGACACATGATGAAAGAGGCATAGGCCTATTCAACTCATGATCCCTCATGATCCCTCATGACCAATTGGAAGTTATGGAGATTACTAGCAGTAGCTCTAGTAGTGACAATGGTAGCTCTAGTAGTAGGGACAATGATGGTAGCGATAGTGACAATGGGGACAATGATGATGGTGATGATGGTGATGATGAGGATAGTGGTGGAGGAGATGATGGGGACGATGGTGATGATGGGAGAGATGGAGAGGGTTGGCATGTGTGGATTAGGAGGGAGGATATGCAAGCATAGGTGTAGGAATTGACAATAGAGAGGGACCAACTCTGACAAGAGTGACATTAGGCCCATCAAGACCATCTACATGTGATCAAAGAGCAGGATATGACTAGGGTGGAGTTGAACCGACTCCAGGGATAGATGGATGTTCAAATGGTAGCAGTGACAATAAAGAAGAATGCAACAAGGGTCAACATTTCCCATTTACAGGCACTGCTAGATGGAGGGGGTGACAAAGACAAGGGAGGAGGGGGAGGATAAATGGCAGTGATTATTATGGAGCGAGATTAGCTCTGAGAGGATGTGGAGAGATTGAGGTGAGAGAAATATGTGGCTCACAAGATTGGAGGTGATGGTGGGTTGGCTTATGCATTTTTAGAGGTTGTCGGGTCCTCTAGGGAGGCCGAGCGATAAAGGAGGCTATATGAGGAGGAAATTCCACCAGAGCAGAGAGTGGCTAGTGTTACTATCAACAATAGGTCTCCTAGGCTAGGGAGGTTAGGGCCATCAATGACTATTGGGCCTCCACCATGGTGAGATCCAAAACCACCACATAGATCTCCTAGTAGACTAGCTCAGTCAGATGCAAGCAACATAGGGTAGCTCAAAGCAGGTTGATTAAGACTTTTTGGATTTTTTCTCTAGAGGGGGATCAACTTTTGTACACACACAAGACTTTTGTACATGTTGTATCAAGACATTGTATTATTTTGATATATATGATATGATGGATTCAACCTATATGATTTATATAGATGTTGATTTGATTTGTATATGGACATTTATTATGGTGATGTTTATGATGTTTTATGCAACATGGTTATATTGTGTATGATTATGATTATGCATGTGATATGACGTCATATGATTCATGTTTATGGTCTTATTTGCTATGGATATGATTATATGTGTATGGTGATTATGATTATGATTTTGGGATGCATGTGATGATAATTATGGGAAAAATGGACAATGGCTTAACTTACAAAAAATGGTTTAATATTTTAATGGATATATGGATGTATAAATGAACTAGTATATGGAACATGAATGTGTATGAATGTAATTAATTATTGGATAACTGATGGATGGATGGTAATGTGATGGATATTTTCATATGTGTTGATGGATGTATTTAGGTTAGTGGATATAATGCATGTAATGTTAGTTGAATGAGTAATGTAATGATAATGAATGACAAAAAATGTTCTAGAAAGGGTATCAAAAGAACACTTGGTTAGGGAAATGGGATATTTCTTAACCAAATTTGTTGATAGTATTAGGTGCTTTATGGTATTTTTCCCTCTCTTATTCATCATTCAATCATGGTGAATGTGCAACATGGAGTGACCTAGGCAGTTATGTGGTAGATTCATATTGTCTTGCTTTATTATATTCTTTTTTTTGTTTTATGTCACGATACAAAACCTACTCTGGTATAGGTATGTGGGGAGGGATATAAGGGTACATGGATTAGGTGGGGGTGGGGGGTTAGGTTTAGGGATGATGAAGATGAGAATGTGAGAAGAAATAGGAAGGGGGATTATGTTAGAAAAGTGTGGTGAGCAATTCTTAAGTTTGATATAGCAAAGGACATTATGCCCTAGTGGTATAAATGACCAAAGGTGCACTCATGTACCTTGCATGGACTTTTAGACTCACAAACACATACAAACAAAAGATTATACCTTATCGCAAAATGATTTCCAATGACCTTAGTGGACCATAGAGGGGATTATATTGTGAACCCGAATGTTTTGTCCACCTCTAGATAAGGTATCAACAATCATTAGCGATTCAAGATAATCACAAGCATGCCATACAAAAATGGCCCATTCCTACTTCGTACCTTATCCTTGACACACAAAGATATGAAAGGATCTAGGTGGCCTTGACTTGGTGACTCCGTAGGTTCAAGATCACAAAAGATAAATCCAAAAAAGAAGAGCCAAATATCTTGCCAAGGGTAAGACTAATAGATGTTGTCAGACCAAGGAAGGATTCACCCTATTGGGAAAAGATGGAGAGGATTGTGATGGGTGGTGAGCAAAGTGGCAAGGTTTATTAGGGATCCCATTGGTGTTTTAGGATATATGTAGGCATGCTTGTTGTTTATCTATGTATTTCTCATCCAAGGGTGACATGGATGGTATATTTAAGATGATGAAATTTTATTATGGGTGCAATTTTATTATGGTATGGTGATGGTTGTCGCACTTTAAGCAACTAGGCATGGAGAGGGTCACTTCCCACTACATATGACAAGGGGTGAGATGGTGGAATGGCTTAGGGTATGTAGGGTGGGTGGATAGTGCAAATACGTTCGTTCCAACTATAAATTCACATTTTACAAACACCATCATTTTATGGGGATGTGTGTGATATTTTCTCAGCTAAAAGTAGTCTAACATCAAGGTGGGGATGTGCACGATATGCCTCATGTATATAGTAGGTACAAGAGTGAAAATTCCTTCGTATCAACTATAAATTCATGTCTTGTATTGTTTGCGTGGATAATTTTTCAGCCAAAAGTAATCTAATAGTACAATAATCATGTATGGATGTGGGCTTTATACTAGGCAAGGGTGGTGCATGAAAGTGGTAATCATGTAAGTTGTCTAGTTTATCATGAAAGTGTTGAGTGACATGAAGGGGGGATGTAAGGGTATATAATATGTAGTGTACAAATGGTGGGGAGCTCTTTGAGTTCAAACTCAGGGTGGGCATTCCAAGCCATAGTTGGGAAAAGATGGGTGGATTTATTGTGGATGGTAAGGAAAGAGTGACCTAATAGATGGTGGACATGACCCTAAACATGGTGCTTGTTTGCCAGGTTTTCACCATGGTACTTGCCCAAGGTGCCACAAAGTGGTTTTCACCATTGGACGAATTATTTCTCTTTATTATTTTTATGTTTTTTTATTATTTTTTGTATTTTTTTATTATTTGATTTTTTTGTATTTTTTGTATTTTTATTTTATTTTCTTGGTTCTTCTTAGGCGAATAAATTTTTGAGATGGATAATATTCATGGGATCTTCAAGGGGTTCGCCCTCCATAGTAGCTAATTGATATGCCCTTGATCCATATTTTTTTGTAATAATGTAAGGGCCTAGCCAATTAGGTTCAAACTTGTCCTTCTTTTCTTTGTTAGAGTAATTGGTTATTTACTTGATTAATTAAACAATATTTGTTTAATTAATTAAAGTTCCCTTTTATCTCTTTTACACTTAAGCTAACATTAGGTGCATAATAATTAATTATTTTATTAATTATTAATGTTCAAGCCTAGGGTTTTCCTTTTTAGGGTTTTTTGACCTATATGTGGTTGAAAACTTCTCTTTTGTATAATTATTCTTTTACACATTTGGATAATACAGAGCTCCACATCTTTGAACATTTGTCTATGTTGCTTCTCTTTGCTTCTCCTTGTAACAGGTATTCTTCACTTGCAGAGATCACTGGGCTCCTATGAAGTTGTATTTGTTCAACTTCTACATGGTATCAGAGCGGAAAATCTGCAGCTACCTGTTCTTGTTTTGAGAATTTTTGCATTGGAAGCAGATCTAGGGTTTCAGAAGTTTTTGTTGTGGATCTGGGGGGGAGTTTATTTTTGGTGCACTTTGGGAAAAAACTGACATCACAATTGAGTCCGCAGCGGTCCAAAACCCCCAAAACGACTGTCAATTCGTCCATTTTGGACACAGTTGATCTAGAGGGCAAATTTTTTTTGTTTGTACGATCGTTGTCTGCACGCCGTTCGAGGTAAAAAAATTCATAAAAAAATATTTATTTTTTTCTGCATAAAAAATTGCAGTTTTTTCAATTGTTGAAAAAAAAAAAATTAAATTATTTAAAAAAAAACAGCTTTGCAAAAAGTTTTTTTGTTTTAAAAAAAAAAATTTAAAAAGGGGGGTACCCTATGCAGGCTCTATGCAGGTTCATACCTGCGCAGACCTATGCAAAGACCCGCGCCCTCATAGGGTGCAGTGGGGGTGGGCCCACGTGCCTCCCCAACCAAATTTTTTTTTTTTCATTGTTTTTTTAATTCAAAAAAAACGTTTTTTTTTTTAAATACGCTAAATTGTGCAAATTCGGTGATGACCAAATGGCCGTCAAATTTAACCTCACAATTTTGCTACAACGGCCATTTGACCGTCAAATTTAATACAGCACTGGTTTTTTCCTCCTTTGGACCTATTTTCTTCCATAGCCCATAACTTTTGCCCACAGTGTCGAAATCGGGCAAACGAGATATCATCGAAAAGAGGATTCAGAGCACTTTTCAGTGGTGTAGGTATTTTTTGGATATTTTTTTATCAGGTCCTTGTTATTTTCAGTCAAAGTCAGCTCTTCTTTTCGGGTGTTGCCTTCAGTGTTTTCGACATAACTTTTGAATATGATGTCGAAAATAGGCAAACGAGATATCGTCGGAAAGCTAGTTCTGAGCTCTTCACATTGGTGCAGGTGGTTTCTAAATTTGATTTTTGGTTTTTTCCAGAATTCTTTCTTCTCAGCAGTTGTCCTTTTTGGACCTTATGGGCTCACATTGCATGTTTTTTTTATCATCCGTAAACGCACTAAAATAAAGTGCCTCAGCTTTGTATGTGTATTTTTACGATTCTTGCACATTGCTTTGTGCCTTATTGTACTTGCACTATGTTATAAAGTGCCATGGGGGGGTTTGATGTTATGCCTTTGTTTGTAATCATACCTATGTCAAGTGAGTGTCCCTTCCACGACAACAACCTCATGTGTGTGCCTTTGTTTGCACACCCTTTATATATGCTTGTACCTTCATGTTTGCACATTCAGATGTTCTTGATTCTTCTTCATGCACTACATTCAAACATTTCATTTTAGTGTACCTGTCATACCTCTTCCTTGTCAGCATTATGGGGGGGTTTCTACTGTTGGTGTTAATGCTTCCTTGGTTTCGTTGGAGTGAGCTATGTATATAGTATTTTATCCTATGTACTAGGCGAATGCAACAGTTAGTTACCCATTCATTTCGATGAGATGGAGCACTTACCATATGGACACTCTTGCATTCCTATTTCTGGAGGCAACCTTCCATTTTCACATGATTAGTTCTTCAGACTTTTGGTACCTTTGCCATATGTATTTTTGATTTTTAGGTGTTTGCCGTCTGATTCCAGTAGTGTCATTGGGGGCACTCATACAGATTCTTGTCCTCTTGTTCCTGATCATCATCTGTTTTCAGCGAAGGTTCTTGTTTCAGCATTTCAATAATCATTCTTCGATAGAGTTTGTAGTTTCTTCATGCTTCTGTGGCATTCATCCTTTGTTCCTATCTTTTGGGACAATTTCTTCTTGATTGAAGGCTTCTTCGTCCTTCACTTGTATTTCTCTTTTTGGAGTAGAGTTTTTCCCTTGAGGTTTTCTCTATTTCTCCACTTTATAGAGATTTGGTTGTATTTGGGTTCCTGATCTGGCCTTATTGCCAGGACCCATTGCTTCTGCTTTCAGTAGCTTCTTCTAGGTTTTAGCTTCTCCCTAAGTCTAGCTTAAGGGGGGGTGTTAGAGTAATTGGTTATTTACTTGATTAATTAAACAATATTTATTTAATTAATTAAAGTTTTCTTTTATCTCTTTTACACTTAAGCTAACATTAGGTGCATAATAATTAATTTTTTTATTAATTATTAATGTGCAAGCCTAGGGTTTTCCTTTTTAGGGTTTTTTGACCTATATGTGGTTTAAAACTTCTCTTTTGTATCATTATTCTTTTACACATTTGGATAATACAGAGCTCCACATCTTTGAGCATTTGTCTGTGTTGCTTCTCTTTGCTTCTCCCTGTAACATGTATTCTTTGCTTGCAGAGATCACTGGGCTCCTATGAAGTTGTATTTGCTTAACTTCTACATTCTTGTTCCTACATATTACATTGGTTTTCCTTAGATCTCTAATAGAAAACTCTCTAGGCTTGCTATTTTTATTATAATTTTTGTGAAGCCTGTTTTGGTATGCTTTGACATTATTGAGGGCATTCAAGAATTTTTCATCTAAATTTTGTAGTTGTTGAAGGCGTGTCACCTGATATTCATTGTCTTCAATGAGGTGTTGTAGAGAAATGATCAAGGATGGGAGCTCAAACTCGATTAGAAAGATGGATTCAACACCATATACTAGGGAATAAGGTGTGGCTCCAATGGGTGTGTGGATACTAGTGTGGTAGGTCCATAAGGCAAGATTGAGTTGTAAATGTCAATCTCGACCAACTTCGTTGATAGTTTTCTTTAGAATTTTTAGGATTGTTTAGTTTGTGGCCTCAACCTGGTCGTTTCCTTGTGGGTAATATGGAGTGTAGAAGTGATGTTGGATGTGGAATTGCTGACACAAATTACAAACATATTAGTTCTTGAAGGAACATTTGTTGTTTGTGACTATGATGGCAGGGATACTAAAATGACAGATAATGTAATGGAGTATGAATTTAGAAATTTTTTTTCTTATAACATAGGTCATAGGTGTGGCTTTGATCCACTTAGTGAAATACTCAATGATGTTTATTATACATTTATGAACATTTGATGAAGTAGGATGTATCCTTCTAATGAGGTCTAACCCCCATCGTGAGAAAGGCCATGTAGTAATTATAGGCTATAACTCTTTTGATGGTGTGTGAATCAGATTAACATGTTGTTGACAGGGCTTGCAAAATTTCACCATATTATTTGTATCTTGTTCCATTTTAGGTCAATAATATCTTGTATGCAACAACTTCTTAGATAACGATGGTCCACTAGAATGGACCCCACAAACACCTTGATGCACTTCACTTAGGATAGTTTGAGCTTCTTCCGAGTCCAAGTATCTCAGGAGGGTGCCATCAAAAGAGCGACGGTAAAGGGTGTCTCTGAGGATAGTGAAACGAGATATTTTTACGAATGAAGGATTATCATTGTGAGGATGATAGGTTAGGGGAAATGGTGTTATTATTCAGGTATTCATATATGTCCTAGTACTAAGGGGAGTCAAGACCAATAATGTCACAAATAATTTTAGATTCTAAAATATCATAAGTAGGAACAACAATTTGTTCAATTAAGAACTCATACTACTGGTTATTTTGTGGAACATCAACAAGGGAACCAATGGTAGCCATGACATCAGTTGATTTATTGTTTATTCTAGGTATCTTATCAAACTAGATTTATGTGAAGTACTCTTTAAAGATTTCCATTATGCATTTATAGGGAAATAACTTGTCATAATTTGTTTGATACTCATCATTTACCTATTTGATGACTAATTGAGAATCACTGTAAACTTGTACTTTTGTGATTTTCTATTAGATGGTAAGCTTTAGTCCCGTTATCAGTGCCTCATATTTGTCTATGTTGTTTGTGCAAGGAAATACAATTCTATAGGACTTAGGGATAAAATATCCTTGAGGTGTTACAAAAAGTACCCCAACCCCTGAACCATGCTATGTAAAAGATCCATCGAAGTACAAATTCCACTATGTGCCTTTTTCGATATTCAAAATATTCTTATCGAGAAATTTTGTCAATAATGGGTGGTTATCTAGTAAAGGGGCTTCAACAAGTTGATTAGAAACTAGTTGTCCTTTGATATATTTTCTATCTACATACTCGATGTCGAATTCACTTAGAATCATGATCCATTCAGTCATTCTTCTTGTAAGAGTTTCCTTTGAAAGTAGGTACTTTAATGGATCTACTTTAGAGATGAGCTGAGTTATATGATTAAGCATGTAGTTGTAGTTTATTAGCATAGAAAACTACTTCCAAGCATGCTCTCTCTATTGGGGAATAGTTCAACTCACATCCAAATAGTGTATGAGATATGTAGTATATAACTCTTTCCTTTCCTTTTTCACCATGCTGAGCCAATAATGCCCCTAGTGCCACTTGAGTAGCTGATATATAAAAAAGAAGTGGTTTATATGATTGGGGTGGCACTTGGATTGGTGGTGATGCAAGATAATCCTTAAGTTGTTGGAAGGCCTGCTGACAGTTGTTATCCCATTTGAATGTAATATTCTTGCGGAGTAGGTGGGAAAAATGGTTGATATTTGTCAGCCAACTGTGCAATAAATCTTCTAATTGCTTGTAGTTTTCCTTGCAAACTTCAAAGTTGTTTGATGTTCCTTGGTGGAGGCATTTCCATTATTACTTTTACTTTGGATGGATCTACTTCAATACCTCGATGGGAGACAATGAATCCCAAGAGTTTTCTAGATGTGACAACAAACACACATTTCTTGGGATTAAGACGTAATTTGTATTTTTCCAGCCGATCAAATATTTTCTCAAGCACTTCAATGTGTCATTCTCTTGTTTTTTATTTCCCTAAAATATCGTCCACATAGTTCTCAATGATATCATGTAGCATGTCATGGAAAATAACAGTCATTTCCCTTTGGTATGTAGCTCCTCATGTGTTCTTCAACCCTAAAGGATTTGCTTGGAAACAAAATGTTCCCCATGGAGTTATGAAGGTTGTCTTATGTTGGTCCTCTTAAAAAATTTGAATTTAATTATATCCTAAGAACCCATCTATGAGGGATAACATTTCATGTCCTATTGTGAGAAACACAATGATGTCAATGTTTGGCAATGGGAAATCATCTTTTGGGCATACCTTATTGAGATCCTTGAAGTTAGTGTATATGCGGATGGCCCTAGTAGGTTTAGAAATAGGTACAATGTTAGAGACTGACTCAAGATAGTCAATAGGTTTCATGAATCCCGCTTCCAAGGGATTTTGTAATTCTGATTTTACCAAGAGAGCAATCTAGGGGTGCATCTCACGGAGTTTCTGCTTAACTGGTTTTGCATCAAGGTAGACTACTAAATGATGTACCAAAATGGATGGATCAAGACCTAGCATATTTACATATGTCCAAGCGAAGTTGATGGATCTTCTTTTAAGGAAGTCTTCTAATTTTTTATTAAATGCCTCTTCTAGTTCTTTGGATATGTACGTGATTTTGGGTTCTTCACTTGTTCCCAAATTGATGTCTATTATATCTTCAATTACCACTATGGATGCATCATGATGTTTGGGAATCAAATCAAGTGCCCCATCCTCTAACACCCTAGAAAGGTTTTCATTAGAGGATATGTCTTTTATTTTTACTTTTTCATGATCCAAAAGCGCCTCATCGAGGTTTTCAATAAGGGATCTTTCTTTTTTATTTTTTCATTTTTTATTATTTTTATGATTGAGGCACGTGATTTGTTCCCCAAAATAGGCATCCTTATGCAACTTTATTTGATGTTCTTGCTTATGATACGCTATGGGTATGTAGTCATGAACTCCCTTGATTTTTTCTATTGCTTCATCATTTTGGATTGTATCTATTATGAGAGGTCCTTGTTGGTCCCAATCAATTAGTTTAGTATATACAAGTGGGAGGTCATTGGATGAAATTATGCTTTATATGTGGTCTATGTCAAAACATTCGGCAATAGTTTTCAAGGATTCTTTAATGTACTCTTGATAGCTTTGACCAGTAAAAGTATTATTGTGTTGAGGTCTTATGGTTACCAAATCAGTGGTCTGGAAGCCAAGTCCTTGATGATCCTTATATTCTCAGAGTTTGATAGGTTCCATTATTCCTTGCTTTTGTGCCCCCAGTCCTTTGCCTTTGTAGCCAATATGTTTGCGCAAGTCATGTATTTTAGGATATCGATAGATTTCAAGGGAGGGTAGTGATTGTTCATCTTCTTCCTTATATAACCATGAAGAGGCATCCATGTCTAGGCCCAAGTCTCTGTTGTCTAGAAATCCCCATTTATTGAAATTCTTGAAGGTTTCTTTTGGCTTCAAGTTGAGTGTGTGACCATATGATCGTGGGGAAGTAGGGAGTTGTCCTATACAGAAGGAACCTTGGATCCCATACTGTCCACATCCTTTATCAGTTACTTTGACCTTGATTTGAGGGATGGAATGTGATATTGATGATGGTTGCAAAGTGGATGGGTTAACATAGGTAGATGAGGTGGATGCTTTATCATTAATGGGGCAATGATGATAGCTTTTATATTTTCCTTCCAATGTTTTGCAATATTGGAAATATTGCGGGTAAGTGGGAATAGTGATTTATTTTCCATCATGTGAGAATTTTAAGCGTTGATGATAAATGGAGGGGATAGCTAGCATGGCATGTATCTAAGGTCGTACAAGAAGTATGTTGTATGGTAAGTCAAGGTCAAGTATTTGACATGTTTTTTCCATAATAGCCAGACAAACTTGAAAAGATAACTTGATGGTCCCTTCTAATTATCTTTCAGTGTCATCATATGCTTTTATTGTTATTTTCTTATGGGATCTATGACATCCTCTAAATATCTCAATTGTCTTATTAATTTCAAGGTGCATAGATTGAGTCTAGACCCACCATCTATTAAGACTTTTTTGATGTTATGCTTATGGACAATGGCTTCATTGTGCAATGGTTAATTATGAGGTATTTTAGAATGGAGGTCTTTATTGGTGAATGTTAAGTGGTGTGTGAATGATAGGTGTCCAATTATGGCTTGGAACTAATTGACGTTTATGTCGCTTGGTACCCTAGATTATTGAAGAGCTTTATCAAGAGCTTCTTTATGTGTGGGTAAGGTTCGAAGAATTTCCAAGATGGATATTTGCGATGGTGTTTTTCCAAGGCATTTGATGATATTATATTTATGAGTGGTTGATGGAGTAGATGATGAGGATGATGGTCCTTGTATTGTCACTCAACCTCGATGGGCGGTGATTGCACAATCAGATGCTTTGATGGTTATGGAGTTGCATTATTCAATTCATGCAATGGTCATGTCATGTGATGATGCATTAGTATCATTTTATGTATATGAAACATTTGTGTAAGAGGAGGATGATTTTATGTCATCATGTTGTGGGAAGGGTTGTGTGTATATGCCTAGTTGCTCATTTGGGGAGTTTTGATTTTGAATTTTGATTTCTCCCTTGTCAATAAGGTCTTGAATGTAGTTCTTTAATTTCATGCATTTTATTTTACTATGGCCCTTGATTCAATGATATTCACAATATTAATCCTCTCTATACCATTCTAGTTTTGGTTTTCTTTCATCAAGGGGTGTGATAATTGGATATTTAATTAAGTTTTCTTGTGCAAGTTTATGAAATATAACATCAAGAGGTTCTCCCAAAAGGGGTATATTTTCGCTTGGTTTTATTTTTTATTTATTTTTCCTTGGGGGATAGTGATAGTATTGGTGTTGCCTTTTTGTTGTAATGTTTGTGTTAGAATCTGAAAAGATGAATAACCCAAAAAACTAGTGCAAATAAATAGATAGGAAACTGTGAAAGAAAATGACAAAAGATCAAAATAGAAACACAAAGTTAGTCTCCATGAGAGTAATGCAAAATATCCAAAAGAAAAATAGGATTATGAGGATTCAAAATCAAAGATGCAAAATACAAGAAAGGAGGTGAGTATAAATAGACTATGTGAGAGGGGAGAGGTGGAAAATATGACCAATGGGAAGAACCCACCATAATAGCCTAAGATAGGCAAGTGTAACTCCCATGGAAGATGCAAAAACCTTGCACCAAATCACATTAATACTAACATAATTAAACCTAAGAAATCTTGATTAAAGTGTAGGAAAAACCTAGGAATATAGAAAAATAAATAACCCAACTAGGAAAAAAAAAACCTACACTAACACCCCCCCTTAACCACAGCTTAAGAGGATGAAAAATATGATGGGTCCCAGAAAATGAGGCCATGTTAGGTACCCATGTACATATCAAAGTCCCCCCCAAAGGAAGAATAAGCCCCCCCAAAAATATAGAGAGAAGAAAAGGACTAAGTAGCCCCCCTAGAAGAGGACACCAACCAAACCCCAAGCAAAGCTCACAAATGAAGGAACTTGCTCTGAGTGAAGGGTTTGGTGAAGTTGTCTGCAATATGATATGATGTCAAATAGTACTTGATATCAATAATCTCACCATGAATCAAATCCCAAATGTAGTGCATGTGGATCTCGATGTGCTTGGTCCGCTGATGATGGACTAGATTGGGAGAGATCTGAATTGCACTCTGGTTGTCACAATGGATGACTGTGGGCTTCCAAAAGGGAATGCCAAACTCAGTGAGAATTTTTTGAAGCTAGATGGGCTCAGTAGAAGCATTAACTGCTCCTCAATACTCAGCCTCTGTAGATGAAAGAGCAATAGCAAACTGCTTCTTGCTCGACCAACAAACTAGACCAAAAGCAAGGGAGAAGCAATATCCTAAAGTAGAATTGTGATTTTGAGAATTGCATGCCCAATCTGAGTCTATGTGTCCCACCAAGTCAAAATCGATGCCTGTTACATAGTGAATTCCATAATTGTGAGTACCCTTGATGTAATGAAGAATCCTCTTAGCTCCCTTCCAGTGTAGCTCATGTGGCTCCTGCATGAATCGAGAGACCATGCCTACTACATATGAAATGTCAAGCATTATATGAGTCAATTCGATGAGACTACCAACAAGCTATCAATATAAAGTACCATCAACCAAGGGTGAAGAACATTTAGCATCAAGTTTGACTCCTAACAAAAATGGAGTCGGTGCAGGCTTACAATTGGTCATGTGAAACCTCTGGAGCATGTCAAGTGCATACTTATACTATGCAAGAGTAATACTTGATGAATACTGAGTGATATCAATCCCCAAGAAGTAGTGCAACAAGCCCAAGTCTAACATCAAAAACTGATCATGAAGGGTAGTTTTCACTGCTCGAATGGTGGATGAGTGACTCCCTGTGATAAAAAATTCATCAATGTAGAGAACCAAGAAGGTGTGAGTATCATCCTTCTGTAATATGTAGACATTAGGATCAAAATGGTATCGAGTGAACCCTACTTTTAGAAGGAAGGAGTCCATCTTGGTGTACCAATCCCGAGGGGCTTGTTTGAGGCCATAGAGGGACTTCTGAAGATGACATACAAGTGAAGAATCCTAAACAAATCCCTATGGCTGCTTCATGTATATCTCCTCTTGAAGATCACCGTGAAGAAAAAAACTCTTCACATCCATCTAAAGAACATCCCATCTATGCGATGCAGCTATGGAAAGAACAAGTCATATGGAATTCATTTTGGAAACTGGTGCAAAAGTCTTAGAGTAGTCAATCCCTAGAACTTGGGAGAATCCTTTGGAAACCAAGTGAGCCTTATGCTTGTCAACCGACCCATCTATTGCATATTTTGTTTGATAGAACCACTTGCATCGAACAAGTTTCCTTCCCTTAGGAAGTGGGACAAGATCCCAAGTGTGGTTCCTTTCCAAGGAACTGAACTCTTCTTGCATGGCTGCATCCCACTCGGGGACACTAGAAGCTTCCTGAAAATTCTGTGGGTCAAAATTTGGAGCAAGAAAGGCATGTGGAGCATCCTAAAACTATGATCATGTTCTCCTATGATTTGATGGATCCCCTACCCAATCACCTGTTGATTGCAAAGTTTGACGAGCCTAAAGAGGCCCTATGGCTAGAGAAGGTGGAGAATCATCATCCTCTGAAGATGAACTGGGTGCATCTCATGATCACTATCATCATCTGAAGTGGAGGAAGAAGAATCCTCATCATGATCTAAAGTGTTATGAACCTCTGAAGAACTATCATCATGATACAACGACTCCAAGTTAATGGTGTTATGAGAAGTGTTGAGAGAAGGACTAGAAGTACTCTCCTCAAATTGAACACTCCTCTCAATGAACAACTCATGTGTGGTAGGATGAAGAAGCCTATAGCCTTTGACATCATTTGGGTAACCAAAAAATATGCAAGACTTGCTCTGTGGATCCATAGCCTTACATTTCTCTGCTGGAATGTGAGCCCATGCATTAGAGCCAAACACTCGAAAGTGCTTAATTGACGTTTTCCGACCGGTCCAAGCTTGAAAAGGAGTTACACCCGTTACAACTTTGTGGGGAACGTGGTTTTGGATATAACATGCACAGTTAATGGCTTCTACCCAGAAAGGTGGTGCCAAAGACTTGGAGTGAATCATACAATTAGCCATCTCTTTCAAGGAACGATTCTTTCATTCTGCAACTCCATTCTACTGAGGATTGTAGGGGACTATATGTTGCAAATCAATACCTTCTAAAGCACAATACTGCATAAATTTGTGGTTGACATATTTCCCCCCATTATCTGTATGTAGAACTTTGATAGATTTTCTAGTTTTTTTCTCTGCAAAATCCTTATACTCCAAGAATGAATTGAAGACTTCAGACTTTTTCTTGAGAAAGTACACAATGGTTTTGTAGACATAGAAAATTGGCCGACACACTTGATCCTGATTAATAACATTGTTTCATCCTAATTCATACTCTCATCTTATCATCACCTTTCATCCCTTAATTAAATAAATCATTATTTATTTAATTATGTCTTTCTCCTTTGCTGATTAAATTAATCAATTTAATTTAATTAACCCTATATATCTGTTCATTTAAATAATTCATGTTATTTAAATTTAAGTTTCTAAAGTTCTATTATTAAATTGAATAAATTAAACCTTATTTGATTTAATCTAACATTATCCCCTTTAATTAAATAAATCAAAACATTTATTTAATTAAACCCTTCCTCTCAATTTTGATTTAAATCAATGCATAAATTTAAGTCTAAATTGTCACATCTCCTAATTCCTCATTACATTAATTAATATTTGATTAATTTAATCTTAAATCATGTCCCATCCTCTAGATTTTACCACTTGCACATGAAAATAGATTTAATTCATTTATTAAATCTCTATTTTCTCTCAACATGACATAAAAGGGGAATATTCCCTCAAATTTGAATTCAAATCCAAGTGGACTTAGTCCTTCCAACAAGGCATTTATTTCACCTTACAAGTCCTTTTTCCTTGAGCCGAGGAGCCATAACTCCATTTTCTTCCCTCTCCAACAAGTCATTTCACTAATTTTAAATTCCACCTAATAACATTAATTGACACTTTCATCAAAATGTGCACAACCTTCAACCATTCACATCTTGACAAGTGGCACTTGGCCATTGGATGTTGAATGATCCCACATTGCTCAATCTTGCTCATTCTTCCAATTTAAAAAATCTATAAATGAGAGACTCTTCCTCTCATTCATCATCCACAATATGAAAGCAAAGTTATTATCTTCAAGTGAGAGAAATTCTATTCATCTTCTTGAGCATTTGCCATCACCATAGCTAGGTTATTGCAGATTTTAGCAAAGAGCCACATTGTTTTTCACCATCAAGTGGATCAACTATCATCAAGCTTACAAAGGAGTTGGGAAAGGGCCAATTTCTACACATAATTGGCACCCATTCTCCCATGGGATCAAGAGTTTGCATCTTAGAATAGGATTTCATTGCTTTCTTTGTTCATTTTCTTCATTTTATTTCCTATTTGAACATTGCAAATGGATTTCATGGGGAATCCTTGTTCTTACTTGCATATGAACCTAATTATGTGTTTGTTTGTCATGTTTATGCATGTCTAGGATTGGGGTTCTCATTTTGGCACTAGAAGGAGGGAAAACTTGAAGAATCTAACACATTATTTGGTCAAATTCCGCTTTTTGTGTGTGTTTTTTATCTTCCCAGATCAAACAGAGCCGTTGGAGGTCAAACAACGCTGTTGTAGGTCAAACAACACCGTTGGAGGTCAAACAGAGCCGCTGGAGGGAATTACAACGCATTTGGAGTCTTTGTTTTTCCAAATAGAGCCACTAGTTTCACTAGAGTGCCGCTTGAAACTCAAACAGAGCCACATTTGCAAATAGCACTGTTGCAAAGGGCGTCGCCTTTGATTTCTTGCCTTTGCACTCAATCTTAAAATTGTCGTATCTTGGTCATTTTTTGGTCTTTTTCAGAGCTTTTGTTTTTGAAATGGGGTAGAATTTCATAAGCTATCCAATGGTATAGGTTTTTCTCAACTTTCATAGAGTTAAAATTTTCAAATTTTCACATAATCTCAAAATACCATGAAACTTGGTCTAAGTTTTAAGGTTTTTATGCTTAATGATTCATCTAACATTTTGAGCACTTTTGCAGGTTAGGAAATCAAAAAGGGGAGGAGGAAACCAAACTAAAGCTTCTTATGACATAATTTCTCTATTGTATCAAGTGTCTTTAGACACTCTTGGAAGCAATTATAATTTCAAGTTTAAGGATTTTATCCCTTAATGCTTTTAGGACACACTAAATTTCTTTTGGGCTCTAAAAAGAACACTACAAAAGCTTTCAATTTTTGCAACAAAGGGTTAAAAAGAACTTAGGAAAACTTACTAGATTTTGTTTAAGGTTAAAAATTGAATAAAACATCTTTCATCTTTCCTTTTGGTGCAATAAAAAGAATCAAATCATTTCTTTGTGGACTTAAAATGAACATGTGTTTTTGTGTCTGGTAATTTTTTTGCAAAGTAATTTCATTTAAAAAGGTGTATGCACTTCTCTCGCACTTCATGGCGATCTTGAGAATCAAAAGTCTTTCTGGTGACATTAAGTTGCATAAAAGATTGCCTCCACATTTCAATTTGGGTACTTAAAAATTGAACCAATCTTGCGAGTGTGAGTGTGGCATATTGTGAGTGTTCTCCCTTTGTTTTTCAATGAAGGCCGATTGAAGTACGAGATATGCTTTCTCACTTTTGTTTATCTTAGAGGGCCCGCCTGGTGGGAAAAAGCAATCACCCCAGGGAACGACACAACCGGGAACACGCTAAAGCCAAGCGAATTCCAACTGGTATATAAGTGTGGATTCTCGAGGAAAGTTCGAGAATCATGAGGATTATTTTGACAAGAAGGGCAACAATGGTCTCTCGTCATACTGGATAGTCCCCCACAAACAAAATGCCCACATTAAAACCCCTTGTTTAGCAAAAGGCCAAAATCCTTAACTATTTGTTGGTGCAAAATGTCTTGTCCTTTGAAGCCGCCCTGCGTATACATGCAGTTATGTTGTAGAGATGAAAAGTATGACATGAGAGATTCATGGGTACTGATGCTTGGCTGACCCGAGAAGCGAGTGCACTGTAAGGGGGAGCATGTGTGGTCAAGCATCTAATCATCCACATTGAATATGTGTAGCTAGATTTATCCAAGTGGGAACCCAACATATATTGTCTCTTCATCCTAGGATTGTGCATGTTCTTGAAATCAAAACACTTTGCTTGGGTCTCAAAACAATTGAAAAAAAATGTTCACAAAAGCTTCAAAATTTCAAACCCTTTGGGGGAAAAAAATACCCTTGACGAATCCAAGTGCTCTTGCTTTCCCTAGGGATTCCATCCTTAGAGGTTTCTAAGTGCTTGGGTTTAGTCATCATTTGTTTTCACTAAAGTCAACAAATAGGAAACTATTGCCATGATTTTCTCAATTTCCACATAATGGACCTTGTGGGATGAAAAGGAATTGAGACATAGACATTCAATGTGAAAATCTAATCAAGAAGTGGATGTGGTAAAAAATCAAGTCATTAACCAAGATAGAATCAATTGAACCCCACACACGTGCTGGTTTATCTTTTGTCTTATAGTGTTTTGAGCAAACATTGGTCTTTTCATTTGAAATGCTATTAGGGAAAAGCATGTTCTTCAAAACTTTGGTCTTGTAAACAAGTCCCTCTTAGGTTCATTTAGGATCAAAATCAATCATTCTCATCCATCCCTCAACCATCAAAATCTAATCCCATCTCACCAAAAACTTTTGGAACCTTGGAAAACATCACTTATGTTATACTTTTAGGAAAAATCAACATCACCTTGTTTGACTTAACACACTTAGTCAAATTATCAATTCTCTTGAGTGAATTTACCTCTAGGATAACACAACTTCCGAAGGTTTAAAAGTTCAACATCACTTTGTTTGGCTTAACACACAGTCAAATTATCCAATCCAAAATCAACTTCTTTGACTTAACACACTTAGTCAAATTATCCTCAATCAAAATCAAAATCAAAACAAGTCCTAAAGTCTAGCATTGATCCAAAGTTCCTAAAAGTTTAAACACCCATATCATTCACCCCTTTCATCCTTCATCTCATCATTGGTCCTAAACCCCTCAGAGGTCAAAAAAGTCAAAACACAAGATGAACATGGAATATAAACTTGATTCATCCATCATGAGTAGTCCAAGTCAACCAAACTACCAGGGCCTTACAATACCAATTGATTTTCAAAATTCGCATTTGTACAATCCATAAATGGGATCATTATCTCCTACAATCCATGGTTTAACAAGTGTGAGTTTTCCCAATCTAAATTTTGGAACATATTTTCCTATGGTAGACTTAAATCAAAGTCAAAACTTATAAATCTATCAACCAAACAATCAAGGCATGAGCCTTCCTCCTTTACCAACCGCCAATCAACCAAATCCAAGCAATACTCCAATCATAAAGAAAAACATCATACCAAATCCTCTCATCTTTCCATCAATATCGCAACAACAGGTGGCAACCATTCAAGAAACCCCAACAATCAACACCATTCCCAATCAACTGCCAAAACATAACATGGAAAATTCATTCTCCATCGTGTTGCAAGCCGCTCGACAAGTTGCCCGCCAAAAGGCGCTCCAAAACCAACAAGCTGCACAAGCCACACAAGCTGCATAAGTTGCACAAGTGGCACAAGCAGCCCAACACCAGGCTCAACAGGTGCAAGCACAATACCAGGCACAATTGCAAGCAATCCATCAACAAGTCTTGTAAGATTTCCAGGCACAACAACAAGTAGCTCAACAGAAAGCCCAACAACAAGCATTGTTGGCACAACAACAACATGACCAACAACAAGCATTGTTGGATCAACAACAAACATAGGCATTACTCGCTCAACAAAGCTTATAACAGATTCCCACCATGATGAGTTAGAGGACATATCTCAAGAATTTATTATAAAGCATGATCAACATCTTTCACCAAGGTCTAGCAATGATCATTTCCAAAACATATGGACATCCTTTGACCTCATGAAATTTGAGAAACTTCCTATGCCCAATGAAGATATCCAAGAAACCTTTATAAGCAATCCATTCTTTGAAATTTACCCATCCCAAGAACTTGATCCAAAGCATGTTGAAAGCAATTCTGAAATCATCCGAGATCAAGAATTTGTATCTCCAAGCTACTACAATGATATAATGGACACCCTCCTATCTATACAAGATGATTACATCCACATAGTACATACTCCTCCATCTACTTGTGAGATTCTTTCCTTGGATGGACACGTAAATGATCTTCATTCAGAACAAGATTCCTTTACTCCTGACATTATTACACAAAAAGAGCAAGATATTGATTCCTACAGTCAAACTCAATTGTCAACATTAGGATCGGATATATCCTAAATTTAGACTGAGGACATCATGTATGAAGATATCCAGTATTATCCACTCAAGGGAACATGTCAAACAGAACAAGATATTCCAGAGTCAGTAGAGCAGCAAATTGAAATGACGTCATCTGCAGTGGTCATTTTTCAGAGAATGCATTTTGAACGAGACATCTCAAAAAAGGGAGAATCAAAGAACAAAGATGCTACTACCACCATACTGGGGGAAACTTTGTCTCAAGAAAATTTCAACATATGGAGCACGAAGAATCCTTATAATGAAACCAATGCCAATACTACAACTAGCCATGTCACAAATCTTCATCCACCCATCACCCCATCCACAAATTGGGACCAATTTCAAAAGAAAGATTTGAATTAAAGCACAAAGAACATTATTAAAGTAAAAGAAGATAAGAAGCATATCAAACAAATCAAATATATATGGATGCCAAAAAATACAAAGAAATATGATCCCTATCAAATTCCCTTAGTCAAAGAAACTATGGGGAAAAATAAAAAAGGGAAAAGTATCCATCAAAGATGTCCACAAAAGAAAAAGTAGGCTTCTCAAGCAACATACAAAGTATATTGAGTTGTTGGTCCTAATTCCATGCACACTTCCGTATCCACCCATCATTGCTCATCTTCCCAAGTTTGGAGAGTTAAAGGTTCCAAACTATCAACCAATCCATATTTTATTCCTAAACACACTCCATCCATGCCTCCATGCATGATATAAAATTCTCACATTGACCAAGTGTTGGCAACGACCCTTCATCATAAGGATTCGGAAGGCACTCTATCGGGATGTGTGCACAAAGACAAAGTTAACTCTATTATCAACAAAGCAGATCAGGAATCTCAAAAGTTGCATTCAAGTGCATGTATCTTGGCAAAGAAACTTATTCAAGTAGGATATCGATGGCACATTATGAAAAAAGAATCTATATTGACAGAACCAAGTGGTTCAACATGTGCTTAAAATCTTTCGGCAAAAAATCCAAAAAAAAACAAAAATATAAAAAATCCATAAAAATGAAAAAGGATTGAAAACAGTAAAGATAAAAATTATCCTCTAGTGAAAACCACTTTGGTGGCACTTTGGACAAGTACCATGATGAAAACCTGGCAAACAGGCGTTATGTGTAGAATCAAGCATCTACGTGCGCCAGTTCAGGTGAAAGCATCTCATACCATCCATAATAAATCCAACAACCATTTATCCAATCCATGTTCATATATCTGCATCCATCTTCCAAATTATCTTGATCTTGACCAATTTTGGTGCAAACTTCACACTTGCTATGGTAGACATCTTGACATGGGTCATTTTCATTGATCCTATCCTACCCAACGTTATTTGAGCCTTGAAGAATTATCCAAATAAACATCCACTATCTGAACCCCTTATTCTATCACAAGATAATCCTTGGCATCCTTTGCATGCTTACCATATCCATCCATCCACACACCTATCGAAGAATCCACCCATGGCCTTCCATACGTTGCTAGACACTAAGGGTAGATATTTATATCTTGCTTCGGGAATAAATCTTGATATATATTGTCCAAATTATGTGGTGATCTAAACATTGGAAAACATGAAATCAAATTGGTGAAAGCATTTGTGAGAAAAAAATCAAAATCACTAGCCCATGACATATTTTGACGAGAAGATGTTCCTTGTCAAGCTTTATCTTTCATCGAACATCAAACTGAACAATCAATATCAGTTGCATCTAATGTGTACTTCAGCGTCACATCAAATCATCAAAACAATTTTGTTCCAAATCAAGCTTCATCAATCTTGATCAATCAAAATCCAATCAATTCATCATCACCTCAGGATATCCTTCCCAATCCTCATGTTGCTTAACACTATCCTTGCATTGTTGTGTATCCTCAACAATGTTATCATCATTGATCTGATCAATCAAACATAGCTTGGTTTTCAACAAAATCCCAAACAGAGCACTGGTATCATCACATATCCGTATCCAAATCGTCAAAATCATGTGAAAATTCAAAAACATTCAAAAAATAAAAAATCCAAAAACATCTAAAGCATGTCAAAAATCTAGAAAATCAAAAAATAGAGTCATCTTGACCGAACTACGTCATTTTTGAGCTTGAACGTAGGCAAGGTTGATCTTTGATCATCCCCCGAGACATTTTAGGTCAGTGCTTTAGACGTCTAATGCAATGGCAATCTGTTTTCCCATCTATCTCATCATTGAGTCAAGTCTGTCGTTAGTCGAACTACGTCGTCTCTGAGCTTGAATGTAGGCAAGGCTAATCGTTGATCATCCCCCGAGACATTTTAGGTGAGTCCTTTAGGCATCTGACACAATGACAATCTATTTGCCCATCTATCTCATCATTGATTCAAGTCAATTGTTAGCCGAACTATGTCATCTCTGAGCTTGAATGTAGGCAAGGCTGATCTTTGATCATCCCTCGAGACATTTTAGGTCAGTCCTTTAGGCATCTAACGAAATGGCAATCCATTTGCCCATCTATCTCATCATTGAATCAAGTCTATTGTTAGTCGAACTACATGGTCTCTGCGTGTATAATGTAGGAAAAGCTAATCTGTTGATCAGCTCCTGAGACCCCTAGGATAGGTCTTTAAGTTAGTCTCTTGGTCAAATCTTGAAAATACCAAAAAATTCAAAAATTCAAAAATAAAAAAAGCCTCAAAATATTTCAAAAAAACCTCAAAACATCCAAATATATGAAAAACCCAAAATGGTGCACCCATCTCATCTCGCTATCACCTGAAATAATCATCACTCATGATAAATCATCATCGCCTTCATCCTTTGGTGAGTCAGTCAGAAGCAAGTCTAGCAGGTTCAAAAGTGAACACCTAATCATCAAAGTCTCAAGTCTAGGTCAGTAAGCAAACAAGTTGATCAACTCAGAGTATCAATAGATTATCATCCAATCAATCTCATCAAAACCCTGATCACAACATGTCCTAGGATGCATCCTTCCCATGATGGACATCAACATCAGGTATCCCACTATATTTTAGTCTTGGCTAGTGGTATGAAGAACATTAGCTTGTTTGTTTACTTTATCCTTTCTTTGGATTTATCTTATTACGCTCATTCCAAGGACCTCTCGATGATGCCTAATCAAAATAATTTTAGAGAGAAAGGAATGGGGCAACGATCATTATATTTTTTATCTGTTGTGCTTGTTGGATATTCTTGTAAAATAACTTGGCAAATACTTGCTTTGTTAGGTGCATCCTAGCAAGGTTTCTGTATGTCAAGTGTGAATAAGAATACTCCTATCTGATTGTCGAGTTAGAGTCCATTACACTAGGTACAATGCCATCTTGGTTCTGTATACCTTGATGCATCGTACCTATGTGTGTTATCAAACATAAAGTAATTGGCCCTTTTAAAATCCTGACTCCTGGTAAGCAAATCATCACCATCATCATTAATAACGTAGGCTTGTTGGATCCTCTTCTCATCATTCTTTTCTTCTTATTCTTCTATCTTTACTAAAATTTCTATCCAAAATTGGTGTGTTGTATCAAAATATACACGAGGCTACCCATGGCCGATGGCTGTCTATACATCATCAAAATTGTCTACGTCAAATGTCTAATCTTTCTAAAGAATTATCTTTCCTCCTTTGATGAGTAGAACCACTCCTCTCGCATTTTTATCGCGATCTCGATTGAAAAATTAGCATTTATGTCTGATCTCTCGAGGGGGCAACATATCAACATAATTCTTCCACTGGGGCAACAGTGGGACATTCGAAAAAATTGAGAAATTTTGAACTTTGATCACAGTAGTTTATTCTTTGAACCAATACAACGAGTGCATTGCTTCAAAGAGGGGCAAAATGTAGACATGAAAAATTAACTGACACACTTGATCCTGATTACTAACATCGTTTCATCCTAATTCATACTCTCAGCTTATCATCACCTTTCATCCCTTAATTAAATAAATCATTATTTATTTAATTAGGTCTTTCTCCTCTGCTGATTAAATTAATCAATTTAATTTAATTAACCCTATATATCTGTTCATTTAAATAATTCATGTTATTTAAATTTAAGTTTCTAAAGTCCTCTTATTAAATTGAATAAATTAAACCTTATTTGATTTAATCTAACATTATCCCCTTTAATTAAATAAATCAAAACATTTATTTAATTAAACCCTTCCTCTCAATTTTGATTTAAATCAATGCATAAATTTAAGTCTAAATTGTCACATCTCCTAATTCCTCATTACATTAATTAATCTTTGATTAATTTAATCTTAAATCATGTCCCATCCTCTAGCTTTTACCACTTGCACATGAAAATAGATTTAATTCATTTATTAAATCTCTATTTTCTCTCAACATGGCATAAAAGGGGAATATTCCCTCAAATTTGAATTTAAATCCAAGTGGACTTAGTCCTTGCAACAAAGCATTGATTTCACCTTACAAGTCATTTTTCCTTGAGCCAAGGGGCCATAACTCCATTTTCTTCCCTCTCCAACAAGTCTCACTAATTTCAAATTCCACCTAATAACATTAATTGACACTTTCATCAAAATGTGCACAACCTTCAACCATTCACATCTTGACAAGTGGCACTTGGCCATTGGATGTTGAATGATCCCACATTGCTCAATCTTGTTCATTCTTCAAATTTAGAAATCTATAAATGCGAGAATCTTCCTCTCATTCATCATCCACAATTTGAGTAAACTTATTATACTCAATTTCATCTTCAAGCATAGCCATTTTCATCTCTCTTTATCAAGTTCTTAGCTAGGTTATGCAGGAATTCAATCAAAGTGGATCAAATCTTCATCAAATCATCATCAAGCTTACAAAGGAGTTGGGAAAGGGCCAATTTCTACACATAATTGGCACCAACTCCCCCATGGGATTGAGTGTTTGCATTGCTTAATTAGGATTTCATTTATCTTTTATGTTTTGTTCTTCATTTTTCCTATTATTGAGTATTGTAGATGAATTTCATGGGGAATCCTTGTTCTAACTTGCATTTGATCTAATAATGTGTTTGTTTGCCATGTTTGTGCAAGTCTAGGATTGGGGTTCACGGGTGTAATTGGAGAAATCATCGATGAATGTCAAAACATATTGAACTTTACTGAAAGATGGTTGTGGACATGGCCCTACCAAATCACTATGTACCAACTCCAAAAGATATGCGGCTCTCCAAGCTTTTCCTTTTTCAAACTTCTCTTCAAGATTTTTTCCAAGAATGCAACCATGACAAACACCTTTAGAAAAGTGAACTGTAGGCAATCCTGTAACCATATCCTGTTTGTTGAGCTGCTGCAAATAACGGTAGTTCAAGTGTCCAAACTGATGATGCCATAAATTACTCACATCATCTGAATGAGTGAGTAGAATAGTCGAGGGAGGATCGTGAACAAAGTGAGAGAACAAATAAAGTCGAGACTGATGATCTTCTCTCCCAACTGCAACTGTAGAATCATTCTCAATCTCATGAATCACCTGAAGTAATTTGATAGATAGATAGGAGATTAGTTGATAATGAGGGCACACAAAGAACATCCTACAATGTTTCATTCCCCATATCAAAAGAACCTCTCCCACATACCTCAAGTGGAGTGTCACCACCCATCAAAATGGAAGGCATAGAACATGGCTCCATAGATTTAATTTCATCTTTAGTTGAAGTCATGTGGTGTGAAGCACCTAAATCAAGAACCCACGTGGATGGTGGAGAAGCAACAACTACAAGGGCCTTTCCCTTTCCTTTCCCCTTAATATTGTCTTTGGCCTTGTCAGAAACCTATTTTGAACTCTATTTGATGGAATCAGGAACACTGAGATTATTCTTCTGAATAATGTGTTTCAAATGATCCACTTGTTTCTTCACACACTTGTGCTCATCATGACCGAGTTTCTTACAATAGGCACATTTGACCTTCTCTTTCTTAGGCTTTTCGCCCTTAGAAGATTGGGTCTCATTGGTTGCTTTTGAAGCAACTAGAATCTGATCCTTTTTCTCCTTGCTATTCTTTTGTTTCTTATCCTTATTGTTACTACTTTGTCCTTTTTGTTCTTTTTTACCTTGGTTGACATTTAGGGAATGAAACTTAGAGGATTTAAGAGTGCCCATTTGGATTAGCTTATCTTGTTCCCATGTGAGAGAGATAGCGAAATCATCCAAAGATGGCATAGTGAACTATGTCCCAAGTGCACCCTTAGTAGCATAGAAGGTAGAAACAAAGATAAAATATTATGAACTTAGATTAGAGAGAATACTAAGAATCGGTTGTTCATCTTTCTTATCAATACCACATTGTTTTAACTATAGCCTTAGTGATTTCAATTTTGTGTTGAAATTGCCTAGACTTACACTAATTAGTTTATTTTCCAACATATGACCCCTCATTGAATCTTGTGTGCCAAATAGTGTTTCTAGCTTAAATGTCCAGATTTCATTTGGTGAATTCAAAGACTCAATGTGGAATAGTAAATCAGGAGAAATAGACAAACACAATGTTTCGTAGGCCTCATCACATTTGTTAAACCACTTAGGCTTATCTTTATCTTTAGCAGGTTCAGTTTCAAGTCCCATTTTTATCCTATGTAATCTAGCTTTCCTTAAGTAGATTGTCATGTGTGATTTCCACTAAAAGTAGTTGTAAGGAGTTAATATGGCTACTGTTGTTTGATCCATGATGAAGAAATGCAAAAAAGAGACGTTGAAAAGAAGATAACACACACAAGACAACCCCCCCCCTTTTAACTCAAATAAAGAACCCCCCAAGAAAATATGATTTGGCACTTTATAATTAGTACATTAACAAATTCCACTAGAAATAATACTTAGTGGTCTTGATCTCAATGCTTTATTAAATTCTCACACATTGGGTGTATGTTGAAAGTATAAAATTGGAGCTAATCCAAGTGAGACTAACAACACCATTGTGATCTACTAAAAAAATCATGCACTTTCAAAAAATGAATCACCTCAATCCGAGATCGCATGAGAAAGTTATGAGTCTTTGAAGTTCCCAAAACAAGAACTGTGTATTGTCACGGGTGAGAATCTACAATTTCTGAAAAATCACTACATCAAAACCAAAAAAGTATACATTGGTGCAAAGAGCACGAGAAAATAGCCCAAATAAAAATAAATTGCTTGAGAAACGGATCTAGTATGAGTGAGAACGAAGTGTTTGAAAACTGCCTTCAAATCTACAACTATCAACGGAGAGGGGGTCTTCTAAAATGTTTTGATTCAGTTTATACAAAATATGTAACCTGGATGCAAAAACTAGTAACAACCCAAATGGTTTTTTTTTGCTCCGAACGAAACCCAGATGACGGATTTTCTTTAAAATGTACAAAAAGTGTGGATCTAGTGTAAAATAATGCTCCCAACAACAAAAAAATTACCCCAAAAATGAAAAACGGCCTGTAAAGGCTCAATCAGCTACCTAAGTCAAGCAAAGGCATGCTAAAACCTACAATTTTAATAGGATCTTCATAAATCCTTTCAGATTCTTAAGATCATTCGAAAACATAAGAGAAGAGCATGGGAGATTTTGAAGAAAATTGCAACAAAGCTTATTAGCCCCCAAAAAATTCTCAAATAAGGAAACTATAATCTATATTGCACTAGAACTGCTCTGATACCATGTTAGAATCTGAAAAGATGAATGACCCAGAAAACTAGTGCAAATAAATAGATATGAAACTGTGAAAGCAAATGACACAAGATCAAAATAGCAACACAGAGTTAGTCTCCACGAGAGTAATGCAAATGCTCCATAAGAAAGATAGAATTATGAGGATGCAAAAGAAAAGATGCAAAATACAAGCAAGGAAGTGAGTATAAATAGACTATGAGAGAGGGGAGAGGTGGCAAATACGACCAGTGGGGAGAGCCTACCACAATAGCCTAAGATAGGCAAGTGTAACTCCCATGGAAGATGTTGACACCTTTCACCCACTCACACTAATACTCACATAATTAAACCTAAGCAAGATTAATTAAAGTGTAGGAAAAACCTAGGAATATAGGAAAATAAAAACCTACACTAACAGTTTGGGTATTGTTTGATGGGGTGCTTTGTACATTTTGAACATGTTTTATATCAGTTACTCCATCATTTACAACATTTTTATTTTAGATCAATACTTTTATCATTAGATGGTTGGCCTTTATCTTCTTGATATTTATAAATTTTGATTGCCCCTTTAAAGCTTTTTTTATGGTTAACCCTTTTTCAATAAATTCATCAAATGTGGTGACACATTGTAGTTGCAAATGTAGGGCTATCTTGGGATGCAAATTTTTGATAAAGATGCTAACCATTTGTTTTTCAGGTACTTGTAGGGGGAATCAAATTACAAGGTGTCTCCATATTTGAAGGAATGTAGCAAAAATTTCTCCATTATTAAATGTTTTGTTGTGCATGACTTAGCCAAGGTTATCTCTTGGTCAATATTGTATGAAAAGTGAGTCACAAATCGTTTGACTAAGTCAGTAAAGGATGTTATAGATCCTCGGGGTAAATGTGTGAACAATTATAAGGCTTGACCACCAAGGCTTCTAGGGAATAACCTCACAAGATATATACATTATTGTAAGCAACTTCTTGGCATGCCACTCTGAATTCTTTATGATGTTCAATGGGATTCCCTTTCCTTTTGTATTTTTTGAATTTTGGCATTTCATAATCCTTAGGGAAGGGGATGGAAAGTATGGATTGGTCAAATCGGTAAGGACATATGTCCTCATACCTATAAGTCTTCCTTGTTTGACCAATTTGGAGCCCTTCGATCATGTCTTTCATTTTCTGCAACTCTTGGGCTAAGTTGAAATTATTAAGTGGGGGTTTTTGGAGTAAGTGGTTATACATGTATTGGTATGAAGGTGTTAATGGGGGTTTTTGATGTATTGGTTATACTGTGGATGGATAGGTGTTAGGGGTGGATTGTTGATGTATTGATTCTATTGAGGGCTTGATGCTGAAGGATTATTAGGAGGTAGGGGTGGGGGATTGTTATGTAAGGTGTGTTGAGGTTGGGGGTTAGAGATTGGGGGATTATTAGTATTATGTGTGGGATTATTAGGAGGTGGGGGTGGGGGATTGTTGATTAAGTTGTTTAGTGGTGGAGGTTGAGATACATTAGGTCCTTTTTGCACAATGTAATTGGCATAGATGGATGAGGTAGGAAGAGATTGTGTTGGTATAGTTGGGTTGGTGGGCGCATAAGTGGCACGAGGGTTAGGAGGGATGGTGACCCTTAAGTGTGATGTAAGTGGGGGTAAATTGTCAAAAGGTTGTGTTGTGTTTGTAGAGGGGGTTGGATTGGTATTGGGTTGTGTTATGTTTGTGGAGGGAGGTGGATTGGTATTGTGTTGTGTACTAAGGACATGGTTAAAGAAATTGGTGAATGATGAAGGGTTGTTGGAAGGGTCGCCACTCCTTAGTTGTGAAATAACAAGGGAAGAGGGAATTTTAGCCCCTTGAGCTATGAGGTTGAGTACAAGTTGGTATTTTCCAAGTAGAAAAAGTCTCTCTATCATTTCTTGGTTATGGGGATTGGTAGAAATTTTTGTTAGTCTAGGGGATTCTTCTTGTGCATATACTGTTTCCTCATGGGGTGTTTGTGGTTGGGATGAGTTGGTATTGAAAAAGGCTTCTCCTTGAGAATCCATTAGCTTCTTTGCTTGTGATCTAGTGATTGGCATGCAAGACAAGGAATCCTTTAGATATTTTATGGGTGTTTAGGTGGACTTTGGACTAGATTTTGGACTTGGATTTAAATTTGGAAAAATTTAGATTTTTGACTTGGTTTAGACAATACTGAATGATTGAATGATATTTAGTTAATAGATCTTGTGGATGTTGGATATGATTAAGATTGGTTGATTTGATGATTGGCTTAGGATTGGGTGTTTGATTTAGGATGATTAGGATGGTAACAAGGATAAACCTTGGATGGAGTATATGTGAAAAATCATTTTTTTGCGACAAGGATTACAACCTAGATCCTTAGGATGTGGAGAGTTGGGATTTTATCTTTGTTTAATTAGGATAGGAAAGTTCCTAATCAAGGTTAGATAATGAATTATTTTGAAATAATTAACTTAAGGGAGCCAAATCCTCAAGCTAAATAATCCAAAAGGATGGGTTAACCAAGGATGTAACTTAAGATAGACAAGTTCTTAAGCTATCCCTAGATTAGTAGGATGATTAAGGATCAAGATTAAATCCTAATGATAAATTTGATTTGCAAGGATAAGGATGGGATTGGATGGGGATTCTTATGGGATGATTTTGGATTATAAGGATTGAATTAAGAAATATGTCCTAAGGTGACTTAAGATGATTAAATGATGAAAGTGGATTAATACCAAGTCCCAAATGATTATGGTGTCAAAAGGATGAGAAAGATGATTAAAATAATGAGGGTGATGAAAATGAGGGGGATAGTAAGATTATGATGGAGAGGTTAGTGATGAAGAGTTTTAAGGGCTTATTCTAAGTCCAAGAAAACTAGCCCAAATAATAGGGAGGGTGGGGGATTGGGGATGAAAATGAAAAGGTTTAGATATGGTAATGGGGTGAAAAATGATGGGGTAAATGATGGTCAGGAAATTATTGAGTTGTAGAATTTGATAGACCAATCAGGGAACCCTACGAGATCACTATTAGGAGGCTCAAGTTTTGTGGCCAAACGCAGGTGCAAATTTGCAGATAGAGCCAAACATAGGCGTAGTTTCAAAGGACATAGGCGTAGATATTTTTGATAGAAGTGTAGAATGGCAGTGGTGGTATGGTAAAGTGGAGATGCAACTTTTTAGAGCGTAGGCATGGGGATTTTTGTTGGAGGTGCAACAATTTTGGTCACAGGTGCAATTTAATAATCAAGAGTGTTTTGGAAAGAGATTTAGCAAATAATAAAACATAATGGCCAAGTTTGACAAACTTTTATAGGGTATGGTCAATCCTCAGTCCCTTGACTAATTTTTTTCCACTAGTATTGCACAAGAAGACACTCCAAGCACTTGTTCACAAACCTAAGCTATTCAAGTGGGTTTATAGACTAGTACATGCCCACCACCCAAGCAAGCTTGGGTTAATACTCCTTTATACTTGGGTGGATCACCCTTTCTCATGAAGGCGGATAGGTAGAGATCCAGTGACACAAGGTCATCAACGGATGCCATGGGCACACCTTCTCTCTTGGGAGACTTTCAATCCCACCCAAAGATTTCTATCTCAACCTAAGGGAGTATGTGGTGAGTAGCTTCAGGGTACAATTTGTATCCCTTGCACTACACTAGCTATGTTCAAAGGCCTTATCTAGGTTACACAATGTTTTTCTAAGGCATCCTCTAAACACCAAGAGGGTGCATGGGGCACAACCATGAACACTAGTCTATCACAAGCGTGGACCAGGAACTTTCAGTAGAAAGCTCGAACCAACCCTTCACTTCTAGCTTGGAATCACCCTAAGAAATCATAGCTTCACTATTTACAACACAACTAGATTGGGGTACAACTTTCGTTCTTCCCCTTTTTTATACTCTACCGATAACACATGGTTGAGGTCATCCCCTAGGGTGATGAAATCCTTAGGCGCCCCCCCTAAAGGGAAAGGTATCCTAGGTTTTTTTGATCCCCAAGATCGTACAAAGCGTGAGGGGAGAGCATATACACAAAACTAGCGCACCTTATGTTTACCTAAACAAACTAAACAAAATTAAGTGCAAAGATTTATGATTCCCAAGATCACTCTAAGTGCGAGAGGAGAGCATACATCTATTGCACCCTTCCAAACATGACATACAACTTCATTTACCCACTACTCTACTTTTAGTGCTTAATTTATTGGAAAAACAAAATCTTCTACAAACGTCCTACCAAACCACATATTAGTAGTTTGAATTGCTTAGTCTTAGACAATTCATTCAGTTGTATCACTTGTTAGTCCAACACGTTAGCCAAAAACTTCAAAATCTGAAATAAAACGAAAGCGTCGTTCTATAGAGAGAATAAATCAAAAGTGCAGTTACAGAAAAAAAAAATTACCCTAAAAATAGAGGCACCAAAATAGATAAAGTTGCGCTTGCATTTATAAAGTAAATTTATGTGCAGTTTTAGCTTAAATTTTGATTATGCTAATTATGTCTCTTCAAATGATGTAACTTACTGTTGTTTCCTAAATTAATTAATTATGCAAAAAACCAAAAATGATAGAAAGTCCTAAATATGTTGATCCTTCTATCTTGAAGAAAAAGTGCCACTCTATAAAACAAAGGCACGACTTGAGTCGACACACAAGTGTCGCAATTCACGATAGAGGCACCACAAATGTATTCACAGGCGCCGATTTATAGAACCAAAGCGCTGCAAGTGGGTACAAAAGCGTCACAATTTTTTATGTAGGCACAGTAAAATTGGGACCTGGACAAAAAAACCAAAAAGTGTGAAATTTGTGTTAAGATGTGAGTTCTTTCACTTTTAAGAGCCTAATCGAAATCTAAGAATGTGAAAAATAGTGACCTTGCTTAACCTAGGTATATTTTAGAATTTTCTTTAGATTATAAGTAATTTTTTATCTTGTATCTTAATGAGATTTGTCATTGTATAGCAAAAAAGAAAGGAAATGTTGTTTGCATTAATAACACCTACAACAAAAATGCAAATTTAGATGAGTTGAGTAAAAGCAAAAAACCCCCAAAATAAAGACCTACAACATCAAAAACTATTAGCAAAATAGGAAGCCTAGTGATGGCAATCATAGGTGTAGCAATCGTGAACGTAAGTGTTGAGGGTCATGGTAGAGGCGTCAAAGTTAGGAGCACGGGCGCAGTAGAATAAAACGTAGGCATCAAGAGTCACAATGAAAGCCCAGTAAATCGAGGCAAAAGCATAGTTTCTCATAAGTCAAGACGTAAGCGTCATTTCTTAGAAGTTGAGACCTGCAACTAAAACTTCACAAAAACTTCAACAAGAAAAATTAGTGACAGGGATATGGTTTTCGTCAAGCGTGCCAAAATGTGAGGGGATAAACTAATATCAAAGGTAAATTCAACATAAACAAGATGAAATGTCAGGGGTGGAGCCACTCCTCTCTCCTTCCCCGTTGGTTCCTGGTTCCGAGCCTCCTTGGTTGGTTGTCCTGCGGAAGAAGAAGGGGCTCCCCCATTCTGTTGCTGCTTCTCAGCCCCAGACTCGTGGAGCCAGCCTTGACCCCTATGTTTCTGGGTTTGCTTAACTTCTTTGGTTTTCTACAACTGTCAGTCAGTTGTTGCTGGTTGTTCCTCTAGTTCAAGTTCTTCTTGAACTATGTTTTATTTTGGCCTTTGTGCCTATGTAAAGGGTACGACACCCTATAAATGTTGCTTAACTTTTCAAAAACATAAACAAGATGAAATAAAATGCATAACTCAAAGCTATACCTTCAATATCCCTCCATGGATTGACCTCAAGAATGTACTGAAGTCTTGAAGATTGCTCACAAATTTTAATGTGGATTGTGTTGGTGTTTTTTCCAGCTGAACCTTGAAATTCTCTAAGAGGTAGCCAACCTCTATGTTCAAGAATCATCAAAATTAGTGGCCAACTAATGGGTAGAGAGTTTCAAGCTCTTACCCCTACTCTTTAGGCTCTGCGAGACCAAGGAGGGTGTTCCTTATTGTGTTCTTGTGATACTGATATAATGGAGAACACTTCTATACACAGATCTATTCCTATTAAGTGCAACTAGCCATAATTCATTAAAGGTTTGGCTGACCTTTAAACAAACCATCATCTATTGCTAGGAATTAAGTGGGACTTCTGATTGTAACTGAAATTATTTAATAATTTTCATTCTCATTCTGAATCCCTAGCCAGACACATCACTAATTCAAATATCTGTAAAATAACATAATAAAGAGATCAGTGCTTCATGAATTAGGATAACGGAGCCAAATTAGCAACAATCAGTAATACATCAGCCATTTATCTCAAAAATTGGTGGACTATTGTCATACTACCTTGTAGTATTCAATTCATTGCATCTAAGATACAACTTCTTACTAAATCTTGTGCCATTTCCTCACAAGCCTGTGACTTTATTTAATTATTTAATCAATTCTTTGAATTTAAGCCAAAACAAACTCACTCACTCAATCAAAACAATTGAAGACGAACAAAAAGATCATTAACCCTTTTATTCATAATCTGCAAGAAAAATAAAAATGAGGGTATATATCTCATAATTAAGACTTTCTCTCATAATCTGTGGCTTCTGTAAAACCATTTTTAAGATCATTACAAACATGATTTTGACCCAAGACAATATATTGCTCTATTTATCATCATTGTTTACAATATGCATTTTCTAAGCCTAGCTACTCACCCAGACCAATTTTGGACTCAAGAATGGAACCCTTTACAATGAAAAAGAAGAGAAGATAAAGGAGAAGAAGCAACCCTAAAATAATTCTGTAGAAGACACCTGACAATATTATTCTCCGTTGATTTGCAGCTGAAAATCATCTGGAATCTTCTTCTTTCCTTCCTTATTTGTAACAAAAAATGCAAAGCCTCTCTCTTCTTTCTTTCCTTTGCAATCTTCTATTAAAATTATTTTCTCTTTCATCTATATTTTTCCTATATTTACCAGGCCTTTAGCATTAAATTCATCTTCTGTGAAAATATGCATCTCCATTATTCATTTTTACCCCTGTAGATGAAAATAATTTCTTCCCCTATGAAAGCCTTTACTCTGCCCCTTTGGTAAGTTGGACTTTGCACCTTGAGCAAATAAAATATTTTGCTTTACAATAAAACCAACCAATTTTGCTTTCCTTGTGCTTCATTTTATCTCCAACAGATAAAAAATCCTTGCTTTAATAATGAAACCTTTAATTTAATTTTCAGTAGTGCCTTTTATAATTCATGCCCAACAAGAAGAATATTTACCTTTTGTTTCCAGGAGCAAGCTTTTGATTTTTATATATTAAAGGAATTTAAAAAATTTCATTGGGCAATATAAAATATCTACCCATGCCCTTAATATTCACCTTTATTCACTCCAACATATCGCTCATCGCCAGTGCATTTGAAAAATAGAAACACGAACATGCGATGGGCAATGGGAGCAAAAATTCCCTCAATCACCATTTAAAATGGTAAAAACTCTACTTTACCCGTGAGTCCATATTTTTAATATTATATTCAAAATGCTTGTCGTAATGGAACCACTGATGGTAATGCCATCTACTGAAGGAAAAGAAGGAGTGAATTCGCAATAGTGGGAAGGTCAGCAATGAGGAAGAAGCATCGCTTATGCTAGTTCATTCAGGAAATAGAAATAAGAATTGGCGACAGTGGAGCATCAAATGGACCCGCCACATCAAGATTTAAGGCTGGAAGCATTGCATTGCTAAAAACAAATGGGAAAGAAAGAGATTTTCAGCCACAACATGAGATTTTCCTGGAACCAAAGTTGTGAAAGTCACCTATTGACTAATCAGAGCCAAGAATTAAACTTGCTTGTCCCAAAAACATTTGAAATATGTTTTATATTTGCCCCTTTTCATTTGCACAATATTTAAAATATTAACATTTGTAACTTTAGAAAAAAATGTAACTTTTAATTACGCTTGTGGGTCATTTGAAAATTTACTGCGAGCAAACGAGACACCTGGAGCTGTGAAAATTTGTGTACGATCATAATCAATTATTTAGAGAAAACCCATTTCCTCAAATTTTTCTTAGCCCTTAAAATTTAGCTACCTCCTTTGTAAATTGCCTCCAGGACATGTTTAACACATCCGAAATGCATTAAAATAATGCATCAAATGATCACCGTTTTTGATGAAAATGGATTTGTATAGGTTTTGGACCAAAAAACGAAATGGGTTGTCATTAGATTTGCAAAATTTGACACTCTGGAACACCATTTTTGGCCTTGTTGCAATCAAGAAGTAATTAAAAAAAACCATCAAAACTTATCCTGAGATCATGAAACTGAGCAGGCATGCACACATTTGATCCAATAATGGATTACAAAAGATGGTTTGATAAAAAACATCCTAAGGTGCAAGATATTAATCAACAAAGTTGCTTACTCAGACTTTTCTGCATCTGCACTTGTTCAAAACCAATTAAAGCTCATCTAGTTACCTTCTTGAAAAAAATACCAAATCAACTTATGGGGGGCTGCCACTGGAAACATTAGCTCATTTGGGTACACTGAGTATGTGTAAAAGAGGGATTTCCTTGAATCATCATTCTTCACCAGATATTAAGGGTCAAACTTGACCTTCTTGAAACTGTCAGAAAATGCAATTGTAAAAACTAAACAAACTGCATTTGCTTTTGATCTTGAAAAAATAGCAAATCAGATCATGAGGCTCTGGAAATTGACAGGGGAGCATATGAATGTGGGGAGAATGGAGGGAAACAATCTTTTTGTCATGACAATCATCTAATTGCAAAATATTCACTCGAATAGAAAGTCACTTTGCTAAACTGAAAGTTCTGAAATAGCAAAAAAGTGATAAAACCCTCCAGCTCCGCCTTTCAAAACCTAGTCGAAACTCATCGGGGGAAGCTGAAAACTGACATACATATTCACATGTCACATGAGTGGGTCCACCAAGGGGTTTTGCATGAAAATCAACAGGCTCCGAATTATGACCCTCCAAAGTGGGTCACTTAGGCAGATTTTTCAAGTGCATTTCTGAGAGTGCAGAGAAAATTTTCAATATGGGCCACCAGATTGCTCACTCAATATTCCAGCATAATAATACTATAGTTTCTCAAGATATGTCAAATGAGGGAGAAGACTTGAATTTATAGAATTGGGATGGTAAGGATGGAGGGCTAGGATGCTTTGAATTGATCAATGACTATGATTGAGTGGTGATGGGAGACATTAGCATTATGACAAGTGCCACAAGGGGGAGAGAGTGTAAGAGTGAGGTGTGCTCACATATGTGTGAACACACCTTGGGAAGAAAGGGTGTAAGATAGTGGATTTGTGTAAGAAGTTAGTGGTGGTAGGTGGGATCTCACACATGTGTGAGAGGAGGTGAGAGAGAGGCTTAGGACACTTGTCATTATGAGACAATTTTGGGGAGAGGCGAGGGAAATACAAATTAAAGGATACTGATAATTTTGATTAGTAGGGAGGATACAATTAATTAATCAAGGATTAGGGTAGGTTGAGTTAATAAACCATGGGTTTATTAACTAGGCTAGAGTTAAAAAATGGAGAATGGGCCAATGAGGGTTAGAAAGTGGATAAGGTTATTAATCAAGGATCAATTAACCCAAAGGAGATTAGAGGAATTGAGAATAATGGTGGGATCAATTAAATAATTTAATTAATTAATTAATTAGAACTTTAGTCTAGAAGGTGATATAATTAATTAAATAATAAAATATTTAATTAATTATAAGAAGAAGATGGAATAATTAATTAAATAATAAATATTTAATTAATTAAATAATAATATTTAATTGATTAGAAAGAAGTGTTGTCAGAATTAGGGTGACTACATATCCCATAGTGGTCATAAGTTAATTATCCCAGGCATCCATGATTTAATCAATTTTATATGTCATTGACTAAGGAATGCATCATGGATAAGTTTGTGTAAATGTGGGATGCTTAATTTTGCATATGTTAGAATCCTAGTCTTTTCTTAGTCAATTTTTTTTGTACTTTACCTATATTGGCTTGGTAAGACAAGTTGTGCCAAGTGGTTATCACAATGGTGTGAGATCATACCATGTGTCAAGCACTCATATTGTTGAACCATTAGGAGCCCTATCTTAGTTTTAAATTTTAAATGCTAGTAAATCTATTTGTAGAGGTTATCATGTTGAAGGCATATCATAATCCTTTTGTCTTTGACTTCATGCTTATATGGTCCAATTTAAATATGCACCTAAAATCTAGTTTCACCTTTGTTTAGAATTAGATGTTAAATTTAGAAACACTAGCCATGTATATTTATTAGACTGAAACCATGAGCAACAAGTGTTAAGTTGTGAATGGTTGGTCATATAGTGGACCCCACTTAGCTTTGTTGAAGTATTACCTTGGCATGTGTGATATTATGCCATGTGGATAGTAGAATAGCACAAAAAGAAGACATATGTCCCTCTTAGGGCATCACACCTCTTGTTGATACATTTTCCTTTATCTTTTGGCTTAATCTTGAATTTGATATCATGGGATGAACTAGATTCTAAAAAGTTTTGCATTTGAAACCTTCTCAAACTTCTTTGGTCTAATGTTTACCAATTTTTTTTATGAACTAAAAAAGAACTTATTTTTTTATTACAACCTAGTTTAAAACACTTCTAGGTTTAATTGTTTAGTTTGTGGCCCTAGATGTTCTAGTACCCATATAAATGTTAATTTAATAGTGAGTGATAACAATGTGAAATCTCATTATATACCTTCAAGAGTGGTGTGAGATTGCACTAGTCTCTTTAGGTATCATCATCACAAGGATGTGCTTAGCTAAGTGGATTCACGACTTTGAACTAATCAATTAGGAAAGCCTTTTTGCATCTGATTTGTTGTTACATCCCTTAACTCACTTTTTGAAGTCGAAGTGTCTCAAGGAAATAACAAACTCAAAGCTTGTTCAAATCTAATTTTAAGCCCAATTAGGTCCACAATCATCAATTAAGAAAGCATGTTGAACCCAAAGTGTGCAAAATGCCACCACATAGATATGGGTCTTCCTAGATTAGGGTTAGTCCAACACTAACTTGGTTTAGATTTATTCAAATTTGATGGTAGTTCACATCCAATTTTGTATTGGAGATACTTTGGGCAACAAAGTAGTCTATGAGAGATAGTATTTCTATAGTTTATGATAGTGTAATAAAAGCACCTTTATGGATTTGACTATGCAATTCTATGGTTTAATTAGAGTAGGATCTGAGATTGTCTAAGTGGGGCTTTGAGGGTCTCAGCGTCATCTTTTGATAGTAATTGTTTTTGGTAGCTTTAGTATAATTGTTTCTCACTCTTCTTTGTATTATGTGGTTTGGTTTGTCCCATTGCTAATGGTATATGTTTCATATGACTTTTGACTATTTTGTTGTACAAGAGTTCAAACCCTTTCAATTTCATTTATCAATATTAAAAACTATTAACACCAACATTTTATATCACTCTAATGTGTGATCTAAAATGCCAATACTAAAAACTACAACACACTCAATTTTGAATATTATAATTTTTAACATATAACTACACATTTAAATCTCTTCTATAATCTATAATGCTAATGCTAAAGTCTACTACCTACACAACAAAATTGAAAAGTGAACATATTAAACAAAATAGTCTTTTTGCTACATTGACCCTCCCGGAACTTAAATATTATTAAATCTAGTTAAGCTCCTGGAATCCCATTTCATTCAACCCTCTAGTCTAATAAATTAAGCTAGCAGGAGATCATACTTGGCATGTGTTTGCCACGTGTCTTTGTGGGCCCCGTTAGTACTGTATCACGGAAGCTGGATCTGACGTTAAATAGGAATCAGTAAGCTGCGTATTTGGGAGGTTCAGAGAACCTTAGAAACTTGACCACTGTTTAAACTTGACCAAAAGAATATGGTAATGTTTTAACTTCGGAGATTTATAATTTGATCGTGTAAATATTTTTTAATCAAAATTTAGATCATATTTTATAATCTAGGATCAGGTTGAGATCATTTTTTTCTTATCATTTTCATGTTAATGATGGATCATTGAATATGATCTGAAATGTCCTAAAAATACTTACACATACAAATCTAAAAATTTCAAACTAATATATATTAAAATAATTGAATACAAAGTTTTGAAGTGCTCGAAGAATGTTGCATAAGATGTTACATATATTTAAAATATAACCTAAACTAAAAATTAAAAATTAAAAAAATGGTAAATTTGGACTTAATAGACTTAAGTGTAGGCAGAGAAGAGTTAGGATAAGCTACAAAAATATTTTAGAATCCTTAAGGTGGAAACATCGCAAAACAAAAAACTTCACCAATAATTAGCAGGAAAAAGATGATAGAATTGCCAAGCTAAGGGAGAAGTAAAGAATGGAGGGATTGAAAAGATCGACCTGAATAAAAAAAGCTATAAAGACCTACAAGATAAGATAAACACGGATTAGAACATTGACATTCCAATAGATCTTATCAAAGAAGTATATCAATCATAATTAATTAGATGATTAAAGCTTGAATGACTGCCACTTTTTAGTTATATTGACAAAGATATCACACAAATAAATAAGTTAACCTCTATTTCGGATAAAAATATATAATTTTTTTAAATTTTAATAATAGATCATTAAGTGTAATATGAAATGTTGTCTGAAAAAACAGAAACAATGTCAATTATTATCTTAATATCTCAATTATAAAATGGGGACTCCAAATTTTGGCTATTGTCCTAATTTCTTATAAGTCAGGTAGACCATGTTGCTGAATTCCAGAATTGATTATTTGTATTCTGCTCTTGCTCTTTTCAGCTGAGCTGTAAGTTTTATAGTACTGCTCTGGCCTTTTTTCCTGAGCTGTAGTTTTTATGGCTTAGTTGTGAGTATGCTATTGCTATTCTTACCTGTATCTGTTCTTTTAATTTGCTTAAGCCAATATAAAAATGAAAAAGTAATTTGTATAGCTTTGTTGTTGTGGGATTGATTTGCCACGTCTAGAAGAAAGTCAAGGTTGGACAAAAGTGCCAAGGACACTGCCATACTGGCCCCATGGGTATAAAAACTGTGGAAATTTGTGTCCTAAAAATGGGTCCTCATCTACATGGGGATCCAACCAATGAAACATGAGGATTTAGAGCTATTATATATATTAGGATGGTTAAAAAAATCAAAATATTTATTTTTACATAAAATAAATAGTATGATTTCATGTAATAGAGTCGGTTGACATATGTATTAATATAAAAAATCGGTTATGAATTTGAATTTGAATTTATTTGTATAAAAATGTGTGCTTTTTAACAAATTTATTGAATCTGAGCACTTTTTAAGCATGTATATTATGATCAAAGATATTTTTGATATAGAGAATAGTCATTTTTGAATTTGACAAAATTCACTCTTCATTTAATATGTTGTTCAATAAAAAATAAGACAACAGACAAATTTATAGTTCAAAGTTGACATTTAGTTGACCATCTAAGATATAATTATTATAATAAAATTATTGGTCGAGCTTGAGGTCCTAATGCGCTATAAAATGTTCAAGTTTAATTTTTTGAATATTTAAAGGTGATAAGAGTTTTTAATCAATCATGTAATATTAATTTTTATTGATTTGTTCTTATGATGTTTGTCAAAATCTAAAGAGTCCATTGCTCTTAATAATGACAAAGTGAAAGGTGCTTAGTTTGGCATTCTCCTTTCTTTCACTTCTATTATTTATTATTCATTATTTATCACAATTGACTATATGCATAGCAAATAAGACTTATTAGATTTTTTTGTGTTTTTTGAGTAAGAATCTATTGAGTCATGAAAATGTAGCCAAGAAAACCTACATCATCGTTTTAAGTCAAGTAAGTTATGTTTGATTTGAAAATCAAGTCTTATTTTATAATTAAAAAGTTGGTTTAATCCAATTTAGTCAAGGAGATCAATCCAAGTATATTTTAGTGTTAGAAAGTCATTCAATCAATTAGGCATATTAAGGAAGCATATACAAGGTTATTAATGACTCAAGGTGATCTAGAGCATATATGGGATGATGATGATTTTTGTACACAATTTTAGTAAATGGATTTTGGCTCAAATTGGTAGGTTCAACCTTATTGATAGTTTGGTTGTCCTAGTGAATAACTTTGTGAATCCTTGGTCACTGGACTAAACAATATTGGCAACAAAGGTGAATACAAATAGTTTGAATGTGGCAATATAATTGGAAATAATTATTATTTTGTTTCAACTTCCAAAGTTTGAAGATCTTGATTTTCATGGCTTGTGAATTTCAATCATATACTTAGGGATTTTGGCAATGAATTTTGGTGATAAGCACTCCTACTTTCCTTCATTGAAAGGGAATTTAATCAAGTTCAACCATTGTTGGAATAGGGCTTGAGGAAAATCGGCTTTTGAATGGATGAAATCACTCTTACAACCACTTGTTGAGGAGTTATAAAACTTATATTTAGATTGGCATTGGTTCATATTGATTGCACTTGATTAGTTATACTAGATTCTAGAGAGAATTTTCTTATCCAATTGGAATTTTTCCACTATTTGTATTTCTTTAGACCAAAACTTGTGCCTCTATCATTTTCAACTTTAGGAGTCCATAATTATTGAGTTGTTTTTGAATATCTAGAGCAATTTATAAATCACATAGATACCAACACAAGTTTAGAAATTCTACATGTGGTTTTAAATCACATTTTTAGTGGGATTGTATTAGTATGCCCACTATGCGGTCTAGTGGCAATAGAAATTTGAGAGAATTTGAGTTTGAAATTATAATCCATAAAAAAAATCAAGCATAAACAAGTATGGCACATAAAGGTGGAAGGGCTATGGATGAGGCTAAGGAAATATTTAGGAAATTGGAGGGGATTATTTTTGTGATATTCCATCATATGGGAAAAATGGATATGTTTGAGTGTGTGTTGATGGCCATAACTTAGAAATTAGGAATTCAAGAGACCTCAATAGTGGAAGAATATGAGTCAAAGGTTATGTATGAACATGGTGAGACCTCAAACAATAAAAAATCACTTTTTTTTCAAAGTGGAGGCCAAGATACAAATCCAACTATTCAACAAAGAAGTGAGTGTAGATAAGTTGGATCAATGGATCCCTCCAATGGAGGTAAATTTTAGCTTACAAAAAACAAATTCCTCTTAGCAGATTTATTTTTCTCATTTAGAGCTATTTGTACATGCATTAACATGGTATGAAGCACATGTAAATTCCTTGCAATTGAGGAAAGCCCCACCTGTTTCAAAATGGGCACATTTTAAAGAGTTACTAAAGAATAACTTTACACTAGATATGCTACAAAGAGGATAAAGCTATTGAATAGTGGCATTATTTCTAATAATAAGGAGGACAAAGTGCTCAAGAGTATAATAGTGAATTCTAAAATAAAGTGATTAATTGGGAATAGATGTGATAGAAAGAGATACACTAATGAAATTGTATGTTGTAAGATTATATGGACACATTTATAGAGTAATATTAATGGAAAAACCTTAAAAAATTATGAAGCAAGTGCATAAGTCCATTATTTGGGGATGAATAAAAATAAATCGATGAATAAAAATAAATCCAACTCGTTCAAGGAAAAACATTAGGGAAGAAAGAGGAGCCATAGGAAAATGGTTTAGAAAAGGAGAAATAAATTTTAAGGTAACAAATCTACTAACATTACCATTAAGAACAATAATAAATGAAAATAAAAATGTATTACTAACATTATCATATGTAAAAAATCTAAAACAATGAGCGGGGGAATTTTTGAATTGTGCTCTGCAACGGCTCTCTGTGTGGATGTGTCTCCAACGGTTTTGGCTCCTTCGGCTCCCTCGTCTGCTGCGGTTGCCAGATCTGTTGGCTTCTCCCCTGGCGATGATGGGCTTGTCCCTGGGAAGATCGGTCTGTCCTGCGGGTTTGTTGGGGGCTCTGACCTTTCTCCTTTCCCTACCCCTATGTCCTACACGCGAAGGAAGTCTTCAATGGCTTTGGCGTCGTTGACTGTGGCTGGCCCTGGTTCAAGTTCTCTGGGGCTTCTCTCTATTCCGAGTGGTGATGTGCCTGCTATGGTCAGGGGTGTTGCGGTTCCCTCTGGGTTCCCTCTTTCTATCCCTGTCTCGTGTATCCGGCCTGCCAAGCCTTTGGTGGTTGGGCTGAATGGTGGAAATGTGCACAGTATCCCATGCGCAAGGTCTGCTAAGGGGGTTGGGCTTCACGATGGAAATGTACGCTTGAATTCTGTTGCCTCCGTGGCTCCTGCTCTGGGGGATTCGATGAGTGGGCAGGCCCTTGCCCCTCGGTTGCCTGTTGCTGGGGGTTTTTCTAGAACGTCCAAATCTTTCGTTGTTGCTGCCTTGGAGGGTTCTCGTAATTCTGGTCGATCTCAGCCCCGTGCCAGGGATTCTCCAGTGGTTGTTTGTGGCCCTGAGATCATGGAAAATGAGGATTTTTACCTTAAGACGGGTGTGGTCTGCAGATTCAATGGGTTGTGGCCTTCCCTCCTGGACCTCCATAGCTGGGTGGAGGCTTCTTGGAAGCCTTTGGTGGCTGGGGAAATTGAGCTCTACCCTAGCGCTAGGGGCTTCTTTATCGCTACCTTTGGCTCCCCTCATGAGCGAAACTGTGTTTTGGATAGAGGATGGATGTGGGGTATTCATTCTCTGTCCATTCGGCCTTAGTCTTGCTCTTTCAACCCGCTTACGGAGCCGTTGAACACCAAACCTGTATGGGTCCGTCTGCCAAACCTTCCTCTCCAGTTCTAGGAGGAATCCTGCTTCGAGGCCATTGGCAATACCATCGATCATTTCTTAATGGTGGATTCTACTACTTGGGAGTTTGGGCACACCACGGTTGCTTAGGGGCTAGTTGATTTGGACATCTCCAAACCTCTCCATGGGGATGTTGTTTTGTTGGTGGAGGACAGACCTTGGAAGCAACTCTTAGATTATGAGGGTCTCCCCTTTCGATGTAGGAGGTGCTTTTCGATGGGTCATTTGGCCTCTGCTTGCCCTCAATCCTATCGCAAGGGTGCTGTGACTTGGTGGAAGGATGCTCTTTTGGATTACCTAACGGTGGGTTCTTCTTCAGAGGTGTCTTCTAAGGAGGTTGACCTTCATGTTGTTGCTCCTCTCCGAACCTCTCTGCTACTGCTACGGATCCACCTTTGGTCTGTTATGCTGACACTATTGTGCCTGATCCTGCCTCTGTTGTTGTTGCTCTGTCAGTCCCTGTCTGCCCTCAGGTGTAAGCCTCTACTGTTCTATTGGTTGATCTGTCCTTGGCTGTTTCACTGCTGACTCCCTCGCTGGTTGGTGGTCCTGTGGTGGTTGAGGTGGAGTCGCTCATCTCCCCGTTCTCCTCGCTTCCTATTTTTGAGCCTCCTTGGTCGGTCGTTCTCCAGAAGAAGAAATATGTTTCTGCTTCTCGAACTCGGGCTCGTGGAGCCAATGATGACCCCTCTATGTTTGGGGTTACTTAATTTCTTTGGTTTTCCACAACTGTCTGTTAGTTGTTTCTAGTTGTATCTATAGTTCAAAATCTATTTTGAACTATGCTTTTTTCTTTGGCCCCTTGGGCCCTTTGTGAAGGGTACGACACCCTGAAAATGCTGCTTAACTTTTCAAAAACATTATCATATGTAAGGTCATAATGAAGATGCTTGCTAGAAATTACACCTAGATTTGCACCCTTTTAAAAAATTAAAAAGAAAAAAGATGTTGTAACATCACACAAGGTGAAAGAAAGTAAATATGGTTTGTGATGAATCTCAAGACGAGTGAGTCTATCTAATTTTTCCATGTGAAAATTCAACTAAAATGTAGAAAATTTGATCTTTTTATACTTGTTCTCAAGAAAATTTAATTTCTCAAAGCACAATGCAAGAACATGGTTTAAAAATAAGGAAGTGCCCAAATTTGTATTCCTTGGGTTGGTTGAAACAAGGAGTAAATTTTACTAAAAACACAATTGAACACAATTAGATTTGCATATTCAATGGAATTCAAGGATGAGATTGTTGTTGGTGAACATTATATGATTAGATGTATGCAATATTGTTCTTGGTAGAACTTATCTTTATGAATGAGATCTAATTTTTAAATATAGATTGAACAAATTATATTTTTTTAAGGTAATAGAAAAGAGATGATGGTAAAATCATATGAGGAAAAATCTAAGGTATCTATGGTGAGTGTTGCCTTTGCAAGATGATTAATAAATACCACAAAGAAAAAGAAAAATTATTAATTTTGTAGGGAAAAAGAGGAAAAGCAAGAAGCAAAGATTAAAATAATGCTTGGATTAGATTTAGACTAAGGAAAAAGAAGATGTAGCCAAGTCAATTTTCCTTTTTGATGCTTTTTAAGGAGCCTAAGGGGCTACTCCCTCATAGCTATTGTGAATTTGATCCATTTATTGTTAGATTATCTACTTTCAAAAATAGGATTGATTGAAAAAGTATTTTAAAGAGACCAATGAAGTAACAAAGCAACTATAAGATTTACTGGAATAAGAGTTATGCATCCTAGCACTTTATCATGTAGTTTTGCAATTATGTTGGTGTTCAAGAAAGATGGAACATGACATGTGGGCATTGATTAGTGGGTGCTAAATATAAACATGGTAAATAAATGGTGTTATTTTCATACATTAATGATATATTATATTATCTTCAACATGCCAAATATTTCACAAAAATAGTTTTAAGGAATTATTATCACTAATTAAGGGTTATAGAAGAGGATATTTGAAAAATAACATTCAATAATAGTCAAGGATTATTTGAATGATAGCTCTTCCATTTGCGTTGTGTAATTCATTAGTAACATTTATGCAATTAGTAAATGAAGTGATATACCCCTCATTTATAAGTGTCTTATAGGTTACTTGGACAACATTTTTGTTTTCAACCAAACATATGAAGAGCATGTTAAGCATTACTAGAAGGTATTATAGATTTTATTGGAGAACAAATATATGGTTAGATGGTAAGAAGTGCTAACTTACTCAAAAGAGTTTGGTTTATATTAGGCATGTATTTGGTGATGGTGTAGTTAAGATTAATGTAACAAAGTTGTGGCTATTGTAAATTAGCCCAAGCCCACAAGTGTAACTAAGACAAGGAGCTTTATTGGGGTGGTTCAATACTTGATTTTGTAAAATTTTCTTACATTGCAACTCTATTGCATGTTGTTACTAGTATTGGGGAGAATTTTAAATGGGGGAATGTGTAGTAGAGCGTATTTAATGAATTAAATAAATCAATTACTAATGCACCAATTTTAGAATTACCTAGTTTGTAACATGTTTTTGAGGTGGAAACAAATGCTAGTGATTTTTCTATAAGGGTCATTTTGTTGCAAGGGCAAAGACCAACCTATTCATTCAAAATTGTTTCATGGGTCCATTATAGATATTGTACTTATGGCAAAGAGTTATATGCGTTGACTAGTGCAAGTAGTTAAATAATGGTAACATTATTTATTGGGAAAGGAAACCATAGTGCATATAGATCACAAACTAATTCACTATGTTCAAGCTCATATGAAGCTATAGAAAGTGAGGCACTAGAAGTGGATGGGCTTCTTGTAATAGCTCCACATGGTTATTAAATACATAAAAGGCATATAAAATAATCTTGTCAATTTATTGTTTAGATTACCCTTAGTTTTAGCTATTTCTAACTTATTATCTCTTCTTGAACCATTTGGGAAAGAGGCTTATATAAAGGATGATGAGTGTGATGAAGATTTTGGAGAGTTATATCAGAGATGAAAGAAGTATGATATTCTCTAGCCAAAGAGTGATTTTTGTTTTAAGGATGGATTACTCTTCAAAGGTATTCTTTTGTGCATTTCAAAAGAGAGAAGATTGGTGTTTTTAAGAGAAGTGCATACTTTTAGTGTAATTGGTCCCTTAAGGGTACAAAAATAGTTTCCAAATTAAAGTAATTTGCATATTGGTCTTATATGAAAAAATGTAACAAAATTTGTTATTTGTTCATAGTTGTAAATTATGTGATATAAGTAAGCCCAATAATCATAATTTAGGCTTGTATTAGACACATCTAATCCCAACTCATCATGGGAGAACATTTCAATGGATTTTGTTTGAGGAATTTCACATGACATGAAAAGGACACGAGTATTTGCTTATGGTGGTTAGTAGATTCAATAAAATGTGTCTCAATTCCATGTAAAAATTCATTGATAGGGAATGATGTAGTTGAATTATTTTTTATAAATGTAACAATTCATTTAGGTTTACCTCAAAGCATCATTTTAGACTAAGATTCTAGATTTCTTAGTATGTTTTGGTTCATAACTTTGGAGAAAATTGATATTAAGTTGAAGAGGAGAATGAATTTCCATCTATAGAAAGATGGACGCACTGAAGTGGTAAATAAGACTTTTTTTCAATTAATTCATGGCTATATTTGAAGCATTCAAAGGCATCAAACGAGAGCACAAATATATTCAACATTCCTACAACTAGGTAGTGAATTCACCTATGAATCGAAACATGCTATGCTTTTTTCACCTACCATCTTATTAGATGTGCTTAAAGAATAGCCACATGAAAAAGATAAGGAGGTTAAGTCAAAGGTGGACAAAATTGAAATATTATTGAAGATATCTACCAAGTGTAGCTATAGGTATACGAGAGTATTAAGGAAAACCAAGAGAAGTATAAGAGGTAGCATGACCAAGACTTACACTGAACACAAATTCAAGGTGGGCAATCAAGTTTGGTTGTATTTAAGTAAAGAAAAAAATTAGGGAGCAATAAGAAAGATAAATCATTTGAGCTATGGACCTTTCTCAAATTTGGAACAAGTTGGTAGAAATGCAATCTACTTTGATTTTCCACCATACATAAAAGTGTATTTAATGGTTACTATAAAAAATTAAGATTGCTCAAGCCTTTGATATTGGATGAGGAAGAGGAATTGGTGTTACTATCCATGTAAGACCTTAGTATGGGACCATTGGAGGATCTTGAGTAGGATGTAGAACTTTAGAAGAAAGAAAGACAAAAATGTAGGGGACTACATGAAACTTGGAACTAGTTGGGCCGAAAGGTCAACTTCCATCCAAATAAAAGTGGTACCTCAAAGATCATTTTGGGAGGAAATTTCCACATATTTTATGAAAGGAAGAAAGGTATGTGGAAATTATTTCTGAATTAATCTCAGAGGAGATGAATGTGTAAATTTTGGATCTTTACAATTATAGAAAGGAGAAACACATATAAAACATAAATATAATTATATTACAAAACAAGTGCACATGGGGAAAACCCTTTCAAGAGAAAAACCCTGCTCCAAGGTAGTGCAATGTATTACTTATTAATATAAGAATTCTTATAATACACTTACAAAGCAATACTTTACTAAAGTATCGCTGACCAAAGATCTAAAGTGATTCTGATAGCATAATAATACCTACAAAACCATTATCAACACCTCCAGCTCAAGCACCCTATAAATAGAATTAATATACAAAGCCATCAAATGGTAATTAAAAAACCATGAGATAAAACCATTAAATAAAGTGGCACCCAAATACCTAGTTAGAAAAATAACACCCAATTCCCAAGATGAGTTCATAGGTTAAAAATGGCATATTCCTTCCACCTATCATAATCTCATCATAATTCACTCACCAAATTATGTATTCCATTTTTTCTTTATTATATTCATTCAAATATTCCTTATAATGTGTCTAATATGCATCATAAGTTAGTCAATAAGTGTAACTCCCTCTTACAACTCTTTTTTATTTGTTAATATTTTTACAATTCTAATACAAGAGGCCTAACTTCTAGAGACCGTAACTTTTAATCTGGGAGACCATTGGGGCCTTTTTTTTTAAATTGTAGAGCTTGAAAATATTGCACAATAGGCATACCTAGAAGTGATGTCAAACAACATAGAACTTTATTTTTCCCAAAAATAAATTGTATAGCCCAAAAAATGAGTTTTTACATTTGTTAGTTCATATATATCATTCTTTATATAGTTTAACACTAGGAGCAAGATTGATACACCTTTCCTATCATTTTAGGTCTCTGGTATTTTGAGGACCAAAAGGAAACTTATTGGGGAGGAGTGATATGAAAATTAGACCTTATTTTATGATCAAAAGGCTAGTTTTAATCCAAATTGAGTCAGGGAGTTTAATTCAAGAATATTTTAGTATTGGAGTTCTTATTTATGCACATTGAGGAGACATGTATTGGTTTGTTGAAGACTAAATTGATACTAAGCATCCCCAAGATGAAGATGATGTTTATAATTCACAACTTTAAAAATGGAGCTTTAGCTAGTATTTGTAGCTTCACTCATGTTCATAAAGTGGTTGCCACATATAATTTGAATGTGGCAATAAAATTAGAAAGACTTATCAATCATAAGTCAAATTTATTGATTTATGCTACTTGGGTAGTATTTCATTTCTCTTTGGGGGTATACATTCTTGTTTACCTTCATTAATATAAAAATTATGTAGGTTAAACCATTGGAATAGGGCTTGAGGAAAAACAACTTGCAGATGGATGGAATCACTCCTACCACTTGTTGAATAATTGCAAAGGTTAAATTTAGACCAATATTCATTCATATTAATTATACTTGACTAGTTATTATGGATTCTAGATAGTATTTACTTGTCTAGTTATATTTTTTCCCCAATTTTTGGGTTTGTCTAGATCAATTATTATGTTTTTGTCATTATAATTTTTTCTTCTTCTATTTATATGCCTAAGTGTACAACAAACATGGATTAATGCACAACTAAAGGATTGGCTCTGAGGGAAATATTTGTAGCACATAAACATAAGAATACTAATATGACCTTTTATTTAAATGCTAGGGAATTGAAACTCTAGGTTTAAGAATATATTTACTAAGAAACTTGCAATAAAATTTAGATCATTTGAAATCACTTCATATAATTTTGAATAGCGTGAAAATTAAGATGTAAAAGTATTTAGTGTTTTTCCCAAACATATAATTGTTTTATATACTATTGGTGTCGTTAATTATTTGATATGACCTTTGATTTGATATTAACATAAGTTTGATTGTAGTTAAAGAACACAATAATCTTAATATAATTTATGGTAATTATCATAACTCGATATTGTGCTTGATAATCCAAAATTATCGATTCAAATAATTAAAAAAAATTCCTAAACAAAAATTAACACATATATTTATATAAAGTGAAATTATTTTAAAGTGAAATTAAATCACCTTTAACATATATTTATATAACTTGGAATTAAATCTCTGCTTGGAGAAAGACATCTAATAATTATATATTTCTAAGGGAAAAGTGTCACATAGCTTTACTTAAATTTTAAAACTAATAGACACCATTTAACTTAGGGGAGAGGGACCAGTAGTTGAGCAGGGTCCAATAGTTGTGCGTCAATTGTGATTATAATACCTAGTCTTACCACATATTTATACTATATATTGTACATAAATAGTCCAAATGTAAATAAAAAAATAGCCAAATGTTGATCAAAAGTGAACCCATACTTGAACACATGAGAACCTCTGAATGTTATATAAAAAAACATAAATACATTCATGAAGAAGTGAAATAAGTATTTTTTGTCTCAAATAAAATATCATAACTATCCACTATAAGTGTGTCATTTATAAAATAAAATGCTCATTTGATAAAATAAGACACTCATTTAAACAAGTATTGTTATCATAATGAAAAAATATGTTTCTTAAATGTGTACAACTATTGGGATAGCAATGTACAAGCATTCAGTCATGAGCAAAGTTTTCCTTACTCCTCTATTTTGTGGAATCGGCTAGTGCAACAAAATGGTTGTCCTTTAGGTACCATCAATAGATTCAAAGGTAAACACCTTTTTAAAAAAGGTATTCAAGTGTTTCGTGACTTATGGGACCCTTCCACTTTCCAATGGAAGTCATGACCTTTGCTTAAATCTCAATTCCACCTCTTTGCCTGTGATAAACAACCAATTCTTGAAATCCAACATCTGGTTTGTTTGGAGCTTTGTAATCTGCTTTCCTTGGACTGTCATGCAAACTTTATGAGAGACTGGTGATGGTCTAACAATCACAACATCTGATCTTTCCCCCTTCGAGCCATCTATAAACAAATTCTTCCTCCTATCACCATCACCCCCCGTCTCAATAATAAATGGCATTGCTCCTTCCTCCGCTCCAAGTGGAATAAACTTAGTTATCAAATTTGGAAGTCCAAAGTTGATGCTCAGTCTCAACTTCTTGCATGGAAACATCTCCATGTTAAACTGCCTATTGGCAATCGCCTTAAATTTGTTTACCCTCAGCCACTTGTCCTTTTTGTGCTAAAACCGAGTCTATAAAACATGCTTTATGGTGTTGCACCCATGCTCATAACCTATGGCTCATGTTGTTCACCTTTTTTCCTGCCCTATTTTCCCAATCTTGGACTTGGAAATCAGCTCTCCTGGGTGCCTCTCCTTCCTTTAATATTGTTTCCCACACTTGTAGGCAAGTGATCATCAAATCTATCTAGAGATTTCGTTGTCTCGTTGTGTTTTATAACACCATTCACCCCCCTCAAATTGAATTACAAATGATTTGTGTTGATTTTTCCATCTATATAGCTAATTTGCAAAATGTACATCATTCTTTGAAATTTGATGAGAACTTACACAACCTCCTTCTTCAACTACATACAATTATCGGGGATAATGGATCTTCAAAATTTGCATGTTCCTAGTTTCATAGCTTCACTGCTCAACTATTTTAGGTCAACTTTATCTTCTTGGTCCAAGATTTGTTTCACAGTGGCGAGAATCATACAGTAGAGGAGTATTATGACTTTGGTTGGGTAAATGTTGAATGAGTTTGACAGGCAGTCCTTGGCTTATGGAGATTAGATTGAGAAAAGACAGTGCTCTTCTTCTTGTGCATTGGAATACACAATTAGAGAACCCTGTGTGTGACAACTATCTCAGACTTATTGTTGTTTTATCTTGCTATATTGATGTTATGTTACAACCTTGTTCACTTTCTTTGAGACTGTATTGTTGTTGTTATGTAACAACTTTGCAATTGCTCCTCTGATGTAATTTTTGTATGATTTATTCCAATAAAAAAACAAGCATTGGAGTATTTTATATTAATAGTTTGTCCTATCACAAATATAAAAGGTGAGCATGATAAATACCATGTATTTTCCCAAAGGATTTTAAAAAAAAATAGTATTCAACTATTAGTCCATTTATATTTGATTTAAGTTGTATTTTAAATAATTATGTGTTGTTTTTATAACAACAAATAGTTTTTTTGTGTTCAACTATTGGTCCATATGTGTTGAATATAAAAGCTATATATATCAAAGATTTATGGTTACCAATAGGTATTTGGTCCATTTAGATTGCATATTAATTTTATTTTAAATAAAAAGTGATATTTTACAAGCAACAAATGGTATTTTTTTGTTCAACTACTAGAGGTCCTATGATTAAGTTTTGGTTGAATCTTTAAAAAGTCAAATTTTAGACACTTCTCAATAGATGTATTAATGTGGTGATTTGCATGATGAGTCACACCTCCAAACCCTAGTTATAGATAGATAAGAGGTCAGTCCACATTTCAAAAAATGAAGGTTCTACGATATTCCAGTCAATCGCTACAAGTTGACAAAGTTAACCCGCACGACTACTAGCACCTCTCCCCTATATGAAAGCTCACACAAAATAAAATTATAAACCTAATTATTCTCTATTTACATGATATAAGCCATAACCCTAAAGACACGCATCCATTTTCAAAATTTAGTTAGCCTTGGTTGTGTAGGAGGAGGAAGAGAGGCAGCGACATATTATTATTTATTTATTTTTGTTTTGCATCAGGCGTTCAAAACTGGTGTGTGAATGGCTTGAATGTTTCTTCTTGGTAAAATTGTTGGCTAAGAGATCTTCAAACACAAAAAATATTGTTGTGTTTATCTTATTGGATTTTTATTTTTTCAAATTTATCTTACATACTGGAGTATAAGCTTACTGTGTAAAAAAAAAATCTATGCAGGTTTAGAGGGAATAACATGAACAATGTGTATATCAGGTCAAAATATATATACTCGATTTATATGTATGATACTCCAAGCTAAGCAGCCAATATGAACCAACAAAAAAATTGAAAACCTACCATTTTCTTGATGGTTAAATGGAAGACATTCTTTTGGTAAATTATCACAAGTTTAGTTTGGTGTGACAAGGGTGGGGTGTAGCTCCCCCCATAGGAGCGCTACGACTGAGGGGAAGGGTTTTCTCCATACCATAGCCTACCAAGGTGGTTTTGTGAATGGGGGCACTGCCCCCAAAAAAAATTCTTTAAATTTTCTTTAATCTTTTTTTCCCTTGCTTTTGAAAAAATATATAAGGGAGAGGGACCAATGGTGGTGAGGGCTATGTTGTGTGAGGGGTCCACGTCAGCAGGGTCCATGTCAGCTAGAGAGAGTCCATCCGACAACCTGAAAAAATCTAATCAAGAAATTTTTGGACACGTTTTTCAAGTTTTTCATATCACACATTTACTACCCAACTCCCCTCCATTGTTAGCCTTTTCCCATTCACTTCGGAATGTGTTTCATTTGGTAGGGTTTGTTTTCCATTAAGTCATCCATTGAAGGACCAGTGCTAGTGCACTTCATGGCCAACAATGGTAAGGCTGGGGTAAGTCATGGTGATCCATTTTTCATGTTTTATGTGTTTTTCAACACTTCCATTACCAAAAAGTAAACATAATTAACTTCTGACATCATAGGTGAGGTTGTATTCCGACCTCACAAGGGTGATATCTATCCATTGCATAATTTTTTTTGAATTTTGTTGCATGTTTTTTTGTGCAACTATGTTACAATAAATATATTTACAGTATTTGAGGTTATGATATGCTCGACTCTTAAGGGTTTACTGCAACTATATTATGGTCGACTATATATATATATACACGTAGTCGGTCAAGAAATATGTATATGCTACTGCAATAACATTAAACACTCGATACATGCTTGACATTTCATTTCTTTATCTGTGTAATTTCAAGAAGTATATTGACAGTATTTGATGTTATGATAAGCTCAATTGTAAAGGGTTTATGTATATGCTACTGCAATAATATTAAACACTTGATACATGCTTGACATTTTGTTTCTTTAGCTCTATAATTTTGAAAAGTATATTGGCAGTATTTGATGTTATGATAAGCTCAATTGTAAAGGGTTTCTTGCAACTATATTATGGTTGATTGTATATGTGTGTGTATGTGTGTATACACAAAAAATATATAAGACCTACTACAATATCTGTAAACAATGTATGTAACTCACCCTACTAAGGGTATCATGCACCTATCGTTTGGCCACCTATGTGTATATATATGTACATACCATTTATGGGTTCCATATTGTGGACTCTTAAGGGCTTCATGCACCTATGGTTTGGCCGACTATGTCCTTTGTTGTTGTGAACCCCTCACACAACATTACCCACTCCCCCATCATCCTCTCTACTCTTTCGAAATAACATTGGGTTCTACTGGTATGGTCAATTTTTTATTCTCAATTTACATGCATTTATAAGAATTTAATCCTAAATTGGTAATAATTTGAGTTATCTAAATATATATTATATTACTTTTTAAAATGTATTTGGGTGTATGTATATTGCATGGCATACATACATACATATACATACCGACATACCTGTATGGCATACATACATACATACATATGTACATGTATGTGTGCATACATATGTCTACACACATACATACATATGTATGTATGTATGCCATGTAGGATAGACAGTATGTGTCCAATTGAAGAACCTTGTTCAATGTATGCTTAATTTTCAGACATATCTTGATTTTCTTCAGTAACGATCGCATACATATATATCATTCCACCTAGCATCCTTAATTTTTAGTTTCTTTAACAATGTGTAAATAGCTATGCCATTTGCATACACACATACACATAGTCGGCCAAAAGATAGGTGCATGAAACCCTCAATAGTGGATTATATGATAACCTCCAATACTATCAATATAAAAGAGGAAATTATAGACATACATATATATATATGCAACCACCCAACAAATCATTGATTAAGTACGGATATTAGTGAATATCCACTCAATTAACCAAGGCTTAAGTATGGAAATCAATGAAATATATGAAGCTAATGTAGATCCAATCTAAAGGAGTCGAACAGTTGACTTTTTATTTTAGCAACACATAGAATGATTTTACAACTATTACCATTATCACAAGTCCATCTGTGATACCTTGGCATAAGTATAAAACTCGAATCATAAGAAGTTACAGTTACTAGTACACACCTTTTGGAAGCAGGTTGATAACATAAGCAACCAATTACCTATAACAGTCATGCCCTTTCAAACAATTCAAAGATATTGTATTGAAAATGAAAATACAAGTATTCAAGTGAGAGTCATTTACTCATCTAAATAAATAAGAAACAAATTAAAAAATATTTCATCATTTGCATTACAACATCTATACCATTTTCTTTTATAAATTAAAGTGTACGAAAGAGAGAATGTTAATGATGTCTATTGCACAATTTCCTTATCATAATGACTAAACAAAAACTTCAACAGTTGCATCCATAGGAATAAAAATTGTATTCATAATAAGGTAGCACATACCACTGGATTTTCATGTGATCATTTTATCATAGAAGCTACCACATTCATAGTATTAGGGAATGATATCAGAAAGTTTATAAACTAAGATAAGAATTATTTACTCCTTAACCAGTAACAAAATAAAATTTGATTCCAAATTTGAAATAAAGCAATTAAGACAAACCTCCTCCGTCCTTTCTCCTTAATCTGAAGTGGAAGAGGGTAGAGGGAGAGAGAGCATCACTAGGATGATTTTTACTCTACCACGAAGCCATAGTCTTCCCCATGCTACCCCATGAAGCGAGCCTGACCCATCATGAAGAGTCTAGCAATCTATGGCCAACAAGTGTGAAATTTGTGCAACTATGGAATAACTGACACATGCAACCTATTAATGCCTTAAGCAAGATATCTAAGCATGTGTCCTTTATCCATGATATGACTCAATTTAAATTCAACAATCCCCTATTATTTGAATTAACTACTTTGGAAAATCATTTGTTTATAATTGAACCCTCAGGTCTATCTTGGTAATCACTTGCACCTTTACACATGTTGTTGAGTATTAACATTTGTATGTGTCATTTAGTCAAGCAATAGAGCTTATGCCTTTGACTCCATTTTCAATCATAATTCCCTCTAACACAATGGATTATGCCATTAGGTTTTTCTTGAAACAAAATTAGCATGGCTTTCCTTTTATATCAGACAACCGATCACTAGGTATCTCGTACATATTTTAGATCCAACTGGCCCATATTGCATGAGAAGATTGGTAATATGGGCTATTGAATGCATGAGTTCCACTAATTCATCAAGGTGTTGAGATGAATTATATGCTATAACACTGTAGTGATCACAAGCACTTCAAATGTGGGGGCTAAAACAAAATAGAATCATTATCCAACAAAACCCTTTGGCTAGAAATTACCAGCATATAATGCACAATTTTAATCTCAATCTTAACTACAAAATTTAGTGATAGCAAGGGCAGTAAACTGTAAATAGGTTTTAAATTCACCATAGCATAAACTCACTGAACATGTGCTTAGTAAATAGCATAAAATCATTGAATATGTGAATAAACAACATGAAGTTGATGTCATATGTGAATAAACAACATGAAGCTAATATCATATGTGAATAAACAGCATGAAGCTGATGAAGCACTTTCCCATGGTTGTTGTATAGTACTACAACAATCATGTGAAAGTGATTTCATCGTCATTTTGTAATCCAAGTAAACATCAAGTTATCAGCACTTTATGTCCAGACAACAACTTTCTTTAAACACATATGTGTTTCCCCTTGAATTCACCTAGTATTTGCAAACCTTGGTTTTGGGTACAACCCAGTTTTTCCTAATAAGAAGATAATCTCATTCTTGGCTTGCTTAAAAAGTCTAAACATTATTATTTATCCATACCTACATTTCTGAGTAGCTATAACTATTTCCATTAATCAAAATAATTCACTAACAATATTTAGATCACAAGGTGTGTGAAATCTGAAATCCACTGTCATTCAATATGTATGACATTGCATAGAATTGGGAAGAACGATGCTCAATCATATAGGTAATAAAGACTGATAACTTTCTCCACTTTTATTAATTCCTAGTCATGTCGACTTTTCTCTCACTATACTTCACAAGAGCTAATTCATAGTCACAAGAGCTAATTCATAGTCAAAAGAAGATTAAACAATATCTCATACCTATGAAATTAATATTTGCAGATATCTTTACTCATTCCAACTGTATACATCCCCCTTCCATTTCCTTTTGTCCTCATTTCCCAAACAAAATGCCTTAATAATCATCCTCCTCTTTGTTTTATTACCTCCCATTCTTTCTTCCTTGCTATGTGGAGATAGGGGTACTTTCTATGTGCTAGGTGTTTATTTAATTTATTTTCAAACCTTTTACCTCTGTTGATAGATGGTTGTCCAACTTATGTGTCGGCCTCCTTTTCACTTTATGCTTCAGGGAAAAGATATGAGGTTGGAGTACCTTATTAAGGTATGCTTTTAACATAATTTCTCTTAGCTTGGGTCCCACCACAGATTCCCTCATGTATTTTTTAATTGAAGGGAACATTTAGGATATCCTTTTTCTTTTTATAAAGGAATATATATATATATATTTAATTTTAGCAATTATTTATTGTTATATATCATATTTCCATTTTTTTAATTATTATATATATTTTTTAAATTATAAATTACTCAACATACATAAAGATGAATATAAAATAATTTTAATTTCTCATTGAGTCTTGATCAATGATTAAATAGTTAAAACGTTTCAATTTATCTTTCCTAATGAAGTATGCAACCTGGGAATTGAACTATGTGTTCATGTGTGCTACTCTCACACAAATTACCCCCGGATGGCTAGACTCCCCTTCCCAGTGATACTCTCTCTCTCTCTTCGGCGAGAGTGTGTAACTGTCCTGTAACACTCCAATACCATAAATAACATTAATCCATTTGAAATAATGAAATCTAAGCTTAACAATTACCCTCAATATTAGCATTTCCATATAGAATTCAATCATATAGCTATGTATCAAATTATAAGAAACATATTCATAAACACCATAACTAACCTCATTCATTGTATCATTAAAACAATTACCTTTTAACAAGTAACCAACATAGTTTTTATATCCAGGTGAAATACCATACAAGACAATAGTATAGAAACTTAGGGCTAACCATTATGACAGTTAAGTTTCATATTCAGTTGAACATTCATATCAACATGACAATACCAAATTTAGGGCCAGGTTACAATTAGGGTTGTGACATCCTCCCCCCCTAAGGATAGTCATGTCTCGATGACTATATGTTAACTATTGTCAAAATATGAAGCATTCAAATCATCTTTATTCTACATCATTTAACAAAATGCAAGATTCATACCTTTGCTTGCCATACCTTTGCAACTTGACTAATTGACTAAGTTGCCTTGAAGTTCTTGAAAATTCTAACATGATCTTTAGGTCTAATCACCAATCAAACTCTTGCATTGGTGTTAGCTTACCACAAAAAATTAAATATCCTATGAAAATCTCAAGGAGTGGATCATTTCAATATTCAACATGATTATATGCATATAAATTACATTAAAATTCCAATTATCTCACTTTCAATCATACAATTGAAAGTATCATTAAGATAGATCACAACTTGATCATATATCATTCATAAAATACATGTACTCTCAGTCTAAGTTATTTAGAATAACCTTAGATAATATTACTCAGTCATAACTAGGGAGTAAGCCACACATTAATATAATATACTCTTTAATGATGAAGAATAGAGTTGATTTTGAGTACGTGACTTTGTGATGATCACCTTTATATCATATATTCATCGAGACATGATTATCCTTAGAGGGGAAGAATGTCACATCCTAATTAATTATCTTATCTTAATCACTTAATTACTATATTAATTCTTTAATAAAAAGTGATTAGGAGAGACAATTTGATTATGTTAATTATTACTTGAAGGGCAATTAAGAAAAATATTCATAGTGATGATGACTAATTATGTGTTCTATTTCATGTGCATCATGAACTATTGAACTTTTCTCATATTGGAGAGAGAGTATCATCGAGGAGAAGGTTCTAGCTGGCGAAGGTAACTTGTCATGATGGAATCCTACACACACACTTAGAGTCTTGTAGCTAAGTTGCATAATATTAGTGTATATATGTGTAAAATTTCTTGAGGATAAAACCTCGATAGCTTGTGTAAGTATTGGGTCATGAGCCAAACTTAGTGCAAGAGTATGCTACTTGTGGATATATAGTTGCATTAAGAGTTTTTGCCAAAATGAACCCAAACAAAATAAGAATTGATATAGTAATGCAAACTAATATTTTATTTAATTATTATTATAATTAAAAAAAAAATTATTATTAAATAAATAGCATTACTACTACAATAAATAGATGAAAAATAATATTATTATTATTATTTTATATTATATTTTAATATAGTAGGCTAATACTTTTATTTTATTGGAAATAAAAGAAAGATAGTGGCATTAATACTATTGTCATTATTAAAAATCATATATTAATAAAGGTATGTTTATAGTTTAGTTCATCTTAAAGAAAAGAAAAGGCAAAAAAAGACTAAAGTTACGGGTAAAATAAAAATCTAAACATAAGATTAGCCTCCCACGTGCCAGATTTCAATATTCACATGAATGTTTAACGTGGCTAGTGAAGGTTGTGGAGTGGCATTTACATTTGTTTAAAAGTTTTTAGGGACGTTTGTCAAGGGGGGTTATTAATTTTGGTTGGAATCTGAAGAAGAGGGAAGCGGAAGGAAAAGAGAAGCAACAAAATATGATGAGTTGTGTTGGGTAGTAAAAGAAAAATGTTTCCTTCATTGTTATTGTATCTGGAGGTATGTACAGTCCATACTCATAAAATTTATAGTTATGAAGATAAAACCCTTCTTTTTTTCTTTGGTTAAATATGTATTCTTGCTTTTAGTTAAATATGTATTCTTGCTTCAGTAATAAGGGAATGAAAACATTAACATTAATTGAGGTGTTATGTCAAAATTTCTTATATGTTGTGTTTGAACCTCTCAAGCATGCAATTATTAAATCTAGAATAAAAAAAATAGAGGACAAGAGATTTGCAGCATTCAATAATTTTTATGATTGTTTAATCTTTCTTGAGAAATTGATTTAACCTAGAGGATTTTATTAGCCTTTGTTTCACAAGTAACAAGCTTGCAAAATTTATGTTATTTTCATATTTTGCACTATCTTAATAAAGAAAAGACAATGTGCTTCTTGAATGATACCCTAGGTTGTATGTCATTGTCTATCTCTTCCTATTATCATCTGTGAGTGAATAAATAAATCACTGTTTGAGATAGTGCATTTCTAAATAGGAAGCATATATAATATATCCCTCATATGGGGTAGACTGTTATGGTGTGTATCAAACAAGTATATGATCTGATAAGCATATTAATTAATAAGCACGTCATGGGGGTTCATAATTAGTGCTTGTAAATTAGGAGTCCATGTCTCTTGTGCCATTATGCAATTGTGTATTGTTGGGTCAGATTGCTTATACTCTTCTTTGTTGTTGTAGATTTTGTTCCTCTTTGTTGTTTTTGGTCTGTCTCATGAAGATTTACTAAAATATTGCAAGTTAGGTTGAATAAATGGAGAAATTTAAGATAAATGTCTAATTTACTTAATTTGGAATTTCACTGGAGTTTCAACAAGTTTGTAACCTTGTTTCCTCATCATTTTTCCATTGTGGTAGTGCACATTGGATGATTTTAATATGTATCTTTCAATAGCACTAATTTGAAAGAAATAAGGAGGGTTAATGGAAATTTCTAGCAAAAATATCTCATTTCTTTGTATATCTTAAATTACCAAAGTATAGTATAATATGAGTACATATGAAATATTTGCAATAAGGATGCAAAGGATATAGAGTTACATATTCTGGAGCTTAGACTTGTTGCATATGGTAAAACCTTAAAAATTATCCATTGTTCATCTTGTGAAATATTAAGGAGTTAGTTTCAATTTTACTTAAATTATCTTTGACCAGATGGCCCACTTGGAAACTTAGAATCCTACATGTGGATACTTTAAGGGAAATATTTAAATGTAACCCTTGGCTCCACGATTCCAAGTGGAAACTTGAAGCATTAGTGTTTAAATAACAAGATCGTCCTATTATTATACTATTGTTCTAGGAATCTAGTGAGTTGTATTGCAGACCAAACTGCTCTTACATGGTTGGGATTCCTGAAAAACCATTTCTGGGTTTTGTGTTAGAGTAATTGGGTATTTACTTTATTAATTAAACAATATCTGTTTAGTTACTTAAAGTTCCCTTTTACCTCTTTTCACTTAAGCTAACATTAGGTGCATAATAATTAATTACTTTATTAATTATTATTGTGCAAGCCTAAGGTTTTCCTTTTTAGGGTTTTCATCTATATGTAGTTGAAAACTATCTTTTGTATTATTATTCATTTTACATTTTCAGGTGAATACATTGCTCCACATTCTTGAGCATTTCCTTTGTTGCTTCTCTTTGCTTCTCCTTGTAACAGGTTATTTGCTTGCAAAGATCTTTGGGCTTCTGTGGTGTTGTATCTTCTCAACTCCAAAATTTTGTTCCTCATTCTCCCACCTTTCCAAAACAAATCAAAGTTTTGAATTTGATTTAGTAATTTAAAAGTTATGACTATTTGAACGCTTCCCTTTTGGTTGTAATCTAAAAGTTGGAAACTACTAGTTGATTATAGGTTACAATTTGACATGAGTTTAAAAGATAATTATTATTATTTATAAAGGTGTGGTTAAACATAAGCAAGTATTATTAACTAGGTCACATTCCTTTCGTAGGTGGCCTTCCATTTTTGTTGGGTCATAACCTACAACTTCTTAAGGCATGAGGAGGAAGTAAAATCCTCTTTTTTTATGGACTAATGATATGTGAACTATTGTGAACTATTCCTCTCTAATGGACTGGTTGGTAATAATTATCCCTTGAGAATATAGTAACTAATTAAAACATCATAAGGACTAAATGTCAGTTATGGGTTTTTATTCTGGTATTTTTTATCTATTCTATAGAATGTCCACTATCCAAATATCATAATGAGATGGTTGGGAAATTTTTTATGATGTAAACATGGATTATCATTGAATCACACCCATGAGCACATTTCTTAGATTGAGTTACATTCTCTTTCACTTCAAGTTACAGAAAAAAAAAATGATAGAGGTTTTGTAATGCAAATGATGATATATTGTTTATCATGTGTCTTATTGATTGAGATGAGTAAATGACTTACTTAATTTCTTATAATTTTTGTATACAATATTATAGCTTTGAATAGTTGTGAAAAAGCATGGCTGCTATAATTGAATTATTAAGTATGTCATCAATCTGGTTTCAAGGTATGTGTACCTGCATCTATATTAGATAACGATTAAATTTTATAGTCATATCAAGTATTGTAAATGGTTTATGTCAATGGTAATGAATATGAAATCATTTCATATGTAAAAGAAAAATTTAATTCAATGCTTGACTTCCCCTAGATTAAATCTACATTATCTTCATAAATTGTTGCTTCATTTAGCCTTGTTCATTTACATTCAAATTAAATAGATATATGCTTTAGTTGTTCTTCCAATACTGTTATAAATATTTGTATCATTTTGTTGTTTCAAGGTATATATAAACCCTAAACTGATTATATATATAGTAATCAGTTAACATGATCACCTAAGGTTTGTAAGAGTTAGGATAAAGAATATGATAGTAATACATGCATTGCTCATTATGTATAAGTGTGGATAGGAGCAGATAGTCGGGGTACCACTTGATAACAATATAAGACCCAAAGTCTTTTATAAATAGTTGTATTATTATGACAGGACAGGTACATGTATGGATATGTTGTTTCAATTTGTATCATACTATTGTATGAAGTTATATAAAAATATCATAATGTTGCTTCAATTTACATATACATTGTGAATTGATTATATATGTGTATGTATGTACATACATACATATATATAATCAATTAACATGATCACCTAAGGGTTGTATGAGTTATAATTGGGGATATGATAGTATAACATGTATTGCTTGTTTCATTGCACACATAGCCTTGTTCATTTGCATTCATCAAAATTAGATGTATGGTTTGTTTTCTCTTCAATTACACTCAATCTTACATGTATGAATATGTTGTTTTATTTTGTATCATACTTTTTTTTGTAGTTACATAGAAACGCCATAATGTTGGTTCAAGTTATATATATATTGTGAAATCATTATATATGTGTATGTATGTAGATACATATTTTTGTGTTCATACATACACATATATAATCAGTTAACATGATCACCTATGGGTTGTAAGAGTTAGAATCGGGGATATGATAGTATAACAAGCATTGCTTGTTTCATTGCACACATAGCCTTGCTCGTTTACATTCATCAAAATTAGATGTATGTTTTGTTTACTCTTCAATTACACCCACTCTTACATATATGAATATGTTGTTTCATTTTGTACCATACTTTTGTTTGTAGTTACATAGAAATATCATAATGTTGGTTCAAGTTACATAAACATTGTGAACGGATTATATCTGTGTATGTATGTACATACACATTTGTGTGTTCATACATATATAATAATTTTTTTCCATTTGTTATCATAATGTTGTTTCAAAAAAGGGTTCTGTTGTGCCTTTTGCACACACACCCCATTTGGAATGGAGACCCTCTTTCCCTTTTTTTGTTTTTCGGCCCCTTTTTATTTTGCCTCGTTTTGCGTACCCATTTTTGTGCCCCAAGAGGGGTTGGCGCATTTACCAATGCCATATTTCAAGCTTGACCAAAATCCCTCCCCCTTTAAAAAATTGTTGTCTTGGGTTAACTTGGGTTTTCCTTGTCAAAACGTCGTTCTGGTAGCTGTGGCAGTTTCCGATTTTCCTTTGTCGGGTTTCCCTTTCTGGATTTCCCTTGCCAGATTTCCTCTGTCGGGTTTCCCTTACCGGGTTTCCCATCAATCTTCGCTGATTCAATGGCTATGACCGGATGGCCTCCCGCCCCTCGGACCCCGGACCTCCCGCCGCCCCTGCGTTTTCAAATTCACCAACCAAACCCGCCATCGTACGGAGGAATTAAATGTCGCATTAATGGCAGTTTTTCTATAAAAACAAATTTTTCGTCCATCATTATCAATTGTGCGAGTGGTAGATGAGCTCAGAGAACTTTCGACGACCAGGTCTTTTCCGCCCAGCATTCCGAGCTCCGTCTTCAATCATTTTCCGCGCGGCCGACTAATTGTTCTTTGGGATTTTGAGGTATGTTCACCGTCCACGCGCCCTCCCTCTCTATTTTGTGAAATTTCACTTTTTTGTGCATGCAAATTGTAAAACGGGTTTAAAATAAAGTAGATTCGTGCCTTCCGATCAAAACCCATGTTTTAAAAATGTGAAAATAATCTTTAGGTCACCTAAAATTCGATTTGGAACTTCACCGTGCTGCGGTTGTTCTTCAGAACAACGTTGATGCCTTCCGGGCCTGGGTCTTCCCGTGGTCGTCCATACCTCCCCTTCAAATTTTTAATTTGGCAATTTTCCTCATCGGACTTCGACCATCGGAATTCCCTTCACAGGATTCTATTGTGTGTTCGCCGTTCCAAATGGCCCTACCCGAGCATCCTCCCAACCCTCAGACCCTGGACCCTTGGAGTCGGTCTGGCTCCAATCATAATCTTCTTCAAATCTTCCCTCAGAATTTGGTTTCTGGAATTCCATTCATGGAACTCTGTCTCGTCTTCGCCGTTTCAAACGGCTTCCACCCTACGGCTTTCCGGACACCACTTCCCGGCCGCAAAATCTTCCATCTTTCAGAAGAAACCCTCGACACTAATTTATCTCTTCAGACTTCAACCTCCGAAATTCCCTTCTCGGGATTCCGTTGTGTCTTCGCTGTTCCAAACAGCCTCGCCCGAGCGTCTACCCAAATCCCGGATCCCGGACCCCGGTCCGCTGTTCGTCGAAACCCGAAATCTAGGTACTCCCTCGAAACTTCTTTCGGATTATGAACCTCGAAATTCCCCTCTCGGGATTCCATCCCTCCTGCGCCGTTCCAAACGGCCTCGTCCGAGAGTCTTCCCAACCTCCGGGACCCGGTGCTCCGTTCGCCGCCCGATTGTCCCGAACCCTCTGACCACTTCTGGAAACTTCCTTCCAGATTTCCTCCCCCGGATTTTCACTTTCATTTCGTTGTTCCTAACGGCCGACGCATGGCCACTTCCTGGCGACAGCAATCCGACACCCGGATTCTGCTACCTGAAATTTTGTTTCCTCTGCGCCATTTCAGACGACTTCCTTGCAGATGATGCCCGAACTTCCAAATGAGGCATCAAATGACCTCCAAATCCAAAATGGATTTTGACCCATTTTCTAAAATTCAGTTTTTCTCTGCCTCCAACCTCAAATCTTCAAATCCAACCTTGGGAAATGCCTATGGGAATTCCATTCTCGTTTTGCCCTTTCAAATGGCATTCTGCCAAGGGATTTCCGGCCCAGAAACTCCGGATTGTCTGCATTGCCCCCTAACGATGAAGTATCTAGCTTCCATGGTTATTAAATATGAATTATGATTGCCGGACTAATCTTGACATGTAGGGATTTGTCAGTGGCCATTTTGTCAAGTTCATCATTACTAATTCTCGTCTTTTGTGCAAGATTTATGGAATCTGGTGCGAAGACTTCTGGTGCTTCCAAGAAAGGAAAAGGAATGGCCAAGCCACCAAGGGGCAAGGAAGACAGAGACCTGATGAAATATAAATTCCAGGGGGTCCCTATTCAATCCAGGATCACTACCCTTTGGAGGGATGTCTCAGACACCAACATCGGACAAGTCGATGTTGATGAATTCACGCAGAGGTCAAAATGAACCCGAAAACAACAAATGCCAAATTAATATAGAGAAATGGACTTGCTAAAGCTACAGGTTTCCCGCCGGCCTTAGTGGCCCCGGAGCTGGTAATGGCATGCGTGGAGACATACCAATCTGATACCAGAACCATAGTGGACCATGAGGGGAATATCCTTGCAGATATGTCTCTGTCAGGTATAACAGAGACCTTCCACATTCCTGCCTTTGGGAACATGGAGGTCCCCACGATGGAAGACTGTAAAGAGGTGTGGGAACATGAATCATTGGGGTGTAAAAAGCTTATCAACCAGTGCTGGTTGAAGAACAAGCGGGGTAGTGTTCGGAAGCTTCCTCGGGAGCTCTTCCGCAGCGACTTCTTCGAGGACTACCATGACCTTGTAACTCTGCTCAGCTGAGTCATGGGCCTTCCCAGCGTTGTTTTCTTTCAAGAATGGATGTTCTATTTCATAGAACAGATTCTCCAAGGTAAGGGCACCGTCTTCTATTGGGGCGAGATCATCAGCGACTGCTTCCACGAGTAGTTTACCACCGTGAAGAAAACCAACAAATTCTTCATGACCTCCTACTTGGTATATTCTCTCACCAATCGGTGACATTATCAGGGATTGACAATGATGCCCAGCGGGGCCAGAGCTCAAGCCTTATGACAAGTACCCTCAGTTACAATTCCGGAATTTCAAAAGAAACTATTGCAGGGTGAATGATGCTTTCATTGCTCACATCATCCGATCAATAGGAGGAGATTTCCATAGGAGGACGTCTCATAGTGTCAGGGTCCTCCTCAGGAAATACGCCTTCTGGTACATACAGTTCCCCAAGTTTACATACATTTGTGTCGAGGGATTCACCGAAAGATTGAACAAGTTGCCCCGGTACCCAAATGACCGGATCATTATTTTAGAGTTGACTTGGCAGCTGCGACACATTCACAACATCTTCAGCGAAAAACATCTGGCGAGCCCCACCTATCCCATGAACCTTGGTTAGGGGATGTATAAGATCCACACCTCCCAGTGCATAGGATATTCGGAAAAGGAGCTGGCAGAGTATAACTTTGAACAGTACATGGCAAGGCCACGAATGGATCCTTATGGTCATGTCAGAAAGGCACTGGGACGTGAATACGCCCACCTCCACAACATCGAGGACTTTTGGGCCACTGCAGGAATGATCTTGAGGTACAGTTGCGGCATTACATGCGCATGACCGTCATCCATGTACGAAGGGTGAACTTGTGCCCGCTCCCTGATCAGCTAGAGGAGGATGAGGACACAATTGTGGACTTAGGTTATGATGCAGTTTCTAACCTTCCACTGCCTACAACTGACTGGAATGCACCCGAGCTTAATGACATTGGTGTGCTCATTAGGCCCGTTGAAATTCGAACAAGGGCGTGGATCGAAGAGAGGGTGGCTCAATTGAAACAACAAGGGGTCATCCTGATGTTCACCGAACTTGCAAGTGAGCATATAAGTGAACCAAGTGGCTCTGAAGATGGGGAAGCCACTGCTGCAACTGGGGAGACATTTGAGACCCCACCATTGCTGAAGACCAAGAAAAGAAAGGAGGCTAGCGAACAACTGCCCAAACCAAAGGTCTATGCCCATAAGTCTTCCGAGTCGGAGCCCTCTAAGAAGAAAAGGAAAACAACGGGAGGCACGGAGACAACGGTGATGCCCAAGGGTTCGCCCTTTGGGATCGAAAAGAAGATATCTAGCTTGTTGGGGTCTCCACCCATTACAATCACCGCCGCCACCCCGCTTACTTCAATTCCAGCTTCTACTTCCTCCCCACCTATGGTGGATATCTTCATCCACCTTGCTCCTACTCCTCTAGTGTTGCAAGTTATTCCCATAGACTCATCGTCCGCTACCACCTCACCAATGACCTCTTCCTCCATGTCTCCTTCCCTTCCTTCCATTTCCGCTGCCACAACGCCAGCCCCAAGCCTTCCAAAGTCTTTTGTAAAGTATATGCAGAATGTGTCGTCTGAGCTTTCGGGGATGCTCACCAATCCGATAGTCTAGGCTGCGATAGCTCAGGCTATGGCCTCCACTCCAACGTCATCCCCTTCCACCGAATCACCAAAGATGAAAGTGACCATGCAGATATCAGACGAGCATGAATGACAATAATTGGAGGCTGAGAAGGTGCTAGAGTATGAAGAATTTGAATATCACGAACATCCCTTGTTCGAGTGTCGAGAGATTGATGAGGTGGCCTATGAGTTGTCTAGCAAGGGTACTGAGGACCGTGATGTTGAGCTAATCCGAGAGTCGAATGATCCCAAGCTCAATGCAGAGTGGGGCAAGTAGCTCAAGGAAATTGAGGACAAGGAGGCTGAAGACCGGCTTGCATAGGAAGAGAAGATTGCTGCTCCAAAGACGGAAGGTAATAGGTCTCCAACCGAGAAACATGGTTAGACTCCAGAGCATGACAAGGAAAATTTCCTCCACGAGGACAAATAAGCAGAGAGCCCTGAGGAGCATCAAGATACTTTAAACGAGAAGGAGGATGCTGAAAGGAAGGATTCACCCAAAGGGCAGTCACTCACCAAGTCCCCCGCTAGACATAAAACATTCGAACAAGATTCTGATGAAGAAAAGAGAAGAAGCTGAAGGTCAAATCAAAGATAACCATGGATGCCTCGGGATCAAGGGTAGTACAAAAAAGCAACGTCGATGGTTTGGGAACAAGGTATAACTTACAACATATCCACCATCAACATGGGAGTGGCCACAAGGGAATAGAAGGTTGAGCATCTCCAGGAGTCGGTCGCCACGGTGGTGCACCTTATCCAACAGGATAAGGTCTCCAAAGAAGAACTAAAGGAGCAGGTGGTTGATCTAACAACTTATATTCAGCAATGGTCATCTCCGAATGAGCATCCTACAACATCATCGGCTTCGCCTCAGTTGTTGTCCAGGGAACAGATTAACAAGCTCGAAAAGAGACTGAACCTAGACAAAACTATGAAAAATTGCTTCCGACAGGTTTTGGACATGGGGAACACGGGCATCAACTTGGTTGCCCAGGCAGCAAATAGGTTCCTATAGGTTCATAAAACTCTTGAGGACACAAGGTAGATCTGTGAAGAGTTCCCAAGGAAGTACGATGCAGCCTACCCAAAGATTGAGGCAATACTTGCATTGCCAAGCGATGTCTAGGAAAAGGACCTTGCCTTCAAGGATGATGATCGATGGCTGGTAGATACCTGGAAGCAAGACTATGATCACCGGAAGAGGAGGCTTGAGCAGATTTTGGAATGGATAGCACCAGACATTGAGTGGGCAAGGGATTCCAGAGAGGAGTGCGTTTGGTATCTCAAACTGATGGCGGGGTATGAGATGCCCGCGGTCAAGATCAATCCTGAGAGCATCAAGCCCCACTTCTTGAAGATTATGGAAGATGGAAGGTCTGTTGAGGTCACCACTGAGTTCATGTGCTTTGCTGCCCGAGCCTTTGCGCAGATGAAACTTTTCAAGGAAAATACTGCTAAGTATGATGAGGACTGGAAGAAGCTTGGCAGCAATTCTCAGGAGTGGAGTTACCAAATCTTGAAATCGGACATCATGGAGGTGGATAAGTTTCAATCCCTAGTCCTGAGTTTCATGGAGTATGTCGCGCTAAAGAAGTAAGAGGGAAATCCAGTCATCAATGAAGAGTTCCTTGAGGAATAGCTACAGCAAAGGGCAAATGGCTAAAAGACAAATTTTCTACAGTGTTGTCACTAGATGACGAAATAGGGAAGAAAGAAGAAGTTATTTATAAATGTAATATATTTGGGGGTAGGTGAAACCCTAATGTAAAGAAAATATTGGCCACACAATAGAATCAAATCTTGGCCACTCATTTTGTTTTTTGAAAACTATAAATAGAGCTCTCCTCCTCTCATTCTAAGAGAGTTGAGTTGTTGTAAAGGCATGCTGCAGCAATTATAATAGCAAATACAATCATTTTCTGGTGTATTTTTGGGTTTCTCAATATGTTTCATGATTCCTCTCCCTTTTAGCTATAGCTTTGCTTTGAGATATTTTGTTGTTTTAATTCCTTTAGATTAGACTTGGTAGATTTAGTATGTTATCTCTGGTTTTGAAGATTATTGCTGTGTGTATGCTTTTCTTGTTCATACTTTTGGTCATTTGTTGAAGGTAGATGATTGTGTAAAGTTAGTTTGGACTTTGATCTCATTGCTGCTCATTGAATCTCATCTTTATTCACCTTCCCATAGCGAATGAATGATGAATATTTGCAGTCCTTAGAAGATAGCACAAATTTCATAATATTGTGAGAATTCTAGTTAAGTGAAATTCTGTTTAAGGAAACTATCCACAGCAGGAACCTCCATGATCACTGTTCATCGGTAGTTGCAGGTCTAGGAAACATCTTTCTTCCTCACCCTTTTCTTTTTTTTTTTCTTTTTTAGAAACAACTTGTGTTAAGGTTCGTTGCACATTGTAAAGCCAAATCTGAGAAAATAATGGAGTCTAAGATTACTGCCTGAGCCTGCAGCAAAGTATAGTAATTCCAGATCCGTAGAACTCCATTCATTGACTCAATTCCCCTACAGCTTCGACTACATAAGGTCGCCTTGTGATTCTAGCAAATCACATAAACAACTGAAATATTCCAAGCCTCGTCATGATCTGACACCCGAGAGACCTTGGGATAGTGTTCTGCAATTTGATTGTGGAAGATTGTCTTTCAAGAGAGGTAATGCACCTATGTATTACTTGTGTTGTGAAGTGCATAAAAATACCATCAATAGGTTCTAAACATTTGTATCATACTATTGTTTCAAGAAATATATATAACTTGTAATAGCAATATGATACAAATATTTGTAACCTTGTCTGATAGAGTTGTATGATATATATATATGTGTGTGTGTGTGTGTGTGTGTGTGTGTGTGTGTGTGTTTCTATGTACATATATTGCAAAGATATATATGTTTCCTCCTATAGCCTTCTTCATTTACATTCAACTTAATTAGATGTATGTATATGTATATGTATATGTATAAGTATATATATATGTATAAGTATATATATATGTATAAGTATATATATATGTATATGTATATGTATATATATTACAGAGATAGATATATGAATATGTTTCTTATAGCCTTCTTCATTTATATTCAACTTAATTAGATGTATGGTTTGTTGGTTTTTTAATTACAGTGACTGTAACATGTAAAAATATGTTGTTTTTATTCATATCATATTGTTGTTTCAAGTTAAAATCCTTCAAAACAATCACAACAAAAATGTTTGCAATCTAACAATCAATTAAAAACATCGGTTAGAAAATTACATCGATTAGAAACCTTTGAAACAATCACAAAAATAATGCTTGTACTTAACATTCCAATTAAGTAAAGAAAAGTGGAAAAGAGAAATCTAATGTAGGGAAACTATCTGTTGATGTGTTATTTATGGCCTCTAAATGACTAGGACTACAACTTTCAAATGGTTGCCTAGCACTTGGGGTAGGTGAGGGTGGACAATATTGGGGGCAATGAAGACACAAAGTCTGTGAATATTGCATAGTGGTCAGGAAAGGGATTTAAAGGGTTGTCAATATGCCTTTCCCTTGTTGCCTCTTTTCTAGCCTTCTCCAATTATTTTTCCTTTTTTTGCAACTTCCCTTTCAATCTTTTTCTACTCCCTTTCTTGTCACTTCTCCTTCTTTTGTAGTTCTCTTTGAACCTCAACTACTAGTCATTTATGTTTTCTTTCAATTCTCAATTATTCCAAGTTAAGTTCCTTTATTGCAATTCTTTCAATCTTCCATTGTTCAATCTGCTCTCTCTTCCTATCTTTCAGTTGTTGGATTTACTTCTTCCTCTCCTCTTGCTCATTTAGCAACTTAATGTAGTCGTCAATGGTGAGGAGTTGGGATCGTCTTGGAAGTTTAATCCCAAAGTCAACTAGTTGATTGCACTTATCCTTCACTACATGAACAACTAGCTTAAAAAATTGGGAGAGGATTGAACTTTTTTGGCCTCCCAATAGCTTCATGGTCTTCATCATTTGTAAACTACAACTCACTAGTTGTTTCCTCCACTTCCTTGTCTCCTCCTAATTGATCAGGTTCACTTTCTCCCCAATCAGCATAAAATGCACTAAGGTATTGGGCCCATGGTATGTGGTGGAGATGACATTGACAATTTTTTTTATAAGTCCACATGCAAATAAATTCCAAGATTTGTAGCCCCCTCTAATAACCATGATTGCTCCTCCAATGCACTCAATAGAGAAAGAGATATGTTTGCATACATATTTTGGTCTCCCAAAACTGGTGTTGTTGGTGGACTATGTTGGTCACCCAAACCCGGTGTTTCACTTGGTGATTGGTGGTTTCAGAAATGAGATGTTTGAAGTGGACTTTGTTGGTCTACACATTCATTTGTTTGAAGTGGACTATGTTGGTCTGCAAATTCTATTGTTCCAATTGTACATTTAGTCTCAATTTGTGGAAACCCATCGGTGGATAGACTTAGAATTTTTTTACAGCAGATGCTTCCTCAGGAGCCGCAAACTAGAATGTCTCACTAGGCCTAATGTCCTCCACCAATGCATCTGGATTTAGAGGCCAAATACTTGTTCTTTTGAATCTAGGTTTTATGTTGTCAAATTTCAATGATTTCTCAAAAGAAACGCTACCAAGTGTTTCCAATTATGTCCTTCTAATCTCCAAATTTGGATATTTCGTATAGTCCATGTTGCTCTTTCCTTTTTAAAATTTGATTTGAAAGATGCAAACACGCTCACATCAAGTGGCTGCAACCTGTGTGATATGTGGGATGGTAGGGTAAGCAAGTCAATTCCTAGTGTCCTTGCTTCGATAATGGTAGAAAATGCAATGTGGCTACCATGGCTATCAAAAATCAAGAGGTGTTTATTAGTGAGCAAGACACCCCCGGGTACTTGACCAGCAAAATGGTGCAACCATTTAAGAAATAGCTCTTTCTCCATCCACGCATGAGTCTAAGCAGCCATACATGCTCCTCGCTCACAGTTCACTATGTAGTTATTGAGGTGTTTTTTTCTTCTAAACAAGTAAAAGTCAAGTATCTTTTGTCTGAAAACGTTTGCACAACACAAAATAGTGATCCACTCTCGGCTCTTGGGGATAATATAGGATACAGTTCTACTACCATTTTTGTAAAGCACTCTCATTACATCATTCCATCCAACTTGGAGGCCAATCTCATCACTGTTCCAAATCCTCATTGGACCATAAGGATTGGTTGTGTATGCCTTTGCCAATGTTTTGTAGAATGTAGCAACAATTCCAAGCCTAAGATTAACTGTGCAGTCTCTATCTTGGCCTTGGACTATCCTCAAACACAAACTGGGATGCCTTCTTTTGAAGCTCATCCACCAAGACTTACCGAGAATTCCATCCTTGAATGGATTAGGCCTCATCTGGAAAATTTGTGCCACTTTAGATTTTAGATTCATAATTTCCAATCCATTGCAAACATCAGCCATCTCCTTGCACCATTCAACAATATTTGCCTCTTCATCATCGTTCAGGACTGTTGGAGGTCCTTTTCTTTTGGTAGAGTTAACACCACTCAACCAATTAGACAATTTGGTAGTTGGAAGACCCCACTTTTTTGTTGCCCCTCTTGTTGACATGTCATTGTCTTCAACATCTATCATGCTAGATTCCATGTCAGTCATGGTTCATTCCCGTTGCACTGCAACCTTTTTAGTTGTAACAGTTGGATTGACTTGGACTACATGTTCAATTGATTGTGGAATGGGAATTACTCTGCCATCATCACCGTGTCAAAGCCTCACACCTCTCCTATGTGCAGGAAAAGTTGTCTGAGCTCACTCGGTTACAAATCGTGTGGTTCTTGTTGGCACTTTATTCTTCATTTGCATTGAGCCAAGTGGAAGAAAAAAAATAACATACACATGCATAAAGACATATATTGAAAGTAAAGGAGAGGGTCTAATGGTGGTGAGTGCTATGTTGTGTGAGGGGTTCATATCAACAGATCAGAAGAATACAAAAATCTAGAATTACATATAGCTCTTAATTGATCATATCCCCAATTCTAACTCTTATAACCCTTAGGTGATAATGTTAATAGATTACTATATATATAATCAGTTTATGGATTATATATATAACTTGAAACAACAGTATGATACAAATATGTATAATGCTTCTTGAAACAACATAATGATATTTCTATATGACTTTAAACACCATTACAATGGAAATATTTTTAACCATTTGTGAAACATCATTATGATATTTATATATAACTTGAAATAATAGTATGATACAAATATTTAGAACCCTTCCTAAAACAACATTATGATATTTGTATATAACTTTAAACAATATTATGACGCAATTATTTATAACCATTTCTGAAACAACATTATGAAATTTAATTATATCTTGAAACAACAGTATGATACAAATATTTAGAAACCTTTTCTAAGACAACATTATGATATAAATATATATGCATATATTGAAACTTGATAGTATGATACAAATATCTAGAACCCTTTTCTAAAATAGCATTATGATAAAAAAAAATGGGAAAACATTAACGATCTTTGTAATATATAGATATATATTGTGTGGAGGTGAATTTAATCTACTAAAATGCAAGAATTAGACCATGCAAAGATTAAAAAACACAAACAAAACACTCAAGATTAGGCCTTGTTGAATTCAAACAAAAACACAAAAAATGGAACCTTTTACCTTGTTTGAATTGTTGTTCTTGGTTAGCCCTTTGATTGTCTGATTTGTGTGCTCCTTAGTGGCAAAACGGCATGAAACCTAGTGCAAAATGGAGGTAAAGTGAAGATGAATGCAATGGTGGATGTGGGTAGTTGAGTGGATGCAAGATAAAAGCTCTAGAATGACTGAAAAAATGGAGGATGCTTGGATGCTTGAGAGCTAAGTGTGTTGAATGTTTGAAAGTGTAAATTATGTGTTCTTCAAAAATGCAAAATGAGGGTAATTCTGCCATTTTTAGGGGAAGTGCCTCTAAAACAATGGAGGGTTGAGATTGATTCATGATGGCAAAGATCAAGGGACTGGGTGAGTTGAGAACTCACAAGCCCTCGTATCTTGACACGTGGAAGATGAGATGGAAAGGAAGGGATGAGGTGGAGATGATATGGAGGTACTACATAGTACCTTGGGATTGGAAAAGATCTCCTCATAAAGGAGTTCCTTGTCCACATATGCATGAGAGGACATGTGAGGAATTAAAAATTCCTCACAAATCCTCATGGGGATGGGGGAAGGAATTTAAAATTCCTTAAAATGCATTGGCCAAATAAATGCGAATTAAAAATTCACATGTGGAAGGGGTCGCCTTCTCCAGATGGAGAAAGCATTTAATGAAGGTTGACTTAGGACATATTCCATAAACGGAATGGGGATTAGGTTGGGTTAATCAGGTGATTAAGGTTGTGCAAATGTGGGGATAGGTAGGCTAATGGAGGATTAAGGACAAGTGGGAGATTATGGAGGATGTGACCCTAATGATGATTAGGGGTGTGCACATCCTAATCACAGATTAAATAGGTTAATCTTGATTAGAGAGAATTATGGGAGATGTGACATGAGGAAAGAGAATAAAAAATGAATTTAATCCATAAAGGCTAAAGTGAATAAATTAATAAATTGGGATATTTATTTAATTTAGAGATGAAAGGGGTGAGGTATTTAGTTGATTTATTAAATACTTTAGGGACATTAGGATGAGAGGAAATATTAAACAAACACGTTATTATTTAATTAACATAGATGAAGGATGCAAGAATGAAGAATAGAAGGGTGAATTTGACCATATGGGGGTGATCAAATTCAAGTGTCTACATTTTTCCCCTCTTCAAAATACTGTTAGAAGAACAGTGTTTCAAAGAAAAATAAAACACAGACTACTCGATAGAAGACAAGAATGTTAGATGATGCCCTAGTATCGTAGGAAGATGGAGGAAAATGGTAGGTTATGCCACCTCGAGAGGGCGGATGGGGAAGAAAAAGGGGCCCCATGCAACTTATCGATAGGTAGGAACAGAGGGCACCATGCGATAGAGCACGAAAAACCATGAAGAATGGATTTTGAACAAAGGAAAATGGACATACAGGGTGTGAGTGGCAGCCCTCAAAAGAAAAGGGGTGAATGAATTAATTAAGGGTTAATTAAAGGGTAAAAATTACCAAAAAATTGAAAGGTTAATTAGGGTCAAAAATGAAAATTATATAAATAGTAAATTTGAAAAATTACTATTTACCTAATTCTCATTTGCACACTTGGTAGCTAACTAGTCGAGAGAGAGAGAGATAAAAGAAGAGTGACGAGGATGGCTGACAGATCGAGTGGTGATGAGGAATTCATGGACAACAAGTTGATCCATCGAGGTGAGGAGGTGCGATAGTTCTACTACGAGCGAGTGGTACCCTGCCAGGTAGGCCTCAAAAACACTTTGTGATTTGGATTTATATTTTAAGCACATTTTGAATTTTTTGGGTGGGTAGATTAGTGTATGGCCATGGTATGAAAGGGCTGATTCACCCTTCCAACAAGGAAAATTTTCTTGTTCAAGGGACCAGCAAAGAAAGGGGTAAAGTTGTGCATCGCAGGGGTGAGCACGCTGGGGGGGGGAGATTGTGAAATCGCCTCTCCCTGAAAAGGGATATCCTACGTTACGTAGGGGCGGGAATGCAAGTAGATAGGTGAATGTGAATTCACCAAAACTAGGAAAGGGTGAATATGAAATCGCCCAAAAGTGGAAAAGGAAAATGTGAATTCTCCCAAAATGGGAAACGAGCAGATGTGAATCCACCCCTTGGGGAAACGAGCGAATGTGAATTCACCCATCGAGGTGAAAAGACATAGGGGTGATTGTGAAATCACCTCTGGGGATAACACAGGTGAATTCACTCCTGGACAAGAAAGGGGTGAAGTCACTTGACAAACAGGCAAACTCGCCAAAAGACAAAAAAAAGGAGCGAACGTGTTGGGATGGGAAAATGGGTGAATTTTCCTTACACAGAGGCGAATTCGCCAAACCAAGGCATGGATAAAAAAGGGAAGAAAATGAAACGAAAAATTAGGAACTGATAGAATGGTCTATGTGGAAATAGAACTTCGAGAGGCTAAGGAAACACGAGTGACATTCAACAGTACTTGAGGTGAAAGTGAGGGTGATGAATGCCCATGACCATGGATCCTTGGCATAGGTGGGGCTACTGCACATGTTGGGGTACCCCAACATTAGACCATGTAGCGGACTGTTGACCACCTTGATGGAGAGATGAATTTTAGAGACATCGACCTTCCATCTCCCGGCAGGGGAGATGATAGTGACATTGAAGGATGTGTGGAGGATTCTACGGTTGCCCATCCGAGGGCACTTTATAGTTAGTTGGACTCACAACAAGGAAGTGGATGAGAGTCTATGGGTTGTGTTTGGACTGATTAAGCTACTGATTTAAGGGAGGGAGTTGGACTTGGATGCATGTTTGGGGTTGGAGATGCCATCCATTCCACTGTACTTATGTGGGTTGATCAATGGGATATTTTTACCAGATAGGTGTGGATAGTTCTTCAGCCTCAAGGTTATTGAAGTTTTGAGATATATTGTGGAGAGGAGGGAGTAGGAGTTTCCATGGGGGGCATGTGTACTAGCCTAGTTAGACAAAGATATGCATTTTTTCTACTATAGACATGCGTTGCATATCACCCATGTGAATTTTCTACAGGTATGGGCCTGGGAGCACATCAGTGTTGCCAGGACATACATTTTGATCATGGGGGCACAAGATGAGACACTACCCATAGTATATTGGTGGGGTATGGAGCACAGTTGGAGGCTACATTACCAAGATGTAGGGTATATGGAGGGATGGAGGTGGAGAATAGACTATTTGAGGCCAGAGGACATCACCTGGAGGCTATACCTAGCATGGTGCTTCCAAAGATGGAGGGAGGATGATAGGAGATATAAGGGCTACTTTTTCTCAGTCTGCTACTTGATTGGGTGGGATCCCTTTGTTGTAGAGTTGCATAGACTAGACAAGGTCACACGACAGTTCAGTATAGAGCAGGAAACACCAACGGGACCACAAAGATTATAATGGATTAGACGAGAGCCAACAACATTGTGGGGAGAGCAAGTGATAGTGGATTATTCTCGACAGATGTGGGAGGCAGTGCCATTAACACAATACCCATGGAGAGGAGGACCAATGGACGCAAGTACCACAACATGGTACGCTACATGGTAGAAGGAGATGGGGCCAGGGAGGATGATTATTGCACATCAGATTGTAGGGGAACTAGGATTTGAGCCAGATGATGAGAGGGAGCTGGCAAGGAGGAAAAGGAGGAGGAGGAGAGCGTGGAGAAAAAGGAGAGGAGGGGATGATGATGTGGAGATTCAGGAGGCCAAGGGAGAGGGGTAGGCCATGGAGGTTGATACCCTAGAGGTGCACCCATTAGCGATGGTGTCATATGTACCACTACCACTAGAGGATCTCGTCAAAATATTGATAGGAGCTCTAGCTAGGATACACATAGCAAAGCATAGACTGAGGGAGTCTGAGGTAGACCGTGATTGGCTGCAAAGAGAGATGGACTGACTGTAGGGGGAGGTGGAGAGGCTGCAAATTATGGAGAGGGAATATGGGGCCTTGACAGATGAGGCCTCTAGGAGAGTACAGGAGATGCACATAGAGAGGGATGAGGCAAGGAGGGAGAGAGATGAGGCTTAGAGGGAGTGAGATGAGGCTTGAGATAGAGCCGAGTTTGTAGAGGATACAGTGGGGGATGCAGGGGGTCTGTTGGAGAGGGTAGAGGCGATGGAGGGATAGGTGCAGGCACTCCAGGGGAGAGAGATGCAAGCATGCAAAGGATAGCCCAGCTACAAGAATAGATAGACCAGATGCAGCTACATAGGAGGCATGGGAGAGGGAGAGGAGGCACATTCACGTCCTATGGATAGATACAGGATTGAGCGGGACCTAGCCAAAGCACAGGAAGTAGAGGCGACTGATGTGAGGACAGAGGTTGGATATTATATGGGTGCATATTTCAAAGAGGTGTTGGACCCTACATGAAGAGTGTCACCATATGTTCGATCAGCCCACAGATGCCAGCGCCATCCTAGGGGGCCACTCATACATGAGGATACAACAGTTACTGTGAGACACCTCCCCAAGGCAGAGGATCAATGTCAGACTCCCCCCAGAGGACAGATGCATAGAGTAGTGGATCGGTGAGGAGAGGAGGAGAGGAGGGTGGTAGAGGAGGATGAGGGATAGGATCCTGATTTTTGACAAGTGCAAAGTCTATGTACAGTACACCAAGACAATGGCTACAAATTTTTTTCATAGATTTAGATATTGATTCATTGATTCATGTATTTTTTATTCTTTATTCTTTATTCATTATTTATTTAGGAGATGTAGTCTTTGTACTATATGAGTAGCACTCTGCACTTGTACCTTTATTTGATGGATGTTTATGGACTTGATGCATGGAATTTATTATGTTTTATCATGGACTTATTATGGAATTTTATGATCTTTTATTATGGACATATGATGGAAACTATTATATATATATATATTATATGCGATGGACATTGATGTGATGATGTGTGGTTATTATGTGATGTGATGGATATTTATTATGTTCATGTTCATGTGATGATTATGATGTATGCATATGATTATGGTGATTTGTTTCTATGTCTATGTGGATGGTATGGATTATATGCTTTATGTCTAACGATTGTGGATGTAGGATGCGATATGATATGATTTATGCTTTTTGTGATCAATGTTATGGACATGCTACTAATGGTGTGTGATGCAGATGGCGATGCGATTGTGATTATTTATGTGATTTATGCATATGAAATATGATGTGATAATGGATTATGTATGGATAAATGAATAATGTATGAATGATTATGTGATGATTAATTATGGATGGATGAATTAAATGTTATGTATGAAAATGCTACTAATGGAACAGAATGGATGAAAATGTATGAATATGTTTAGAATAATAATTCCAAACAATGGAAAATGATAATGAAATGCTATGCAACGATCTTACTATTCTTAGAATAACAAATATATATTAATCTAAACAACTTAAGATGATAATGAGAATGGTAATGCAATGAAATGAAATGGACTTAAGGTGCTTATAATAACAAATCTATATTAATCTAAACAACTCAAGATGAAGATGAAAATGACAGTGCAACGAAATGATAATGAAATAAAAGGGACTTAAGATGATTAGAATAATCTAAACAACTCAAGATGATAATGAAAATGATTAGCAACGAAATGATAATGAAAATGCAAATGAACTTAAGATGCTTAGAATAAAAAATCTATATTAATCTAAACTATTCAAGATGAAGATAGAAATGATAATGATATGATACGATAATACAATGAAAGGATAATAAAAATGCAAATGAACTTAAGATGCTTAGAATAAAAAATCTATATTAATCTAAACAACTCAAGATGAAGATGAAAGTGATAATGATATGATACGATATAACAATGAAATGATAATGAAAATGCAAATGAACTTAAAATGCTTAGAATAACAAATCTATATTAATCTAAAAAACTCAAGATGAAGATGTAAATGATAATGATATGATACAATAATACAATGAAATGATAATGAAAATGCAAATGAACTAAAGATGCTTAGAATAAAAAATCTATATTAATCTAAACAATTCAAGATGAAGATGGAAATGATAATGATATGATACGATAATACAATGAAATAAACTTAAGATGCTTAGAATAACAAATCTATATTAATCTAAACAACTTAAGATGATAATGAAATGAAATGATAATGAAAATACAAATGAACTTAAGATGCTTAGAATAAAAAATCTATATTAATCTAAACAACTCAAGATGAAGAAGGAAATGATAATAATATGATACGATAATGAAATGAAATGATAATGCAATGAATAATATTAATGCAATGGAATGGAATGATAATGAAATGAGATGGTAATGCAAATGCAACTAGATGAACAATGATAGGTGTGGCAATGCATCGCATAACATAGCGAAATGAATAATGATGGGTGGGAAAGTTCACTTGTCAAAAACCATAGGAATCCTATCATGAAGAATAGGTGGAAGGGAACACATTTACACAACCAAAATCGCTAACCATAGTCTAGGGAAAGCAATTGGATGGGGATAAATGCAATGAAATGGGAGGATAAATGAAATGCAGATCTAATGCCATTTTTCCATATTAAGAGCACTGATTTTTCTATAGCATAGGACACAATATGACAGGGTATAAAGAACCAAGGTTGATTAGTGTCTAATTCACAAAAAAAACACAACAAACAAGGAGGCCATCCCAACACCCCAAAACCACAGAGGTTTTGGTCAGGCCTGATGTTGGGATGACCACAAACACAAAAGGATGCCCCAGTGTAACACAAGACCATAGGGCCCTTGGTGGGTACTACGTGGGATAACCAGGAAGCCAAGAACAAACAAAAGATCAAGATATGCCCCTATGTTTACCTGTCAAAGAACACCATGATATGATGGATCGTTGCTACCCTGACAAAGTATAATAGGAAGCTCAAATGATAAACAAAATGTCAAAAGCATCCAAAGATCACAACAGATTTCAAATTTCCTTTGACATATTATCAAAATGATGGATGGGATTGATGCGGTCTAATTTAGGAAGGATACATCCTATTAAGACCAAAGATGGTGGATAGGGTAGGTGATCGACATGACTCAGGATACTTGAGATCAATTGAACCTCATGATACTACTGACCTTTGTTTGTACACAAAAGTTGAATAGGGACATACTTGATAACATGACACGACATGACACGACACGACACTAACACACACCCTAAAGAGCTAGGGGCTCGGGGGCCGATCAAAGATTAGCCTTGCCTACGTGAAAGTGCAGAGCCCTCGTAGTTGGATACACTAGTACACAAACAACAATATATGACTAAATAAACTACTAAAAATTGCATATAAATGACTAACTTTAGTCATGTGACTATTAGTGGTTTATTTGCAGTCATTTATAACACCACTAAATTTATGACTAAACAATTTTAGTCATTTATTTTAGTCATTAATTTGGTCATTGATTTGGTCATTGATTTGGTCATTGATTTAGTCATTAATTTAGTCATGGTAGTGATTTATTTAGTCATTAATTTAGTCATATATTTAGTCATTAATTTAGTCATTACTTTAGTCATTAATTTAGTCATTACTTTAGTCATTACTTTAGTCATTAATTTAGTCATTTTTATTTACTGGTTTCCGTTAATTGGTAGTAAATATAGTCATGAAATGAATAGTTTATTAAATACCATAAATTTTATAATGAAAAACTAACATAATATTAAACTTGAACTAAAACATAAAAGCAAATAAAAATATTATATATACGAACAAGCTACAACATGCTAGAATTAAAAGATTGATTCAACATCATGATAAATAAAGGTAATCTACAATAAAAAAATAATAATGCAAATATATATATATCAAGTTACAAGATGTCAAAGCTATCTAAAAGTATATATGTAAATATAATGAAAAATGTCAAAGTTGTCTAAGAGTTTCCAACTCTTTCAAATACACTATGATAATTAAGATCCCTGAACAACACATTCAAAATACTGCATAAAACAGTGAGCCAAGATGTCTAACATTAACTAGTACATGATAAACATGTTCAACTATGTCATTTTTTGCAAATATTTTAGTGGCCACCATGTGAAGGTTCCCTCTTTCTCTTTCAGACAAACAACTCCATCTATTTTGTCTTCATAAACAAGGGGTATGTTACTTGTGACATTTAAAATGTTTGCATTTGTATCTCCTATTCCCTTCAAGTTGACTCCATGTACAATAGATAGGGAGTGAATCCACCCAATTCCCACAACATCACCATCAAACGGATCCAACACCCTAACTTTATCCCCTTCTTTGAGTTTATCTATATAATTCTATAAAAAGAAAAAAAAATAACACATTATATTAGATAGGTAATGATTACCCTTGTTTTCATAATAAAACAACCATTAATTACTAAAATAGTACTTGCATGTGTGTGTTAAAATAATTGCAATGATCAATCTAATTTACTAAAAAACCAACACTCATAGCAGTGCTTACAATGTTACTATTAGCTTCATGTTAATCAGATACAAAGGCCACAAATATAAACACTACATTACCATGCACGCATACCAGAAACATAAGGTTATGACAACATTATTACACATAAAAAAGGTAGCTAATACACAAAAACAAAGAATGCAATATGAGAGCACTACTACTGCTACTACAAGGTGAAGGTGAAATACATTGGGATGTACAAAAATAGTGGCATTAAAGCTCTAAAACATAACCCCGTGCAATCAACATCACCCTGTCAATGATGACATATAAAAGAAGAACAAATAACAAAATGTATCAAGGCAACATGTGACAGCCATTAAGAGCTGTCATTGAGGAAACAATGCAGTATTTCTCTGTGGCTTTCATAGCAGCAATAAAGGAGTAACAAATAAGGTTGGATGTAGAGGTCACATAAATAATAGAGAAAGAGCCTTTCATTATTAGAAAATAGTGTAAGAATATGCAAAAAGAAGTAAGGAATGATGTCCAATGAACAAGTAGTAGTAGCAGTGAGTTTCATGGTTGTAGCAGTGATTTTAGTGCAAGGGCAGCAAGTTTTATGGTTGTAACAACAAGTTTAATGGATCGAGTAGCAAATATCATTACTAAACAGCAAGAAGACATTAAGGGAAAGCAACAAGAATATCAAAAGAAACTTTTTTTTAATAACAACAGTCATAATGAAGAGTTAACAACGGATCCATGAAGGGAAGAATGGCAGGTATCATCCAATGAAAGAAGCAGCACGCTAAGTTCAAGATGTTGACAAGGTCAATTACAATGCCCTAAAACATAGTCAAGCATCATAAAGTATTGAAGTGCCAGCAATCCCCACTAAAAAGTGACAAAGTAGGTACAATGATTGTTCTACAGGTTACATTCAATGTTTTAGTTTTCTATTCACTATTCTATAAGCTTGTTCACTGTTTGGGATCATAACAGTCATTAATACATGAAGGCTTTCAGAATCAAGGAAAAGTAACTTTTTGTAGCACTCACCTCAAGTTCAGCACTAGTAGTACTATCAATATCATGCATATACTCCTTGAATTTAGCATAATCACTGTCAACATTGTCCTGAAGTTGTGTAGCTTTGCCAAGAGCTCTATTGACAGGGTCTTTTCTTTTTTGTTCTGTTTTCATATAATTGCCTTGCATGTGGTTTAATCATCATGCAAAGTTAATATAAGTCAAGTAAAGAATGCAAAAGCTATATTTTTTTTCCACAACAACTATTATATTACCTCAACTTCAACACAACTATGATTGACATCAAGGCATTGTTGTTTTTGTGTTGCTTTGATAAAATTGCTCTACATGTAGTTTAACCAACAAGCAAAAAAATATATCCATATGAGTAATTCATGTAAAAAATATTCAATAGAGTCTTTCCAAGCATAAAAGTCACAATAGCTGGAATGGGTGAAAATCCATTTTTGTAGACTCACAAACCCTCAACTCTGTCTTTATAGACCCATTTCAACAATTTGACTACAAAATGCACAAAATTCTTCAAGAATCCACCAAATCAGAAAAAAATTGAAGTTAACTCACCCATCCACCTAATTCAATGCAAAAGAGAACAAGGAAACCCTATACGGGCAAGTACAGAAGCTTGGAACTACAAATAATCAGATTTTTTTTAGAAAAATAACAGAATTTCAAGAGTTTTATTATTGCTTTATGATCCATAGCAGAAAAAACCTTTTGGGGAAAAAATTGGCAAACCAAAAGTATAAGATTTTTTGAAAAATCGGGAAAATTTTTGGAAAAAATCAGGAATAAATCAAATTTTAAAAAAAAGGTAAAAATTGTAGAACAAGAGATAGAAACTATTTTTTTGAAATTGAAAGGAATTTCCATAGCATAGAGATATAGAGAGCAAATAAAATAAAGAGTTTAACTAATGAATTGTAAAAAATAGATTTTTGTTGTTTATATTCATATCATTGATTACATTGCATTGCACATCTTTCAAACTCAAAGCATTACCTCACATTGCATAACTAATAACTAGATGTTGATAGATGAGAAAATTTCAATTACAATATAGTTTTTACAAAGTCAACCTAAGGAGTTATGCAATTACTTCACATTGTATAACTAATAACTAGGAGCAGCTGCCAATTGCATTTGCTTGTCATGGCATTCTATGAGACCACATTTCTGAGGCATTTTTTCAAATAGTTCACTGCCTTGTCTATGCTACCACATTTTTCATTCATGTCTACCAAAGCATTTTTTCAAACATTTCGCTGCCTTGTTGCTATGGCTAAAAACCTAAAACAAGTGCTTTCAAACAATCTATGGATGCTTGGAAAAATCTATCAAACGCGTAATAGTAAGCAATAGCATAGATAACGTGGTGAACTCTTTGAAAAAAATCCTTAAAGAAATGAGGTCTCATGGTGATGGAATTCCATAACAAGCTTCAGACCGTTACTGACCCAATTGATAAGCATGTTTCTAAAGATCAACATGGTGTATGGAAGATGTATTTTGATGGAGCATGTAGTCAGGAAGGCAATGGAGCAGGGGTAGTATTTATCTCACCTAAAGGCACTACATTCAAGTATTTATTTTTTATGATGTTTGAATATACAAATAATATAGCAGAGTATGAAGCCCTGCTAATTGGTTTGAATATGGTTGTCAAACAAAAGATCAAACTGCTAACTATTCTTGGAGACTCTGAGTTTATCGTTTCACACGCCAGGTCAAAATATGCTGCAAAAAACAAAAGGTTAAAACAATATAGAAATTTTGTGTGGGACACAATTGAATTATTTGATGCTTTTTCATTGATTGGATTGACAGGTCCAAGAACTTGATGGTAGATTTCCTAGCCAATATAGCCCTGAAAAAAGATGATATCACCCTAGTCGGAGTATCTCAAGTTGAATTTAAAACATGGCTTGCTATCCATGATAATATCTATAGTTGGAAAGTTTTCAATGATGACACTAATCTCATAAAGTTTCTCCATTGCATAGACCAATATGAAGCTCAAGAGATTGACTTTAATGAATTTTTTGAGGAAGTAGATGGCAAACAGACTGTATTTGGAAAAGAAGTAATTTTGGCACTAGAAAGGGTATATGATGGAAATGATCATTCTCTCATGAAATTGTGGCACTAGAAAGGGTATATGATGGAAATGATCATTATCTCATGAAGAAGACACCAGTAAAGAGAGAATATGTTGAAGAAATTAATCTGGGGACCGAGTTAGCACCAAAAAGAGTTTACATTGGAAAGAAGATAAGTCCAACAATCAGGAAAATGTTGATTGTGTTGTTGAGAAAGTACAAGCATGTCTTCGCTTGGTCTTATGAGGATCTTAAAGCATATAGAGAAGATCTTTTCCAACAAGAGATTCCATTAAAGCCAGGTGCAAAACCATTCAAACAAAAATAGAGACCCATCAATCCAACTCTGGAGCCTAAAATGCAAGAGGAATTGGCAAAACTCAGGGAAGGAGGTATTATCAATCCCATTAGAAATTCAACATGGGTCTCAAACTTTGTCCTAGTAAGAAAGAAAAATGGGGATATTAGATTGTGTGTAGACTTTAGAAATTTAAATTTTTCCTCCCTTAAAGATAATTACCCACTCCCAAATATGGAAGCCATATTGCACAAAGTAACATGATGTGAGTTGTTGTCAATAATGGATGGATTTTCTGGGTATAATCAGGTCAAAGTTAAAGAGTCTGAGCAATACAAGACAAATTTTACTACACCATGGAGGACATATGTCTATGTGAGAATGTCATTCGGTCTCACAAATGCAGGGGAAACTTTCCAAAGAGCCATGGATGTGGCATTTGTAGACTTAATCAATGTTATAATGGTAGTGTATCAGGATGACCTCACTGCTTATTCCAAAAGGCCAAAAGACCATGTAGAACACTTGGAGAGAATATTCATCAGAGCTTTGGAATATGGTATCAGTCTCAATCCTAAGAAATGTCACTTTTCTATCACAAAGGGTAAGCTTTTGGGTCATATTGTATCAAAAGAAGGAATTAGAATAGACCCTAAAAGAGTAGAAGCCATAGACAAAATCCCATTCCCAAAATTGTCAAAGCCATTCAATCATTTTTGGACAAATTAACTTTGTTAGGAGATTTGTGTCAAATTTTGTTGAAATTATTAAACCTATATCCAAAATGCTAAAGAAGGAAGAAAAAATAGATTGGATTGTAGAAGCCCTCAAAGCTTTAATATCCATCAAAGAAGCCCCTATTCAAAAATCACCTGATTTTGCCAAACCCTTCCAAATATTTTCATTTGCCTCATTCCACACCATAGTAGTTGTTATGTTACAAAAGAATGATGAAGGATATGAGCAAACTATATCCTTTTTTAGCAAATCACTACAAGGGTTAGAATTAAAGTATGATATTATGGAGAAACAAGCTTATGCATTGGTCAAAGCAACAAAAGCTTTTAGACCATATTTAGTTGGAACCAAAGTAATTGCATATGTACCATATGGAGCTATGAAATATATCTTGGTATAGACAGAGGTGACAGGGAAGAGATGTAGATGGATCAATAAGATCCAAGAATTTAATATGGAAATTCAAATTACCAAGTTAGTAAGGGGACAAAGTTTAGCCAAACTAATGGCAGAAGCAAACATTGAAGCTAACCAAATCTATAATGTGGAAAATAAGGATGGTACAACTGCAAGCATTGAACATACTCCTTGGTACACAAACATAGTACATTATCTCAGACACATGACGTGCCCTGAAGGATTGAATGATAATCAGAAGAGAACTCTAAAGTTGCAGGCATCCAAGTACGTATTCATAGAAGGGGATCTATTTTGGAAAAATAGGGATGGAATGATATTATTGTGTCTAGATGAATCACAAGTAGAACATGTCTTGAGGGAGATGCATAAAGGAGTGTGTGGAGGTCATTATTCTACCAAAACTACTGCACACAAGATTCTCAGGGCAAGCTATTATTGGCCTAAGGTTTTCAATGACTCTTTTGCATATGTAAGGAGATGTGAAGCTTGTCAAAAATTCTCAGGAAAGATGAAATATCAAGGTGCCCTACCACTCAGAACTTAACAAGTAGAAGCCCCTTTCCAACAATGGGGAATTTATTTTATTGGGGAAATACAAGAAAAATCAAGTGGAGGACATAAATGGATATTAGTGGCAACTGATTATTTCACTAAATGGGTGGAGGCAATCCCAACTAAACAAGCAACAAGCAATGTGGTGATAAATTTTATGATGGATAATATCATAACTAGATTTGGCACACCAGTAAGGTTGATCACAAAGATTGGGATGTATTTTAGGTCTGATGAATTCAAAAAAAATTGCAACACATGTCATTACTGTTTCTTATGCTTCCCCTTACCACCCACAAGCAAACGATCAGGTAGAATCCAGTAATAAAAGTATTTTGAAGATCATAAGAAGGATGTTAAATGGAAACAAGAAGGCATGGGACTCAAATTTGAGAATGGTTGTGTGGGCGGATAGGATTACTATGAAAAAGGCGATTGGAAAGTCTCCATTTGAATTGGTGTATGGAACACAAGCCAATATGCCATTGCAAAACCTTTTACCAGTTTATAATCTCATCCTTCAGGAGGATTTAGAAATTCCAAAACCAATAGAGGAAAGCATGGAGCATCTTGAAAAACTTGATGAAATGAGGAGAATGGCCTAAAAGAAAAATGTGAAGTTGCAATCATAAATGAAATATCTTTTTGATAAGAAAGCCAAAGATAGAAAATTGAGGAGAATGATTTGGTACTAATGTGGAATGCTAGATTCCAAGAAAAGAGAAAGCATGGAAAGATTGAATCCTTGTGGTTAGGTCCCTTTGTTATCATTGGCAAAGGAGGGGAGGACTCCTATTATTTGCAAAACATGTCAGGAGAGGAACATGAATTGGATGTACATGGAAGTTCCTAAAACACTTATTTTCTTGAAGAACATAGACGATTAAGGGTTACCATTGCATGGACAACTCTTGACAAACCTCTTAAAATGTATCATTTCCATGCATAGTAGAATAGGAGAAGGTTAGGGATTGTCAGTGCATGGACAATTCCTAGATAACCTTCTAAAATAAATAAAACTTTTCCATGCACAGTAGAATAGGACTTCATATCACTTCCACCACTCTTCATTTTCCTCATTTCCACTGCCATTCCATGTCACATGCTACTTGGTTTGCTCTCCTAGTAATCTGAATTCTTGCAATGATCTCACAATCATTCATCCCCAGATGGAGCCACTGTTGGGATTATAAATATTTTCAAATTTTCAGTGGCTTACATTCATAAATTCCACAAGGTAGCCACATTTTGAGTGAAAAATTGCTATATTCCATTTCACATATCATATTCACCAGTGATCCCATCAGATTTAACCTTTTTACACATCAAAATGCCTCTGATCCTTATTTAGTAGGAGCCTTTCAATAAATAATCCATATCAACATGAATGGGTCTATGTCTCTCCGACCCATAAGCTATGGCCTTTCAATTCAGGCATTTCTGGCATATCGGCGAAAGGCTAACATTGTCACATCAATCAACAACTTAGGAGGATACACATTCAGGAAGACAAAGTCTGTTGTTTCACCGATGAAAAGGTTATCGACAAGAACAATATTATCAGAGTGAGATCCTTAAGTCACCCCGAGCCTACATGTCATGCCGATGAACTTTCATCAGTAAGATATTCACTCTATTTCACCAATAAAGAAAAAGAAAACATGTCAGGGAGACATGTGCTATCAAAATAAGTTTCAAATGGCTTTCTGATCCCATATGTTACACCGATGAAAGTAATATCGAAGAGAGTCTTGCCGATTCATCTAAAGGAGGAGGACTATATATCGAGGAGACTAGTAATGTTAGAGTAACATTCAAATCTTGCAATGATACTTATTCTCTTGCCGATGGTGATATGGATCAAAAGATGAAAGAAAAATCAACTTATCATCGGTAAGAATGATATTTGGTCTCCCCGACCATATAAGGTGTTTGGTGATAGAGTCAACAAAAGCAAGCACATCGTTGTAACACATGAACATTGGTGGAACGAATGTTTGCATTCCCCCAATGGCCCGATATAACCATGGATTATCAATAATTAATATATATCGAGGGAATCAATCTCGTTTACCTTGTTCATGGGCCAAAGGTGTATTAAGGGATTGGCACCCCCTTATGGTTTAAAAACCTTCACTTCTAAGACCTAACAGATCATTCATTGATCTCATAGTTATTTTTTCATAAAACTCGTAGTCACAACATTTAGGACAGTCACAATGGATTTCAATGAAACAAAAGGCAAAATTTCAGAGATTCACTGTTCTATATATAATCGTAATACTTTGCTTGGAGATCATGAGAGTAATTTTATAAAGGTGTGTTGTGGAAAACATTTATGAAATTTGAAGACATCTTTAGAATACAATATAAAGATGATATAGTTGAGAATCAAAATATTGAGGGATAGCCTCTTACCTAATCTGAACCCATAGAATTATGGTCATTCTATGTAGAAACTATAGACTTAATAGAGGCAACCAACTATGAAACTTTCTTAGTGAGACAGTTTAAGCAACTCATTATATGTTGGTACTCTTCATTTGAGTTGACATGATTTGGAGAGGCTCTTACTGGGCATGATCACTATGAAATCTATGTTGACGAACTAGATTTCCTCATGATACTAGTATTAGATTTAGTATGATCTAGTGCTGCCATATAATTGACAACATCTTCTACACTTGCTTCTCTATTATTATTTTCCACCTAAAATACAATGTCAATTTCAACATATAGTCAATTCAATAAAAAAATGAAATAAATAACACAATGTAAATTGAACCAAAAATCCATACACTTACTCCACATTTGTCCATTTTGGCCTACAACCCGCCTCGGCCAAATGTATATTCAGTCCTCACATTATCTCTTGCTCTCTTGCATATGTTACTCTTTGTCAAATATTCTTCGGAATGCATACTTTCTTTCAATGCCTCCCACTATTTGGGAGATAGAGTAGAGTCTAACATCTCTTTTCCCTCCATGATTGTTTTTCTGTAATTGTATCTAAAACTATTCACCAAAAGTCTCATCTTGTCCTTGTAATATTTTCTAGAGATTTTTCCACCAACAGTGTCAAAGGAATTTTCCATTTTTTGTATAACATATTCCACATTTCATGGATCTTGCTCTGCAAAATTTGATTTGCAAATATCCAAATGGGCCCTACATCTTATGCCCACCTTGCAGCATTTTTCCCAATGGGTTCACCATCTCTTGATACCTCAACCAAGAATGGCTTCTTCCCTTCTAATATTCTTTCTTTTGCATTCCTCTATGTAGATCTGTATAAATCTTGACTCAATATTTGTCTTTTCACATAAGCATGCACATCTTTTGTTTCACCACTACAAATATTTTTGGTTGATCCACTAATTCCTTCAAAAGTTGTAGATGCGACAGGTGCACTCTCAAGCACATTAGATGCAAGCGGACTTTCTTCATGACTTTGATTAACCGTAACTTCATGCTCCTTGGCCACATCACGTGTGGCATGAGCAGGTAGATCAGTAGTGGTCTCCACAGATTTCACTTCATCACAACTATTTTTTTCACCAACTTCATTTGTTGAATCATGAAAGCGTTGGCTTCTACGAGCTGGCAACACTGTATCTTTACTTTCTTTTTGTTTTTTCTTTGCATTTTCTCTGCTCTATTTTTCTATCCTGTAAAACAAAATAAAATATCATATCATGTCTTATATACATAAATCTCTTGCCTATAAAATTTCATTAAACAGTATTAAACAAATAATTTACTACTTAGTGGATTTACACCTTGCTTGTTTGGCAAACCAAGACGTGATAAATATTCATTATTCTTGGCCACACGTTCTTCACGAAAGCGCTCATAATCTATCACTAGAATTTCAACATTGTGATCACTATCATCTAATTTGCACCTTTCATTATTTTTCTTCATTTCCTGATGTCCAAAAAAAGAATAATGTATAAATTAGCAACTTGATATAGAGATAATTAACCGTAACAGAAATTGCATAAATACAAGTTTATGAGATCTCAGTTTTAATGAACAGTCATTAAAATACGTACAAAGTCTAAAGCACTACAAACAACAATAGTCATTAGATGTTGTGGGTATTTCAGTCAATGTATATTAAATAATGGTGCCTTGCATAAATGCCAGTTGCATAAAAAACTTAGCAATGTATTTCAATCAATCCATCAAATCTTTAGCAATAATGATTTTATTCATGGTTCAATAAAAAATCTATATTACCAAATTTTAACTGGACATGAACTTGTAGCATGGAAACCATTTTGTACAACTAAACCAATGCTTTGTTTAGGTGATAGCACCATCACTAATAAATGTCTATGGTATTTGGTGATTCTTACTTCTGTTGTTTTGTTACGTAATAATTTGTTCATAACATCTAGATACATTCATGAAGGGGTAGATTTCATGAAAAAGAATAGAAATGTTGGAGTGGACAGTGAGTTACAATCAAGGAACGCCATGATTTGAGGACTAAGTAGTCAAACAACATTGAACTTCAAGATATATGCAAAATAGTGAAGAACATTTGATCAAAGCAAAAAAAAGCAATGACCTTACAGTATATAAAGATACATATGAGACAATGATTTCTAGTGCATAAAGTCAGAAGCACAAATGTTGATAACAGTGATACCACTGTTAAAAAGAATGTGAAGACAACAAAGGATGTGAGCAGCATGTAATGAAAAAATAGTGGGGATATAATGAGGAAATGATTCTATTGCAATGGGGAATCATTGTATTGATGCCTTGAGCATTGAAAAAAAATAGTGATCAATCATCAAGGATTGTATACTATTGCTATAAATAGTGAAGGAATAGAGAACAAAAGACCATATCAGTGAGGAAACAAGTGCCACAATGCGTGAAAGATCCAAGAAATGAAGACAACAATGAAAAATACTTTCATGGAAATGAGTATTCAATGCCAAAGCAGTTCACAAGGCAATGGTATACAATAATATTACAAAATAGGGCTAAAGATAATGCCATATGTAGGGAAGACAATGCTATTTTAGTTAAAAAAAGTGTAAAAGAAAACATAGAAACAATGTTTAACAATTCTTCAATGATGGCTTTTATAAAGGATGCTAGAACAATGATAGTGATAAAGAACATATATAAAAGTAGTAAATATTCTAGAGGAGCTATCAAGAAAATATCATTGTCAAAGTAAAGCAATGATGGTATACATATTTATATTGTATTCATATTGCATATAACATTTAGATATGAAAACATATTCATATTGCATTCATATATGAAAACATATTCATATTGCATCCTCATTTTTATATGAAAACATATCCATATTGCATTCATATAGAAACTTTTTTCAACATTAAAGCTTTGAAACAGGTATTACTGTTAAGGTCCATGTCCTTAAAACATAAAACAAACTTAAAACAACATAAAAGTCTTACATAAAAGTTCATAAAATGGGGCTCATCAATAATCATATGCATTTCCAATAAGATCATAATCTTGATCACTCGAGTCTACATCTACTTGATTTTCTTCCTCATCCTCATTTATGACATGCAATACATTATCTCTCCCAATTTCTTCATTGGTAATCAAAATCTCTTCTTCAAACAATCCCTCATTGTCTTCATCCACTTCTTCGAATTTTTCTTGTAAATTAACATATTACCCATCAGGCATTACATCAACAACTTCCATGAATTTTCATCTCGAACGAGACTCTATTTGAATGACATATGACCAACCTGTGCTTCTTATATCGTCAATTAGAAATGATTGGTTAATTTGAAGAGGGGAAACATATGACTCATTTGTCTCTGATAAAAATTATCATCTATTTGCACGTACAAATCCATACTCATCAAATTGTACTGTGGATGGTCAGATCCACTTACATTTTAATAATATAGGACTATTTTCACCAAAATCCACTTGAATAATTTCTTGGATGAATCCAACATAAAATTTCTTCTCAATTTCATGAAGAAATTCAGCACTAACAGCACAATCACAATTTATCTTTCCTTTGTCTTTTTCTTCCACTCTTAAATGACTACCATAGGCCCACATTCCACTAAAATGCATAGCCCATAAATGTGGAGGTTGTGAAAGCTCACTTTCCTTTGCTGTTATATCTCGACCTTCTTCTTTTGCATCACTGATTGCATTAGCAATCCATTCTTCAAATTTTGGAAAAGAATCACTTCCAATCAAATCATGACATTTGTGCCTTTGAGATCGATGTTGCATCCAATTTTGATTCTCTTCTTCATATTTTCTACATAGAATATTGGCGTACAAATAGTAATATTAATAATATAAATCTATAAATGCAATTGAGTAAATAAATTATTGTGTAATTTTTTTTACCCATGCCACTTATCGAACGAAGATGTGTTTTGAAGAATAAAGGCATGTATTGCACTTATTTATTGATATGATAGTGTATACACCTAAAAATGGTCTGGAGAATCTGATTAATTAAATACTAATTATTTGATTAATTATCCTAATTTCCTCTACTGTTTGGATAAATAGATATATTTATTTATATAGTTCACGTTCTCATTCTATTTCTTCTATTATCTCATCTTAATTAAATAAACAAAATTAAATATTTTGTTTGATTTAATTATCAAATCCCTATTTTATTCTATCACATCAATCTTAAATTAATTAAATAAAGATCAAACACTTTATTGATTAATTAACATATTCTTCTATTTTAATTTAATAAACAACTTCTATAGTTTGTTCTATTAAATTATTTATCCCTCTTTTGCTAATTTAAATAAATCAAAAATATTTAAATAAAGGCATAAGGAATATTCCTCTATATTTCCTCAAAATCAAATTAGATATCGTATGTCTAATTTATGTCAAAATCATGTGTAAATTAATTGATTGAAACTTCACAGGAAGAATTGGAGACAAATTGCAAATTTATCTCTCATTCCTCCTCCATCAATCCTTCCTCTTCTCTTGCCTGGTGTTTTCATGGGTAGAGACAATCTCCAAAATCTTCTCAATATCCTCCATCTCTCACCATTCAATCCTCCAGATTGAATCGAAGCCTCTCTTTGTCATCCCTGCGCATTTCTACAACCAGGAAATCTATAAATAAAGCCTCATTCAGCCAAGAAAAGGATCCAGATTATCTAACTTATGCACTCTTACTCTACAGGAATTCAAGCATCAAGAATCAAGCATCCAAGCATCAAGCATCCAACATCCAACATTCAAGTTTTCATATCATGGCCGCCTCCTGTAGCTTCATTTATCAGTTTCCATGTCAATCCACGCTAAATTAGTTTCTTTTATCATCTAGACTTTATCACATTTAGCTTCATGTCATTGCATCAGTATCATTCCATTCTTTAGATTGTCATTTTAACAATTATAGTGTTATTTAAATCTAAGAGCACAATAGCTTAATAAATCTTTGAAGATAGGAGACAATGAAATGCTTTCGATTGATTATTAGCTTGATCTTTGATGCAATGTTTCATTAAGAAGTGTTTTATTGCTTTATACCTTATTCACACTTATAGATAGCTTAAAGTGACATCCATTGCATTCTAATACTTCACCTACAACTCTCCCATCTTCATCATCATCCCATACACGTTGATTGACATTTTTAAAATCCTTCATATATTCTGTACAAAATCCCATGGCCTCTTGCTTTGAATATCCCTTAGACATGTTGCCTTCCGGTTTTTCCCTAGTACGGATTTTTTTTTTCAAAACCTTCATATATCATTCTATAGGATACATCTATCTCGTTCTTACTGGGCCACAATGCTCTAGTTCATATTCTAGATGTATCAAAAGATGCATAGAAATGTTAAAGATTGCTAGTGAAAATTATCGTTCCAATAGACAAAGGACTTCAACAACCTCCTCCCTCAATCTATCAAATTTTGAAGGATCTAATACATGTAAACTCATTCTCTTTAATATTAGGCCCAACCTTATAATTGCCAGTCTCGGCCCTTTTGCCAAACTTGATATATTTACCACAATAGGTAAAATATTCTCAATTATGACATGATAGTCATGGGTCTTGAGGCCTCTTAAGCTATTAATGTCAGTTTGGCTTTTGATGCTACTACTTACATATCCAATGGGAAAGCGAGTCTGAGACATCAACTGTAAGAATTGTGCACGTTGTTCCTTTGTCCAAACATAAGGAGCACTAGGTTTTCTATACTTTTCAACCCAAATATTTTGACAATTCTTTATTTCTCAAAAGTCTTCACGTGATGAAATAGTATCAAGAGCACCAAAAATATTTTCTATAATAGCATAAGCTATATTTTTCTTAGTATGCACAAAGTCAACAGTATGCCTAATGGCTATATCCTTAAAGTATGGCAACTCATACAATATGCACAATCATTTTACACCGCTTTCATTACATGGATCATATCTATTGCCAGTAATCCCATTATTTTCAATAAATGACATTCTTTTTTGTCCATTCTCAACAATGTAATCACCTGTTATTAGCAATGGCGCTTCACGATTCTCTTCTTGACCATTAAAACGTGTTTTTTGTCAAAGATATGGATGATCCATTTTAAGGTAAGCACAAAATCCACAATAAATACATTTATGAAAACTTCTTGAGTGCCTCACAAAATCCTTAAAGTTGCAAGTAGTACATCCATGGTATCCATGAACAGAGATACTAGACAATGTGCCATATGCAGGAAGATCATGAATCGTAAACAATAAGGAAGCTCTTAAAGTGAATTTGATTGAATGACCATCCCTTAAAGATTGAATTGCTTCAATTCCTTTCCACAATTCCATTATCTCATCATATAATGGCTCTAGATAAGCATCTATTTTATCTGAAGTCACACTTTTCTTTCCTGGTATAATCAATGATAACATTAAGAAAAATGGTTTAGTTGCTAACCATGGAGGTAAGTTATAATTTATTAGAAACACTGGCCAAGTTCACCATTTATTACTTTGATCAAAGAATGGGTTCACCCCATCTAGAGCCAAACCCAACCTTATATTATGAGGATCTTGAGAAAAAATGGGCCATCTGTTATCAAATTCCATCCACGTCTTAGAATCAGGCACATGTCATTGTTTTCCATCAGTGCTCTTATTTTGGGCATGCCACTGCATAAGTTCAGCAATGTCTCTACACCTATACATTCAGAGTAATCGTGGGATTATCAGAAAGGGATGAAGAACCTTTCTAGTAACCACAATTGATTTCAACCCTTGTCTATACCTCAATTCATGAAATTTCAGACATTCACTCTCATTTGCAATATTTTTTGCAAAACAATACACAACCATTCACACATGTGTGGATGTTTTCATACCCCAAGCCGAGCTTATTGATTTTCTTTTTACATTGACTTCATTTTGTTGGCATTGTGGAGTCAGCTGGTAATAATGAACTTAATAATGTCAATAACTGATCTACACTCTCATTTGTCCAACCATGCATCACTTGCAAGTTCATAATTTGAAGGATTGTTGTCAAATGACTTAACTTGCAATTATCATACATAGGATTTAAAGCATTGTCCATTGACTTGGCCCAATCATTGTTTAGACCCTCATTCAATATTTTATCAACTTCAAACCCTTCGTCAAACATTTTTGCCTCTTCATCTATGTTTGGTGCCACTTCATCTATGTGTGTTACATCTTCATCTCTCACAATTTGAAATTCTATCATACCTTCATAATAATTGTAAGCCCAAGGGCTTATACCACTATGCCCAGATCTTATCATATGTCGATAAATCATATTTCTTTTTTTCACCTTTCCACCAAGACAATTTTTACATGGACATGGATATTTGTCAATATCCCTCTCATCAACTACTCTCTCATCATATGCATGATATTGATCCTTAGTCAACCTTTGACGCTCATCCATCTATAATATTGTGCATTCCCATATTAATTTGGTTTCTGATTTAAATAAAAAAATATAAATCTGAAAACAGAGATGCCAAAACATTGTTGAAAGTAGTCACTTTTAGTACAAACCATAACAGAAAGAAGAGGATATAATGAGTCATTGTTCTGAGATCTATCTTACATTCATTTGAAGTTTACCTACTGAGAATGGAATATGCCTATGTTTCCTATCAGCTTACTTTTGGAAATGAGGGTTTCGAATTACCTTTGAATTCACTACAGAGGACCTTGTTGACTTCAAATTCATTGCAGTAAACTCTAAATTCCTTGCCCGCCTTTTCAAAAGTCTCCAAGTCCTATACAAACAAGCTTTATCACCCATGAAAGTGCTTCAATACCTATCCTTGAGAATAGAAAACTTCAACAACAATCCAATTTCATTCTCATGCCAATAATTATACATTTTACAAGTTGTCTAACTTATAAATATAGACAAGTTATGTAAACCACTAGATAAATAGAATTTAAAGGTTTGTCGTCTCTGACTTATAATGTATTTTTTAGTTCAGCTAATACAGCTATTTTTTTTTTGGTTTGTTTTCATGGTTTTTATTCATGTAACTTGTACTTTCATATCCCTTTGAGTTGCTTTTTGTATTTCTTTCTTCTGCATTGGTTGTGTTATGAAAGTAAAACTTGAAAGTGCCCCTGCTGATAAGATTTGAGTCTTTAGTTGTTTAATTTTTTTTGTGATATTTGACTTTTGATTCTTAATATATAAGTCTAGATGTTTATCTAGATTGATGTAGATCTTACAAATTCTAGACTTAAATCCAAAACATGATTGAGCCTTGAAAGTGGATTGATCCATAGATAGCATTATGGAGAGTGCTAGAATGTAATGTTCATTGTGGGTCATGAATGAGTGGAGGTGATACAAAATATTTAAATATACCAATAGCAGTCATATGGTGTTAATCAGTTAATGTAAATGTGACATAAGGATTTATTATATATAAGTGAGTTGAAGGCCAAGAGTATTTTGTCTGATTGTCAAAGAGTATTTTGTCTGATTGTCAAAGAGGACAAACTTAACAAGGCCATGCACTCATAATTGATTTTGGATCACAAGTGTCTATGTTCAAAATCATCTCTTAGAAGTACATGATATATATCTTCTACAAGTATTTCAGCACGTTGTAAGTATATCTCGACAAGATTATCTCTAGGTTCACCTAACCTAGAATTACATGCTAGATGCTACTATGTTTTTTCCTTGGTGAGTTAGTCGCGTTCCTTTTTGTTCATAAGGAACATCTTTATAATTAATGTGGGTTTGTCTCTTTTGATGTGCATCCATTTCAGGCCTGCAATCAAATGGATTCCAGAGAGGTTGTGTTTGGTGGAGGCTCATGAGGTAATATTTTGGAGTAATTCTTTAATTGGAAAATATATCCTTATTTTCTATAATTTTATTTTATTTGGTAGAGTGGCTCTAGGGATAAGGATTTTAAATGTTTACACAAATCTATGAAGAAGTAATGCTTTGTTTATAAGAGTTTCTCCCAAATTTACCTCCAAATTACCATGAGAAATTCCCTAAAAACTATGGTTATAGGAGGGTGTGGGAGGTGTGCTCAGTGAATGCGATGTATATGTTGTCAAGAAAACAACTGAGTTGGTTCCTGTAGAAGTACTTTGGACAATTCGACTGACTAGATATGCATGCATTAACAGTTTCAAGTGTAGCAGAGCATATTCAATCAAGGAAAATGTTAGGAGATTTATTTGTCTCTCTAACAAAGATTTTTTTCAACCATTGCAAATTTTCAACTAGCTTGAAACGGTATCTTCATTATTGAAGAACTAGCATTCGTCTTGTCATAATTCTTTGGCAGAACTGTAGTAACATGGGGATACTGTAAAGATTATTATAAATTAAAGGATTAACATTGATCTGGTCAAGCTAGGTAATGAACACCATATATATGTGGTATTTTTTTTCTTGGAGACAACAAGCTTTATTGAGTTATCCATCACTGATTCTTATTCTTTCTTATTTTTTTATATGATCTATGTGTTAGGACTATAAAAAAATTCAAAATCTCAGTAGCTTAAATTCATATACTCCACAAGATAGCCACATTTTGAGTACAAAATTTCTATAATCCATTTCACATATCATATTCACCAATCATTCCATCAAATTTGACCTTTTGACACACCAAAATCCCTCTGATCATCATTTAGCAGGAGCCTCTGAATAAATAATCTATATCGGCATGATTAGGTCCATGTCTCTCTGACTCATAAGCTATGGCCTTTCAATTCAGGTGTTTCTATCATATCGGTGAAAGGTTAACACTGTCACATTGATCAACAACTTAGGAGGATACATATTCGGGAAGACAAGGCCTATTGTTTCACCGACAAAAGGCTTATCGGCAAGAGAAATTCTATCAGAGTGAGATCCTCAAGTTAGTCTGAGCATACATGTCATGCCGATGGAATTTCATCGGTAAGATGTTCACTCTGTCTCACCAATAAAGCAAAAGGAACATGTTGGGGAGACATGTGTTGTCAGAATGTGTTTCAAATGTCTTTCTAACTCTATATGCCACACCAATGAAAGTAACATTGGAGAGAGTCTTGCTGATTTATCTCAAGGAGGAGGATGCTACATCGGGGAGAATAGTAATGTCGGAGTAACTCTCAAACCTTTCAATGATACTTATTCTCTTGTTGATGGTAATATAAATGGATTAAATTTAGGAGCCATATCTATCTAAAAATATGCCTTATTATTCAAGTATACCTACCTAGGTTTGGCAGAGCCTAAAGAGTAGAAGGTAATTAGTCCTTCTTATCTTGTTCATGGCCAAAGGTGTATTAAGGGATTGGCACCCCCTTATGGTTTAAAACCTACACTTTGAGACCTAACACTAGTGTTGATGGCTCAGGATTTTTCATCAAAATATATGCATGACTTCCATGGTTTAACCACATCCCACTGTCCTTGCCATGATGAGAAGGTAGAGGTAGATTTCAACAAGAGCCTCCATTGTTTGAATTGGAATCAAACAATACCTTCAACCTCAACTTATGTCATTACATATAATGACATTTCCCCAATTGTTTGTATTGTTTAATCACACAATAAGGGGACTTTAGAGCCCAACGGTACCTGCCTAATCAACATATACCTTCGGTAATGAAATTCATAGGCAGAAGTGAAAGTGTTAGGAAGGCAGGTCTATTTCATCTAGATTTTTTTCATTGTCGAAATACGTCTACCTTAATTGATGCAAATATGTTCATGAGATTTATGCATGATCACTATTTCTATCTATATTCTACTAGTTTGATATGCCTGTGATTTTTTGCCTACAATACTTGACTAATGATTGTCTGTGAATAACCCAAGTATAGTGCTTTAATTGCTTTCAAACATAAAGTGGGTGGTAAGTTCTGCTTTATGTGATAACCATAAATGACTTAGTTAAGAAATGGGAATCTCACTTATAAGATTTTCTCAATGAATTGGGATCTTGTATGCAAATACATAATTTATATCTTTTTGTTTTTCCCTTTTTAGGTCCATTCTTGAAAGCTCCTGAGTGGTTGAAGAGACCAGTTGATGTCAATTTTGGATTTGGAGGAAAGCTTGCTTCATTTCGGCCCGGTACAGCGTCACAGAGTGTTGTTGGCTCTTCTGAGGTAGAGTAAAATTTATTCTTCGCTACATGTCATTAAGATGATATATGGTCTTATTTTTCTACTATTTTCATAGGTATATATACATAATCTTGTTACTGAGGATAGTCTGGTGCTTCGTTCAACAGAGTTTGAAGCTGCAATAGCAGATGGTGAGAAATCATCATTGAGCTTTGTGTGACAAGAAGTCTCGGGATTCTCAGTTACTTATTTGTGGATAATTTTTGAATGGGATTAACAACAATTTACATTCATTTGTATTGTTTCACTTGCAAGTTTTTGGTTTCTGCATTGATTTAGTTTGGAAGAAGAGAGGGAGACATGGAATTTCCTAAGAGTCGTGTTTGAAGATGAAGGAAATGCTAGGACAAAGCTACTTGAGCACCTTGGATTCCAAGTGCAGTCAACAGATAATCAAGACTTACAGGAAGCTCAATCTGCCAACATTGATGATATTAGCAGTGAAATAATCAACAATGTCACTCTTGATGATACAACATCATTAGATCCACCAGTTCGGTCAAAAGGTGGAAAAGATGTTAAATCCCCCAATGAATTGGGATCCTATATGCAAATACATGTATATCTTTTTGTTTTTCCCTTTTCAGGTGCACTCTTGAAATCTCCTAAGTGGTTGAAGAGACTAGTTGGTGTCAATTTTGGATTTGGAGGAAAGCTTGCTACATTTCGGCCCGATACAGCATCACAGAGTGTTGTTGGCTCTTCTGAGGTAGAGTAAAATTTATTCTTTGGTACATTTCATTAAGATGATATATGGTCTTATTTTTTTGCTATTTTTATAGGTATATATACACAATCTCGTTACCAAGGACAGTCTGGTGCTTCGTTCAATAGAGTTTGAAGCTGCAATAGCAGATGGTGAAAAATCATCATTGCGAGCTTTGTATGATAAGAAGTCTTAGGATTCTCGGTTAGTTATTCGTGGATACTTTTTGAATGGGATTAATAACAATTTACATTCATTTGTATTGTTTCACTTGCAAATTTTTGGTTTTTGCATTGATTTAGTTTGGAAGAAGAGAGGGAGACATGGAATTTCCTAAGAGTCATGTTTGAACATGAAGGAAATGCTAGGACAAAGCTACTTGAGCACCTTGGATTTCAAGTGCAGTCAACAAAGAATCAAGACTTATAGGAAGCTCAATCTGCCAACATTGATGATATTAGCAGTGAAATAATCAACAATGTCACTCTTGATGATACAGCACAATTAGATCCATCAGTTCAATCAAAAGGTGGACAAGATGTTACATCCCCTAGAGACAATGGCGAGGAGTTTTTGATAATTTGCACAATCCGAAACAAGATTCCTCACTTCCTCTCACTGAAAATGATTTTGTTGTTGGGAAGGATACTCTAGGCAATGGAGAAGAGGTGCAACATGAAGCTACTAAAGATTCAACTGAATACTAAGAATGTGATGAAGCCATTCAAAGTTCTTTAGTTGTTGGTGATTATAAGGGAGCAGTCATGCAATTCCTGTCAGCAAATAATATGGTAGATGCACTTCTCATTGCTCATGTCGGGGGGAGTTCTTTATGGGAGAAAACTTCTGATGAATATTTAAGAAAAATGAATTGTTCCTATCTTAATGTTATGCTTCTATACTAATTGCATGGCATTTGCAACGTCTTAAAGTCTTTTAATGTTTTATGTTTTACCCTCCTTGTATTCAACTATCTAGATTTTAGAAGGCTAACTGGCTCTTTTTATCTAAAATATATTTCTTTCTATGGAATATTTTCTAACTTGACACTATTAGTGTAGGTGGTTTCTGCTATGGTCAATAATGATCTTATTGGCCTTGTGAATAGCAGGCCTTTGAAATCCTAGAAAGAAACTCTTGCTTTACTTTGTACACTAAGTTTTTTTTCCCACAAAAATTAGTTAAACAGAAAATTATGTAAATTGGATAATGCAATTTTGATTTGGAGCAAATTGTACTTGACAATAAGTTTTTTTTATAACTCATTTCTAATTTATGTGAGTTGTAGTTTGAACTTTTTGATATAATGAGAAAGCGTTAAAATTTATGCATTGTATCATACAGTTGTGTATAGTATTTTTAAACATTTATCATACTTGTATCATAGATACAAGAATTGGAAGTAAAACAGTCTTGGCAGGCTGATTTTTGACTTAAGACTTAGAGGACTTGACACAGACTTGGTAGGCTGAATTTTTCACTTGGACTTTGAAGGTAGGTTTTAAAATCAAATAAACCCTGTCCCACAAAGTGATTTGTGTTTTCCATTATATTTTCATTGAATTCTCTTGGAAAAGAAATAAAATTAGCTATGAAGTTTTTTTGTTCACTATTGCCAATTGATTCTAAGTTTTCTTTAAGAGGCTTGGGGTTATAAGATCAAAGGGGTCTCTTGTAGTCAATAGAGAAAGAAATTCAGTCCTTGAAGAGATTATAACAAAGATGTGATAATCACAAAGTACAAGGTTCAAAGCAATGAGATCATAATATAAAAACAAAAGAGAAAAATTATGTTTTTATCAGAACAATGATTTTAAGGATTGACTATGAAGAACAATCATCATAAGATAGTAGTGAATACAAACAATGGAAGTGCCAATGAGTTATCAATACAAAGATTAAAGAGTTCCAATTTTCAATTCATGATAACAGTAGTCCAAGGGATGCAAGGGATATGAATGAAAGACAATATATAGAGGGAAAATAGTTGCAAATGATCACTGTTATATCAAAGCATATGAGTGTCAGAGGATCATAGAAAAATGAAGGAGATAATAGCAGTTGTTATGAATGCCATGTGACCTGATATCATGCACAAAGAAGATGTAAAAGACCATGGAACAAAGTGAAAAGTGGTCAAAGTCAATGAGATTCATTCAATGTTAAAGAGCATAATCATTATATCAGTGAAAGCACAAGATTGTAACATAAATGAAGCAATGGAAAGCAAGAACAGTATATGCAACATCAGGATCATTGTCATAAAGGATGAAGATCATCATGAGGTTTCAGGATTCAAGATTTCCACTTACCTTTAGATTGTAACCTTTTTTAATGTTTTGCCATTTCTTGAATGATACCGGTGTTGCAACTCAAAAAATGCTACTCAACAAGCTCTGGCATTACAAAAATGGAAACCACCACTCTTTGCATTCAATGGTTATTTCCTTCATTGGACTTGCAATTGGAAAACCTACAAACGTGTGCAGGAGCTGAAATACCAAATTGTTGATTAAGCTTCGAAACTTCCCTCCAACGTGCAATCAAAATGATTTATGCCAAAAATCAACTGCCTAAGATTCCCTCCAAATGCATACACGACCCAATTGACCAAGGCACCAAAAATACCTTTTTTTCTTCCTTTTTTGTCTACCAAAAATACCTATTGCTAAAATGCACCAAAAAAACTATTGTGTGGAAGGCATGCAAAAATTAGTCTTCATTTTTAGGGGAAAAAAATTCATCTATCTACATTGTCATTTTAATATAGGTTGTGAAAATTAAGATAAGCATGATGTGCTCCTAAAATTACTAGAGTTCAAACTTGTATAAAAAATAACATCTATAAAAATGATCCACACACAATTGATTTCATAGATTATAAAATAATTCTATTTTTAAAAAATAATTAACAATACAAAGCCTGAAAGAGAAAAATTTTGCATACCAAAAGCGATCATAAGTGTTATTTCTATTTCGCATTATTAAGATGGTCGAGTATATCAGCAAGTGAAGATAGAAGTGAATCAATTTCTTCATTTTTATTGCAATTGGATTGTTTAAATCATATTTAATTTATTAGTGAAATTGACCATAATTGCTCTTTGATACATTTTACATGCTAACACAATAGGAAAATCAAACTAGCTTCAAATCATAGTTAAAAATATTAACGATTCATTAACATAATGAGTAATAAAACTTAAAGAATGTAAATGTTTATATTTTTTTTATAAAATATGTGAAGGCCTTAAGACTACACCGAGAGGCAATGCCTTCCACACAATAGGTATTTTTGGTGCACCAAGAAACCTAGGTGGCCAAATGGCCCGCTTAGGTAGGGGTCCCATGAGGAGGGATTAATTAGCTCTATGGATTATGATCAAATTCGAAAGAAAAAAGAATAGAGGAGTAATAGTCATTTATTTAGTCATTAATTTAGCCATATATTTAGTCATTTTTATTTGTCTGATATTAGTCATTTATCAAGTCATTTAGTTGTGATTTTACCCAATTACCAAATTAGTCACTTATAAATGACCAAATTAGTCATTTATTTTCAAAATACTACTAGTGTTAGTCATGTGACTAAAAGTTTTTGTCACGTAGTCATTTATTTTCCAAATTCTACTAGTGATAAAAGACTGACGACCGGCCATCGATAAAAGCGGAAAGAGGAAAATGGAGACCTCAATGGAAGACAAAGACTAGATGGACAAATGCCCTGGGGGCTGATCAAATAATTATCCTTGCCTACGTGAAAGCGCAGGGGCAACGTAGTTCGACAAAAGGGATGAAAGACGAGATGAGATCTAATGATGACCGACACGATCAAGGATCCTAGATGAGGATGCAAGATCAACCAGATGAAACAAATATATAGATGACAACAAGCTCAAGATATGGGATAAAAAGCTCAAGATTTTGGATAGCTGATCTGAATCATCCAATCCTCAATCAAAATGTACCAAGCAACGGGTGACAAGATGTTGATGGGAGGGGATAGGGATCGATAATATGTAAGGATAGGATATGCGGATAAGATGAATGGAAGCGTAAAGTAACTAGGACGCAAGGTAGATAATGATTAAACCCTCTACGAATGGTGCCTTTTGCCAGGTTTTCACCAAACGAACTTATCCAAGGCACCACCAAGGGTGGGAAGAATTCTTTCTCTTTACTATTTTTTTATTTATTTTTACTTTTTTTATTTTTTTGTATTTTTGATCATTTTTTACTTTTTTTGGACTTTTCTATATAGGATAACCTAGATGACTCGAGTATAGAACCTCTTTAGATGCATTATGTTGATGTTGGAAAGAGACATTGCACAAGTCATCTAGTGTTGTCATTTATGGAAACCCTATTCAGTGATTCAATCCGCACTTCAGTTGTTGCCTATACCGAAAGCTAGATCAAAGAAATATATTATCTATCAAAGCTAGAACAGAGTATCAGACAGAGTTGTGTTTTTTGATTCATATGAAAAAATATTTTATCATTTTGATTTTTAGATCTTAGGGAAGATATTTCGATGCATAAACTGTGTTATCCTTGAATCAGAGAGCCTCGTATTGATTCATGTGAAAGTTAGAAGATCCGGTTGATTGATTTTTTGTCTACAGTGCAAGAAAGCTAGCTAAGTGAATATAGCATGTTGTGGATCTTTGTGGCATAATTGTTTGAAGTTTTTTTTGCTCGAACATGTTAATTTGGGTCCTCACTATGTTGTGACTGACTTTGGTTGGTGCGCTTTGAAAATTATCTATAGATTGAGCCAACGGTTTGTAAATAGTTTATGTTTTATTGAAGCCAACAAATGGTTGATTAAATATTTAGTCGCGGATATATATAACCGATCATTTGGATGTATGAGTGAATTTTGTATTGAGAAAGTTAGAAGGATTGTCGAGTGATTATGCACAGTTTCACTTGTGCATAAAAGGATTTGTGATGTGAATTAGAGCAGACAGAGCAGAAGAGAAAAATCGGACAGAAGGTCAAGAAAGTGATTGATGTGCTTAATCATAATTGTAATCAAGCATTAGTAGATGTTATTTTGTCAGTTCAAAATCTTAGATGGATTTAATCTGAATGTTTTGTAAGACAGTGAGTCTTCATTTGTATCTGAGTAGTAAGCTCTAGGTAGTGTGCCTAAATGCATGTGCATTCCCATTTGTAAACACTTATTCTGAGTATACTCATATAGTGGATTGGCCTTCCACCGTGTTTTTTCCCCTAACAGGGTTTCCAGGTAAAAATCCTTGTGTTATGGTGTTGTGGTTGATTGTTTTGTGTTCCTGCATCTTTCTTTTGGTTCAATGTTGTAAGTGGTTTGAAGATCAGATTAATAAAGTTAAATTTTGTAGAACACTAATTCACCCCCCTCTCAGTGTTCCTTGATTCCAACAATTGGTATCAAATCCTAGTTCCTCAAAAAAAAATTAATAGCTTAGGAAAGATCCGGGAAAGTGATTCAATGGATTTTGGTAGTCTTCATCGGCAACTTTTGGTGGCACTAGATGATCTTGATTAAACCAAATCTGAAGTCAACGAATTGTAAGCAAGCCTCGTGAATGCTAAAAAATCCATTCAATCATTGAAAGATCAAATCAATAAGTCAAGGGAAAAGAGAAAGGAACTCTATGATCAAATTAAGCAAAAAGAAAGTAAAGGCATGGAAGATGAACACCTGAGTCAAGCCTTGAAGGAAAAGATAGAAGAATTTGAAAAGCTTAATAGAGATAATGTTGTCCAAAAACATGAGATGGAATCTATTGTGATGAGGATGACCAAGGAGATTGAAGAAATAAAGAAGAATGAAGAGAATCTTGCTCAGTCCTTTAAAGAGAAATCTGAAGAATGCAGCCAAATCAATGATGGATTCATTCATTTGGCGCTTGAATTGCAACAATCCAGAGACAATGAAGCAGATCTTGAAAGACAGGTTGTTACCCTTAGAGATGAACTTGCTACTGCAAATGAATACAAGGAGAAGTTCAAGATTAGCTCAGCCAAGCTTGATGAACTGATTAAAAGTCATAGGACTGGAAGTGACAAGCATTGTCTTGGATATGAGGAAGGAGAAAGCTACGGATCTAGAAAAAGGAGATATAGGCAAGGAAATTAGATGAACAAAGCTAGAAGGTATCTGGTAAGGCAACCTAATGCTCAAAGGTTTAATGGCTTCTATTTTGTTTGCAATAAATTTGGTCATATGGCTACTCAATGTATAAGTAGAATCAATCCAAGTGATCCATCTTTCTCTAGTCAGTGTTTCAATTGCAATAAGTATGGTCATACGTCAAATGAATGCAGAAATGTGTCAAACAACTTTTTTCAATAAAGATATCATATGTTATGCATACAATAGATTTTTCCATATTGCTAAACAGTGCAGATTAGGAGAAAAATAATGGAATAATTGGTCTGGACAAAGAAATGTTGTGTGCTATAATTGCAACAAAACCGCTCACATTGCCATATTTTACAGAAATAGAAAGGGTCTGATAAATCAAAAGAAAAACATGTAGAAGGATGAAAAGGGAAAAGGAAAAGTTGCTACATATGAGATCAGGCAGAAAATGAAGAAGACATGGCTCAAGAAGAGTCCCTCTGCCACAGAAAATGAGCCAGCACCGAAATCTGGTTTTGGTAATTCATCCGGGAATTAGTTTAAGGCCTCTGGCCTAGGGGGAGTTCTCAAGAAAAATCTTTTAAATGCCTTGTCGGTAGTTGATACCAGAATGTGGAAGATATAACTGATTACATTAGTGGTGTGCAGATGTTTTTGGATGTCGTCTGGAGGAGATTTATGCAAAATTGAAGGTCCGTAGAAGAGTTTTCTTTCACAGCCTATGAAAACAAGGTATCTAGATGACCTAGGGCAAAAGAATTTATTGCGAATAAAAGGTTAGGTGTGCGAATAATAAAAAGGTCATTTCTATCTCTCATTTTTCACTTTGCACTTTGAGAAAAAGAAGTTTGGAGAGCTCTGCAAGCGAATTTTAGGGAAATAGAAGTCTAAAGGTGATTCGACAATCAAACCCTAATTTGGCGAAAAGGTATTTATCTGCGAAACTTGTGAAATTGATTCTTTTTGGAAATTGCTACTCCGATGGTTGTTGATATTAAGGATAGGCCCCATCCAAAATTAAAATGGCACTCGTTCAAATCCATCGAAATAGAACCATTAGGTGTGTTTTCTTCTGTTTCGTATGGTGTTTTGTATATCGAAGATATTAGGGAATACATTCATGCAATTGTTGAAGAATTAGGAAGCTCCCCAGTTGTTGAATTTATACACCAATCACATTCTGAGAGAAGATTTATATGTAAAACCTGAATTCAAGACTCTAGAGGAGAAGAAGTTCACTCAAATTGTGAAGTTTCTTGTGTTCGACGAAACTGAATGGGTTCGGTATATATTAAGTCAAGTGCATGCTAAGTTCATGTGGTTAAGTCAGCCTTTCAAGATTACAAAGGAAGTTATAAGGATTGTTACTAGATTGAATTCATCTGGTGGGTTATCGACACTGAAATCCATGAAAAACCAAACAGTTATAGATGCAACCGGTTCCAATTTCAACAGAAGAGCCATGACAGTTAATGATATCATCAAAGTGGATGTCATATTTGCCTGTATGGTTATTGGTTACAAAATCTATCACTCCAGTAGGGATAATTTTGTATCTAGTACTGCAATCTATGCAGCTTATCATATGGTCAAGGAAAATGCAGAATATGACCTATGTGAGTTACTGAGAGGCTAGCTAATTGAAAACCTTTAGAAAATCAAGAAGGAAAAGAAGAACATCTTCAAATATGGCAATCTACTTTTGTGTCTATTCTTCTACTTCATGAATGAAGTTCTGGGAATTGGTAGAGTGCATTGGGAAAATGATAGACTTGTTGTTGTTCAAATCGGGGATATGTTATACAAAATGGGAGACATCAAAGCAATGAAAATTGCTATCTGGGGTTACTTCAAAAACAATCAGAGTGTAATGCACGCTAGGGAAAGGTACAAGGACACAATTTTCTTCATGGTTGATATTGATTTGTGCTTAATGGAAGTTGTAGAACCTAGAACAGTGTGGATAATGCCTAAAGGTTATGAGGTTGAAGAAAACATTTTGGAACAGTATGATGAACACTTATTGAGTAAACCTCAAGATCCGATAGAAGAAAGGTTTGGTACCTTTTCAGAAAAGGATATACAAGTGCATGATCAGCTAAGGAGAGTGAGAAGGGAAGTTGAAGCTTTTGTAGAAAGCATGGGGATATCAGCTGAAGCAGCGAGGGAAGCTAGGAAGAAAAGAGAAGAAGCTGAAAAAGGGGAGCTTTCTAGAATTGAGTTAGCTAGACCAGGAGCATCCTCTACCCAATCTAGATCTAAAAGGAGTTATGCTCTCTCATATGGTTCTGTAAAGAAGTCAAGTCCTGTGAAATCTCAAGTCAAGACATCTGGGAGAGAAGGAAAGAGGAAAAAGGATAAAAGCACAAGAATCTATGTTGATGTTTCAGAGGATGAAGAAATTGAATCTGATGAAGAGGTAAGAGAAATTAAGCAAAAGGGTTCTAAAGCATCAAAAGTCTCTAAGGACAAGCCCTTCGATGAAGAGAAAGAAAAGAAAAAGATGAAAACTAAAAAATCAGGTATGTTTGTAGAAGAAGTGGAAAAGGCCTTGATTAAGGATGGTAATCTTAAGTCACTATCAAAATGGTAGGACACATTTGATAGTGTCGGTCAAAGAATTCTTGAGGAAGACATAATAAATTATTTGAACAATTTCAATATGACTCTCATTGAAATAATGTCTGAGTTACCTAAAGGCCTGTATGAAGTTTTAGAAATGAGGAGAGTGAATGCAAGAACTGAAGAAGAGAAAATGAGAGAACGGATACTTGTTGATATGTGTCTAGTATTGTCAATGGATGAAATGAAGAAGGTCCTAAGTGATGCAAAAAGGGATTTTAAGAGAAAAACAAGGGTGAACAAGCTGATGATTGGACAGACTGAAGAAGTTGCAAAAGACACTGAGAAAATCCTCAAGTGTTGTTGAATAACAGACATAATGTTGTTTCTGAAGAAGCTCAAAATGAAGATACGTTTGAGGATAATCTGAATCCTCTTGACATGCAAGATGCTACAATTCCTATGGATACTGAAGCTCCTAAAGTTGTTTCAGTTGATGAAATTGAGATTCTTGAAGCTAAGGAAGAATCAGTGGTTGAAGAGAAGAAGGTTGAGGCAAAGGAGATTCCTGTGGAAGCAAGAGACACTACTAAGGCAATAAAGGAGTTTTTGGAAGGACAATAGGAAGAGTTTTATTTTGAACTAGTTAAAGGTCCTATCAACTTGTCCACTCTCTCCCCTATTGAGAAAATGAAGGTAGCATCGTTTTCTCAAGCCAAGGCAAGGGAGGAGATTCTGAAATATCACATTGAAGACAGTGATTTGTTAAATCTTGCATCCGATATTCTGGAGAAAATTATGCCTACATATGTCAAGGATTCATCTGATTCTCCATCTGGTCAGCAGAAGAAACTTGTTAATTTTGTAAGTACTCATTTTGAATCTCTTGAAAAGTCAGTTATGGATAAGGTCCAGAAGGAATTGGATGCAAACAAGCTCGGTAGATTGAAGGGAATGATTGCAAATGATAAATATTTGTTAGCTACCTATGTAAAGAATATTCAAGGTGCTTTTTCTGAAGGTGGAAACATTGATAATTCATGCTTATCATTTTCTAAGTTCATTGAGGACACTAAAAAGAAAATAAAGGAATATGAGAAACAGCTAGCAGATATTTCTCAAGCATTTGATCCTCTAACAGTTTATGTGAGCAAGCATGAAGGTCAAGTCATATCCCTGCTTGACAAAATCAAAAGTTTCAAGCATGAAGAAGGAAAAATTGTTGAAAGAGTATGCGAGCTTAGAGGACTAATTGGTCTTAAGATGGAGACAATGCTTAGTGCATTGAAGGAAGCGCAGGATGCTATGGTTGTCAGTGATCCAGAAAACCTTGATTTAGTAGAGATGCAATCTTACTTATTTTGTGGTCACATGACTATTTTGGAGAGTCTTAAAAAGATTTTGGACACAAGTTTGAATTTGTTGAAGAGTAATTTTGCAGATATATTCAAGTTTGTGTAAGTTGAAGAAACATGTTTGTACATATGCAGTTTATTCATAACAAGTTTATTTGATTTTTGGTATGTGGATTCCCATCTTTTCCATTGATGTCAAATGCGGAGAGTGGGACGGTGAAAAATGTCATATTCATCTCAAGGGGAGTTGTTTTGAAGTTTTGAAGGTTGGTACTTATCCGGCACTTAGTCATTTTTCACTAAGTGTTGCCATCAATGCCATAGGGGGGGATTTTTAGAAAGAGACACTGCACAAGTCATCTGGTGTTTTCATTGATGGCAACCCTATTCAGTGATTCAATCCGCACTTCAGTAGTTGCCTATACCGAAAGCCAGATCAAAGAAATATATTATCTATCAAAGCTAGAATAGAGTATCTGACAGAGTTGTGTTTTTTGATTCATATGCAAATATTTGTTATCATTTTGAGTTGTGGATATTAGGGAAGATATTTCAATGCATAAAATTTGTTATCCTTGAATCATAGAGCCTCGTATTGATTCGTGTGAAATTTAGAAGATCTGGTTGATTGATTTTTTGTCTACAGTGCAAGAAAGCCAAATAAGTGAATATAGCATGTTGTGGATCTTCAGGGCGTAATTGTTTCAAATGTTTTGTGCTCGAACATGTTAATTTGGGTCCTCACTATGTTGTGATTGACTTTGGTTGGTGCGCTTTGAAAATTACCTATAGATTGAGCCGACGGTTTATAAATATTTTATGTTTTATTGAAGCCGATAGGTGGTTGATTAAATCTTTAGTCATGGATATATATAACCGATCATTTAGATCATTTGGATGTATGAGCAAAGTTTTTTGGTGTGTATTGAAAAATTTAGAAGGATTGTTGAGCGATTATGCATAGTTTCACTTGTGCATAAAAGGATTTGTGATGTGAATTACAGTAGACAAAGCAAAAGAGAAGAATCGGACAGAAGGTCGAGAATGTGATTGATTTGCTTAATCAGAACTATAATCAGGCATTAGCAGATGCTATTTTGTCAACTCAAAATCTCATATAGATTTAATCTAAATGTTCTGTAAGATAGTGATTCTTCATTTGTATCTCAGCAATAAGCTCTAGGAAGTGTGCCTAAATGCATGTGCATTCCCATTTGTAAACACTTATTTTGAGTATACTCATATTATGGATTGGCCTTCCACCGTGGTTTTTCCCCTAACAGGGTTTCCACGTAAAAATCCTCATGTTATGGTGTTGTGGTTGATCGTTTTGTGTTCCTACATCTTTATTTTGGTTCAATGTTGTAAGTAGTTTAAAGATCAGATTAATAAAGTTAATTTTTGCAAAATATTAATTCGCCCCCCCTCTCAGTGTTCCTTGATTTCAATAGTTGATAGGCTCCTCCAAGGGCTTTCCTTTAGGTGTTGCAAACCTATATACCCCAGAACCATATTTTGTTGTGACAACATAGGGACCCAACTAGTTTGGTTCAAAATTTCCTTTATTTTCTCTATCTTGTTGGTTTTCCTTCAAGACCAAATCACCAATGTTAAACTGACAAGGATGAACCTTCTTGTTGTAGCTCCTCCTAAGACGATGTTGATATGCATGAAGGTGATTATAGGTCTTGATACGTTTTTCATCCAGGAGTTCAAGTTGACTTAAGCATTCAACCCGAGCATCTTCGTCACTGATGAGATTCTTTAGGGAGATTCAAAGTGATGGGATCTCGACTTCGATCGGAAAGATTGTGTCGACACCATATACAAGAGAGTATGGGTTGGTGCCAGTGCGAGTGCAGATGGATATATGGTATTCCCAAAGAGTGGGATGGAGATGGAGTTTCCAATCTTGATCAGTATTATTGACCACCTTTTTGAGGATTTTGATCAAGGTTTTGTTGGTGGCTCTGGTTTGACCATTACCCTGAGGGTAATAAGGAGTGGACCAACGATGTTGGATATGGTAGGTCTCACAAAATAACTTCATATAATGGTTTTTGAATGGATTTCCATTGTTGGTGATGATGGTAGAAGGGATTCCATGTCTGTAGAGAATATGGAAGAGGATGAATTTGGATATCTAAATACCTATGATTTCAGAAAGTCAAATTGCTTCCACCCACTTGGTAAAGTACTCAATGGTTGTGATAATGAAGGTATGGCCATCAAAGGATGGTGAGTAAATCTTGTCGATCAAGTCAAATCCCCATTGAGAAAAAGGCCACGATGCTATGATAGGCTACAAGTCTTGTGTTGGAGCATGGATTAGGTCTGCATGTTGCTAACAGGGAAGACACTTCTTCATGAACTCACAGGCATCATGTTCCATAGTGGGAAAATAGTATCCAACTCTGAGAATCTTCTTTGCTAAGGCCATACCATTAGAATGGGACCCACAAACACCACTATGCACATCACTTAATGCAATAGGAGATTTAGATTTGTTGATACATCAAAGGAGAGTACCATCATACCCATAGTGATAAAGTGTATCTCCCACAATCGTGTATCAGGATGAGCGTTGGATAAATGATTTTCATTTGTTGCAGGTAAGGTTAGGTGGAAAGATGTTTTCGTGGAGGTAGGTATAAATTTCATGGTATCAGGGTGAATTGGGACCTATGATATCACACACCATCTCATTATTAGGGACATCATATGTCGGGATTAGTAATTGCTCAACCAGAAATTCACAGTTCATTCTATCTTTGGGCATGTCAATAAGGGAACCAATCGTAGATATTGCATCTATTGCTTTATTCTAGACTCTGGGAATCTACTCAAATAGGATGTAGGTAAAATATTTTGTCTGAAACTCATCATTGACATGTTTGATAATGAGTTGGGAATCACCGAAGACTCGAAGACAGGTGATGTTCCATTGGATGGTGATTTTGAGGCCAGTAATTAAAGCTTCATATTCAACAATATTGTTGGTGCATAGAAAGGCTAATCTGAATGACTTTGGGATGTAGTCACCTTGAGGGGTGATGAATAAAATACTTGCATTGGCTCTGTTATGCATATATGACCCATCAAAATAGATCGTCCATATATTTGTTTCTATGATTGTGAGGACTCCTTCACCAAGAAACTCAACCACTAATGGATATGTGTCGACCAAAGGAGCATCGACCAACTAATCTAATATCACATATCCCTTGATTGCTTTTCAGTCCACATACTCTATGTCAAACTCACTTAGCAATATAATCCACTTGTCCATGTAGCCAGTCAAAGAAGTTTTGGATAACAAGTACTTAAGTGGGTTCACTTTTGATATTAGCTTGATGGGATGACTAAGCATGTAATGATGAATCCTTTTTAAACTGAAGACCATTGCAAAAAAAGATTTTTCCATAGGATAATAGTTGAGCTCATAACCCACTAGTGTTCGGCTGATGTAATAGATAGCACATTCCTTAGAGAGCTCATCATGTTGTGCCAGTAATGCCCCCAGTGCAACGGATGTAGTTGAGATGTATAACAAAAGTGGTTTTCTTGGAATGGGAGGCATTAGAATAGGTGGGTGAGCCAAGTACTCCTTAATCTTGTCAAATCCTTGCTAACACTCTGGATCCCATTTGAAGGTGATGTCTTTATGTAGGAGATGGGTGAATGATTGACACTTGTCAACAAGCTAGGCTATGAAGCATCTAATGGACTGTAGCTTTCCTTGGAGACTCCTTAATTTATTGAGATTACATGTTGGGGGCATTTCCATTATGGCTTTGACCTTAGCTAGATCCACTTCTATACCCCTTCTAGAGACTATGAAGCCCAATAGCTTTCTAGATGTGACCCCAAACACACACTTCTTTGGATTCAGACGCAGCTTGTAGTGCTCTAACCACTCAAATATTTTCTTCAGGATTACAGGATTTTCTTCTCTGGTACTGGACTTTCCCAATAAGTCATCAACAAAATCTTCAATGATGATATGGATGAGGTCATGAAAGATAATAGTCATCGCATGTTGATAGGTTTCCCTCATAATTTTACGATGAAAGGGCATGACATTATAGCAGAAGGTTCCCCAAGGATTAGTGAAGGCAGTTTTATCTTGATCCTCTAGTGTGATTTTGATTTGGTTGTAGCCAAAAAATCCATCCATCAGGGATAACATCTCATGCCCTATTGTAAGATCTACAAGCATATCAATGTTTGGAAGAGGAAAATCATCCTTCGGACAAGCTCTACTGAGATCTCCAAAATCTGTATAGATTCTGATATTTCCATTTGGTTTAGTGAGAGGCATTATGTTGGAGATCCAATCATAATAGTCAATTGGTCTTATGAACCCTGCCTCTAACAGTTTCTCCAATTCTTTCTTAACGAGCAAAGCCACTTGGGGATGCATTTTTCTTAGCTTATGATTAATAGGTTTGGCATCCAAATGAACGTCCAAATGGTGTACAACTAGTGTGGGATCCAATCCTGGCATGTTTGAATAGGTCCATGCAAAATTGATGATTCCTTCCTTGAGCAAGCTAACAATGGTGGAATACTCTTCCTCTGACAGTGATCTAGCTACGTAAGTGATTTTGGGGTCTTCTTTTGTTCCCAAATTGATCTCTTGTGTCTCTTCGATCAAGATGAAAGATCATTCAGACAAGTGAAATCCTACAAGGGGAAGATGAATATCCACATCCTCTAGCACCTCATCGAGGTTTTCACTGTCGGATACACCCTTTGTTTTTACTTTTGATGGATCAGAAAGTGCCTTAGAGAGGTTTTCACTAGATGAACCTTTTTTATTTTGTTTATTTTTATTTTTGCGATTAGGTTGTTCATCTTCCCCCAATCCCATGAGATGCACGTAAGTTTCCACTGAGGGAAAGGTGTTGATAGGTGTGCTACCTCATAGGTCCCAATCAATTAGGTTGGGGTGGTGAACGGAAAGGCTGATGGTAAAGACGGATAGACAGTCGAATAGGGAAGGGAGATCAACATCATCATAAGCGATTATGATGGCCTCTTCCTTAGGTATGTCCTCAAGGAAATCATTATCCATGTTGACATTAGTCAAAGTTCTCATGGATGTTGCAGGACCTTTTTGCTTATTGTCATAGCCTAGGCCTACACGTCTTGGTCGCACAGGTGTCTCAATAGGCTGTAGTCTTACGTGCTCTTCTACACCAAGACCTCCCCCTTGATAATTGTATTTTTCTACCAACCTTGATGCATTGGTATAGACCTCCTGGAGATATTCTATAAGGGGAGGTGATGGCTTAAGTTCTTCTCTATAGATCCATTGGCTAATGCCATCTTCTATTTGATCTTGAAGTGTACCCAAATCTCATAATGTTGTCAAACACATATTCTTAGAGGTGAGGGTTTTAGTCTTTTCCTCCTCCTTCGGTATTGAGTGAGAAGGTTGCCCATATGTACGGGGAGATGGTGGCATTGTCACCACATTAAGTGTGGTTCATGTTTCATATTCTCTGTAACCCTTATCAATGATCTAAACTTTGGTGATGGTGGATTCAAATGTGGTGGATGTTGTGGATGTTGTGGATGTTGTGTTGGATGATGGATTGTGAGATGGATTGGAGGAGGATTCCTAAGGTTCCCCCACTTCAACTCTTGGGCAATATCGGGAGTAAGGTAAAGAAGCTTTGAGAGCACAAGAATATTCAAAGGGTCGAGGATCAACATGAATGGTTACCTCCATCCCATTGAAAGGAAATTTTAGGCACTAATGGTAAGTGGAGGGAACTACTTGCATGGAATGAATCCATGGGCGGCTAAGAAGAAGATTATATGGGAGGTCTAGACCAAGGACGTGGAATGTGGTGTACTACACAACAAGGACAACATGAATAGGAAGACATTTATAATGCCTTCAAAATCCATTTATGCATTATCATAGGCTTTGATGGTGATAACCTGATTATTCAAGTCAACTTGGGTATATCGTACCTGCTTTATGAACTTCAATGTATAGAGGTTGAGGGAAGAGCCATTATCTACCAGGACCCTTTTCACTTTATGGAGGGCTACGAGGACTTTGATATGGAGAGGACGATTATGGTTCGAATCGATTGGTGGAATATCATTTTGACTAAATCCTAGTTGATATGTGGATGACAGATGCCCTACTAAGGCTTGACATTGAGTAGGATCTATATCATTAGGCACATGGGTATCCTAGAGAGCTTTGGTGAGAATTTCTTGATGGACAGGGGAAGACTTAAGAAAATCCAAAATGGATATCTAAGCGGGAGTCTTTCCAATATTATCAAGAATATTATATTGGGAGCTCATAGGAGCTAGCTAGGATGACGTGGAAGGACTAGGAATGGATATGTGGGTGCAACACATAGTAATAGCATATTATGGGTCTTTTCCTTTAATGCGGATCATGGACACGCATAGCTCCACCTAACTGATACACATAACTATGTCATCATAGTTATAGGGTACATTCTTATAGCTGATACTGTTGGTGTTATTATCTTGGTTGTTGTTATTGTTAGACCTGGGATTAGCATTGGAAGTGTTGGCACCTTGATTGTCCTTGGGGAAAGCATTTTGATATATTTGAAGTTGAGTATTGGACGATGTCGCTTGATTCGCATCCACTACTATATCACCTCGATCTATAAGATCTTGGATATATGTTTTAAGACCTTGACACTTATTAGTGGAATGACCCTTAATTTTATGGAAGTCATAATACTCATTTTCCCTATACCAGGTGGCCTTTGTTTTTCACTCGTCAAAGGGCTTCATCACAAGATATACAATCAAATAGCTCACTTGAAGAAACCTATTGAAGACAACACTTAAGGTTCTCCCAAAGGGGTGAATGAGTGTTTATTGTTCCCCTGATTGGTTTGATTGAACTGTGGGGGAGGACGAAGTGCACCATGAAGCACAAATATGATGTTAGGAGCCGAATGTTGATTACGGACATAGTGCAGCCTTTGTGAGGTTTAAGCTACTTGGACATCCTTGGTATCAGTAACACCATCATTGACAGCATTCTTATTTTTATTCTAGTAGCGAGACCTATCACCTGATGACTTGTCCTTATTTGAATTAAATATTTTGACTTGTCCCTTAGCAATGAGGGCCCTCTCAACAGTGGTGCCCTTCTCAATGACTTCTGAAAAGGTGGTAACACGGTGAAGATTAAGATTATGTGCCATGTCAGGATGGGCATTTGCAATGAATATGGTCACCATATCCTTCTCACTGAGATGGGATTTTAGTCAACTAGCCAGGGCATGCGAAGGTTTCTCCCTTTCGTTGTTTCTCTTTCAAAAAATCTAGGGTATCTATGCCCTTCTCCAAGTTGAGGGATAAGTTTGTGATGAATTTTTCTGATAGATTTATGAAAGAAGAGATTGATCCCTTTTGAAGACCCATGAACCATTCTAGAGCTATCCCTGTAAGGCTCCTAGGGAATAGACATAGGAGATAATTTTCATTATGCAAGATTTCTTGGAAATGTGTGTAAAATTCCTGCAAATGGGTTCGTGGGTCACCCTTTCCTTTGTATTTATCAAAAAAATTCATTTCAAAGTGCTTAGGAAAGGGGACAAGTGAGATGGAGGGATCAAATGGATAAGGAAAAATCTCGTCAAACTTAAAGGAATTTTTGGATGTCCCTACTTGCAAGTCCTTCAATGCGGCTTTAACTTCTTCCCACTCCTTATTGACAGGTGTTGATGAGGATGGGCCTACTTGATTGGACTGATTGTAGGGGGGATATTGTTGATAGGATGAGGATGGCATCAAAATGGTTTGATCGTGTGATGGTGGAGGTGTTTATGAAGGAGTTTATTGATATTGATTGGGATACGTGGATTGGGGATTGGCATAAGGTGGTTGATAAGATGGCGGGGTTTGGTAATAGGAGGAGGAGGCACCTTGTTGATGTGATGGTGATTGTTGATAGTAATACGGGTAGGATTGGTAGTTGTGGACGGGTTTTTGCTGGGAAGTGTATGGAGGTGGCGGTGGAGTGGATTGTTGATAATAGGGATATTGTTGTGATTGTTGGAGATTGGCGTGGGATGGTCATTGTTGGGAGTGTTCCACGTAGGATGGTTTTTGTTGAGATTGTTGCAAAGTGTGGTAATAATAACTAGGATTGGGATTGGATGTGGTGGCTTGTGAACGATAAGTACTTTGAGGATGATACAAGTATTGAGCAGTAGGGTTACCTGGGATTGGTTGAGAGGATGGTTGGGAATGTGTTGGGATTTGTGGATATTGAGGGGGTTGTTGGTAATATGGTGGTTTTTGGTGAGGAGGTTGGGATGGAATTTGAGGTTGCTAAGGGATGACCTGTGATTGAGGAGGTGGTTTTGAGGGAATTACCTAAAGTTGATGTGAAGGTTGTTGTTGATGTTGTTGTGACATTTTACCTTGTTGGGGATTACCTTGTGGTTGGTGTGGGGGTTGAGATGGATTACCCTAGACTGGATGCAAGGTTCGTTGTTGAGGTTGTGATGGAAGAATAGTGTGAAGCAGGGGTTGTGACAATGTTTTTTGTGGTGGAAGACTTCCTTGAGGCAGTTGCTGGGGTAAAAATAGAAGTAGCAGCAAGTTAGATGCAAGTGTAGGACCAAGAGGTGGTGGTGCAATGAAAGGATTATAATTCATGCCCTCAGTACTCCCCAGAAGTGAACCCGGTTGGTTTGGTGGAAGAGGTGGAATAGATGGTATGGGGGTTGAAATTTTTGGGATATTCATGCCTTGTAGATTGGGTAGACCTTTCGGCCTACCGAGACCAAGAGGGTTGTTAGGATTGGGGCCCTAGGGATTGTTAGGATTAGGCGATGCACCCATAATCAAAATTGGAACCCGAGGGGGTTGCACAAGAGGTGTCACCTAATAAAGAACAACATTACCAAATCTAGGTTGATACCAACCATCTTGGGGTGGACCTTGGGGTATGTATGAGCTATCAGGATCATTCTATAAATTTTGGGGATCTTGTTGGATAGGGGGTACAAGAGGTGTAATGTTGATGTATTTGGATAGGTCAAATTATGATGGTGGTTTGATTCCTTTCATGATTAGGGTGGAAAATATCTTGTCCCCATGCTCATCTAGAAGATGATTCGTCATCTACATATTGGTGGGATTACTGAGGTACTCATCAATTGTAAGCTCAGGTTGGTTAATCATGCTTTCATCAGGAGGAGATTGAGTGTGGACCTCAGTGTTAGACTGCAATGAGCCACTATTGATGGGTTGATCCTGAGGGATTTGAGGCCGAGTACCTTGAGGTTGTTGTTGCTCCATGAGTTTCTTTGCTTGTGATCGGGTGGTAATGGGCATGAAAATAAAAAATAGCTAGGTGTCTAAGATGACACTAAGCTCTAGGATGCACTTAAATGATGACTAAAGGATTTGATTGGATTAGATGATCAATTGATGGATTGATTGATCTAATTGGATGGGATGATTTGGATAATTGATAGGATTGGATTCGATTGGATCAATTGACTAGATCAGATGATTGATGGGATTGGATGATCGATAGGATTGGATGATTTGATTGGATTGGATTCATGAAACTGACTCTAAACTAGGTTCGGGGGCTTAACTTGATGATAATAGGATGATCACAACACAAAATCTACCTCAGGATGAGAGGAGATTGATAAGGTTGTAGAGGATTACTAACTTAGGATGGATAATAATCCCAAGTAAGCATGGATGATGATGATTAGGGTTAGTTACCTAAACCAATTAGATAAAAGCCCCTAAAACAAAGTCTAAAGGATTCGGATTGAGGAAATGATGATGGAAATGCAATCTAGGGATGTTCTAAGATGCACCTATGTGATTGGATTGAGGATTCAATGACTTTTGAAAAATGCATACAGACTAAAATGATGATTACAGGCAGATGGATGATGATAAAAAAAAATTGATCGCGGCAACGGACTCAGAAAATGGTAAGCTTTCACTAGTTAAGATGGTTAACTCTCAGGAGTTTTGTATGGGAAGCGCACACCCCTCTGTGTCTAGCAAGTTCACCCTTCCAAGTGATGGGTTTTCCTATTCAGGACTCAGCAAGATTATCTCTATGTTTGACAAGATCGCTTATCCAGGACTCAAACTTGCCTCTTTCTTGAGATGTAAAAGAAACAGGCAGACACGAGACTCAAATTCACCTATGGAGGTTTCAAAATCACCTATATAGATGACAAGATTACCCTTCTAGGACATAGGATCACCTATATCTTGAGAAACCCAAAGGGAAACGAGCAGACTCGAGACACAAAATCGCCTATCTAAGGATCAAGTTTTCCTCTTTCTTGAGTTGTACGGATGCAAGCAGAAATACCTATCTAGTGGACAATGGATTCGCCTATGTCTTGAACTGTACAAACAGGGATAGCATGGATAGACATGGGATCGCCCCTATAGACAACAGGTTCAGCTATTCTGAGAACAGACAGGTGGGGATGACATGGACTCGCCTATGAAGGAAGCAGGATCGCCTATTCTAGGAGAACAGGCGGATGTGGGGTCGCCTAACGCAGGGACCCATAGGAAAATTTTCCTCTAAGAAGGACGATTTCACCTAAAGGATGACCTAGACTAGACTCAAGACACAGAATCGCCCCTATGCAGGGCAGGATCGCCTGTCCACAATGCAAATTTTCCTCTATGAGAAGAAAATGTACCACTGAGGGTAGAGATAGACTACAAAAAAGGAAAAAAAATGGAAAACAATAGATAGAAGGTTGGACTGACTCAAACTAACAACAATTATTTGTATTGCACAAGAAAACACGCTAGGCAGCACAATCCTAGAATTAGTGATAAGGGTTTACAAACTCAATGTAGGCCCACCACCTTGAGGGGACACCCCAAGGTTAATACTCCATGATACCAGGGTGGTTCTCTGGATCACCCTTTCTCGCAAAGGTGGATAGCTAGAGATCCAGTGGCAGAGGGTCATCAACAAACACCACGGGATCACCTTCTCTCTCTCACTTGAGGACTATCATAGTCCACCATGAGGATTTCCATCTCAACCCAAGGGAGTACATGGTGAGTAACTTCGGAGTATGGTTTGCATCCCTTGCACTACACCAAGCCCTGGCTAAAATATGAGTCTTTATCTAGGATAAACAGGTTATCTCATGCATCATTGATATATGCTAGGTATGTGAGGCACAACCATGAACACCAACTTCTCACAAGCATGGATCGAAAGCCCCAATGAGGTACTAGAAACTTGAACCAACCCTACACGTCTTATCTAGGTATCACCCTAGCTTCGACGCTTCGCTAAACACGACGTGACTAGATTGGGGTACATTTTTAGATCTCCCCCCTTTATATACCCTATCAGTAACACCTGGTTGGAATCGTCCCTCGGGTGATGAAATCTCAGGAAGGTCTCGCTAAAGGAAGGAAATGTTAGATGTTTTGGCTAGCCCTCAGGCTCGCACATAGTGCAAGGGGAGAGCTTACACGCACTAACACTTCCTGGGTAGATTGGACTGGACTGGAATGAATAGTGATTTATCATCACCCAGGATCACCAAAAGGTGCAAGGGGAGTGGATCCATCAACAATTCGCTCTCAGACACATCAAACAAAGTTTATTGACCCTTTAATTAATCTACATGTGCCTAGATTAGTGAGAAAAACAATAGACATAGCTAACTAAGACTTTGACTGCTCGTCCTGCAACACACGTGTTAGTAATTTTGATCTTCGATCTTCGTCAAATGTGGCACAAGCTACACAAATGTTAATAAAATGCCACAAATCACTGACAAACAAGTTAGCAGATTAGTACCCAAAACCAAAATCAAATTGTAGCTGAAATTGGAAAATTTTAAGGTTCTAGATTTACCACAATTTTTCTTGTGTGAGATGAATTCACCCATTGGTGGAGCAATTTCACCTCTGTTGAAGCAGGCAAATTCATTTTCCTTTTGTACGGGGAGGCATATGCAATTTCGCCCCTATGACTTGTGTGAGTTCACCTCTGTATCAAGCAATTTCACCTATCGAGGCATTTTTGCCTTTGTACTTGTTATTCTAGACTTATGTTCACAAATTTTCCCTTTATACGAAAGGGTGGTAACTCTTTTTCCTCTGTTTGATGTAGGTATGCCCCTATGTCAAGAAAACTCACCCACCTGGGGGCGGATTCACCCCTGTGTATCAAATCCGAACCTGCAAAATTCAAACAACAAGCAAAAATCAAATAGACCTGTGACGTGGGTCCCACCAGGCATGCCAGAGATGTGTGCAGGTGAATTTAATCTACTAAAATGCAAGAACTAGACTATGCAAATATTAAAAACACAAACAGAACACTCAAGATTAAGCCTCGTTGAATTCAAACAAAAACACAAAGAAATGGAACCTTTTACCTTGTTTGAATTGTTGGTCTTGGTTGGCCCTTTGATTGTCTGATATGTGTACTCCTTAGTGGCAAAATGGCATGAAACCTAGTGCAAAATGGAGGTAAAGTGAAGATGAATGCAATGGTGGATGTGGGTAGTTGAGTGGATGCAAGATAAAAGCTCTAGAATGACTGCAAAAATGGAGGATGCTTGGATGCTTGAGTGCTAAGTGTGTTGAATGCTTGAAAGTGTAAATTGTGTGTTCTTCAAAAATTGCAACATGAGGGCAATTCCACCATTTTTAGGGGAAGTGCCTCTAAAAGAATAGAGGATTGAGATTGATCCATGATGGAAAATATCAAGGGCCAGGGTGAGTTGAGAACTCACAAGCCCTCACATCTTGACATGTGGCAGATGAGATGGAAAGGAAAGGATGAGGTGGAGGTGACATGGAGGTACTACATAGTACCTTGGGATTGGACAAGATCTCCTCATAAAGGAGGTCCTTGTCCACATATGCATGAGAGGACATGTGAGGAATTAAAAATTCCTCACAAATCCTCATGGGGATGGGGGGAGGAATTTAAAATTCCTTAAAATGCATTGGCCAAATAAATGCGAATTAAAAATTCACATAGGGAATGGGTTGCCTTCTCCAAATGGAGAAAGCATTTAATGAAGGTTGACTTAGGACATATGCCATAAATGGCATGGGGATTAGGTTGGGTTAATCAAGTGATTAAGGTTTTGCAAATGTGGGGTTAGGTAAGCTAATGAAGGATTAAGGACAAGTGGGAGATTATGGAGGATGTGACCCTAATGATGATTAGAGGTGTGCACATCCTAATTTCATAGATTAAATAGGTTAATTTGGATTAGAGAGAATTATGGGAGATGTGACATGAGGAAAGAGAATTAAAAATGAATTTAATCCATAAAGGTTAAAGTGACTATATTAAATAAATTGGGATATTTATTTAATTTAGAGATGAAAGGGGTAAGGTATTTAATTGATTGATTAAATACCTTGGGGAAATTAGGATGAGAGAAAATATTAACCAAACAAGTTATTATTTAATTAATATAGATGAAGGATGCAGGATGGAAGAATACAAGAGTGGATTTGACCATATGGGGGTGATCAAATTCAGGTGTCTACATATATATATATATATAATATTATATTTGAAAGGGATAGAAATATTTGTATCGTACTGTTGTTTCAAGTTATATAAAAACTTCATAATGTTGTTTTAGAAATGGTTACCATACATGTTAGAGTCACTGTAATTAAAGAACAAACAAACCATACATCTAATTAAGTTGAATTTAAATGAAGAAGGCTATAGGAAACTTATGTATCTATCTATCTCTGCAATATATATATATCATAATGTTGTATCAAAAAGGGTTGCAAATATTTGTACCATATTACTATTCCAAGTTATATAAATTTCATAATGTTGTTTCAGAAATGATTATAACAGAAGTAGGAGTCATCCATTATCACAGTTAGTTATAAGGGAGAGGGGTTGATATTGGGTCAGGGTTGTGTTGTGGGTATATTGGGTGACAACAAGTGTAGGTGGAATGATACATATGTATGTAACTATTTCTGAAGAATTTCATGATACGTATGAAAATTAATTTTACTCAAAAACTTGTAAATGTAATTCATTTAAATGTAAATGAACAAAGCTATATGAAACATCAATTTCTATATCTCTGCATCAAAATAGCAATGGAGTTTTCAAAGAGACATACCGTGGAAGTTGAAGTAGGTGGCTATAGAAGTTTGGAGGAGCTCTCTTCAATTACTCTTGAATAGGCTTCTCCAACAGAAACTCACAAATTTGAAATGTTGAATAGGTAGCTTGCATCGCACAATTCTAGTCTCTTGTATAAATAATTAAGTTGTATAAATTTGAATAGGTAGGTGCAAGTGGAGATATTTGAATTCTGGGAGGGAATTTGAGATTGCATTGAAGGAATTAATGGTAGAAGTTGTCATGCCCCAATTTTTTTACAACTAAACAATAAACTACCACAATTGTTTTGAACAAATATGTATAAATACTAATAATTATCAACCACATGAGAACCAAGTAACATACTAATGATAAAAATGAATATTAAATATCCCTAATAACAATATTTTTATTACTTATATTAGTATAATAATAACCTTTATTCCTTACCATTTACTTATATATAATATTAATCTTGAAATCAAAATTACTCAATTACTAATTAATTTGAACACTAACAACTCAATGTTGACACAATTTAACCATTCATTCGCATAACTCAAAAACTTGATTTTAACACACAAAATAGCTATTCAAGTACAACTTAACAAGGTGGAACTCCTACCAAAAACAAACCCCAACACACACCACATTGTCACAAAGGATCCATCATTAAATCCTCACATAGATTTCAAACCATAATTTAACATACACATTAAAGAAAGATTTAACAAAGGGGTAGACCTTACCCAAAAGAGATACTAACCAAGTTGTGGGAGCATCTCCTTCCATGCCCTCTCCTCCTTCACAATCATCTTCATTTCCTAAGAATGAAAGAGCTCCCCATGAAAGTGGAACCTCCTTCCCTCAAAATGGAAAAACCTCCAAAAGGCAAGAACCCACAAGACCAAGCCAAAACCAAAAACCAAAAAGAGAGAAGCCCCTTCTCCTCACAAGGAGAAAGAATAAATAGAAGGGGAAAGGCAACCACATTTTCATAACTTCCCAACCACCCAACCAACTCCAATTTTCGCCACTTTTCATAAGTGGGCAATTAGAGTGGATTCCCAACTCTATTAAAGGGGTTTTATGGGATAAAAAGACCCCTAACCCATAAACCTGCCACCTAAGGAACTTTTTAAATAAATAAAACCACATAAGGACTTCATAAAACATTAAATAAGTAGTCAAATTAAAAAGGTGACTCAAGGGACTAATAAAAAAAGATTTCACATACTCACAACCCCTACCACACAAAACAAGGTTAAATCACACATCCTTGACAAAACCAAAAATTCACCAGAATAACATAAAGGAAGTAGCTATGTGACCCCCTAATCAACATTGGTCAATTTTCACTTGTTTACTCAACCAGAAAAAGGTGTCAGTATTACTCGTGATTAATAATAATTGAAGAAAATGGTTATGAAAAATAAAATTCCAAGAATAATAATCAACTAGAGAATTAAATCCACTAATCTTTACAAGTAACATAATTTAACCATCATAATCCATTCGAAAATTAACATTATAAATAAAGTAATATGGAGCGCGCAGGTGGGAAGAGCTCTAGAGCTGGAGGTTTCAATGGGTCTGAGGAAGTCGGTGAGGGAGCGTCGAAGGATGATGAGGATGGGCTCATTGTTCTCGTGGTGGTGTGGTTGGAGCTTACAAAGAATGCTTTTGTCGTTGCTGCCAATTTTGTGGGCTTTTCTCCTAGGGTGGTTCTTTTTGCTGTGGACATTGGGTCTAGCGAGAATAGGCTCTTTTCCTTGTTTCGTGAGATGGTATTGTTTCCATTGACTTTGTTAGCTCTTGAGACTAGGATGACATCTCAAATTATGGATTTTTTGGAGCTCAATGAGGGCTCTGTTCTACGGCATCTCATTCCTCTCAAGGAGATTCACCTTTGGAGAGTTTGTGGGGGGGTGTGGTGGAGATTGGTTGTTACGTTTCTGGCTGCCCCTCTGAGTTTGGTTGGGGTTTTTTCTTCTCTATGGGTGTTGGCTAGTGTTGGGTCTCCCGTGTGGTCATCTTATGGGTTGGTTGTGGTTTGGTGAGTCTTCTAGCTCTTTTTTGTTTGTTGCTTTCTTTGTTTGTGCTCTGTTTTGGCTCATCTGCGCAGAGTAGTTGTGTGTTATGGGGTAGTTTGGAGGTCAGCTTCTTTGTTCTTTGTGGGAGAATTTCCTATTGGTTTCCTTGAAGCTTTGTGGTGGGTATTGAAGCCCAAGTGCTTTTACATGTTCTTATTTTCTCTGAGGGGAATTTTTATGCGCCCTTGTTTGTTCTGTCTAGCTTTGGCTTCTTGCAGAAGGTTATTTGCAAGTGGTGACTTCTATTGTCTTCCTTTAGCCTCTTCTGGTGTTTATTGTTTCTTCAGAGGATGAGGTTGTCGGAGTTTCTCATCATGGTTTTGTTGGATTTTGTCCGGGATGTTGCTTGTTTGTTGTTGGTTGCATTTTGCTCATTGTTTTCTCTTTGGACCCAACTATGTGTGCTCATTAAGGAGGTTTTTGCTTCTTCTGCTTGGTACCTAATGCTTCCCCTGCTAAGGGATGTTACGTCAGCCCTTCCTACTGAAGTTGCTTATTTGATTCTTTAGTCGGTATCTCCTATAGAGCGGGAGATTGCTCCTTTTGAGGTGGAGTGTTGGATTCTATTGAGGTGGAGCTTGTTTGGTGTGGAGAGTCATGGATCTGGTGGTAAGGGGTTTCATATCATCCTCTCCTATAGAGGGGAGCCCTCTCTTTCAAAGGTGGAGGCTGGGTTGGATTTTTAGGCATTTTGGTGGTGTTGGAAGGTGGTTGCTTTGCAATGCTCTGCTATGATTCCTAAAACCCCTATTAAGGTGGGGTGTTTGGTTTTTTTGGTTCTTTCGAGAATCAAGTTTTTGTTGGTGTTGTACACCAATATGGTTTTTCCTTGTTGCTCTCTTATTGAGGTAGGGAGGTTGAGAAAAATGACAGGTCTTGAAGGGTGCTTTGGTAGCCCTTTTTATTTTAGCTCAGTGCTAAGTAGTTGATTTGCTATGGAGTGGATGTTGCAGGTTGTGTTTGGTGCCTGGCAGATTCAGGAGGTTTATATAAAGATGTTATGGGGTTAAGGCCCTTGTGATTTCCTGGTTGTAAAGGGTTTTCAGTCCCTTCAAAGTTGATTTCTTGCAAAAAAAATTGTCTTGTATATCTTTTGGTAGGTTGTTGTTGTTGGGCTGCTAATTGTCTATGTTCCTATCTTATTATAGCTTTCGTTTGTTTGTAAGGGGTTTCAGGTCCCCTCAAAACCTATTTTTAAGGGGTTTTTGGTCCCCACAAAACTTGTTGATCTCTAATCAAAAACATAATTTAACACCCCCTACTTGCATAATACCTTTTAGAGTCAAGTAAAAATTGATCATACTATTTATTATCAAAATGTCACCACCTATATCAATAATCCATTTAACATATAATGAATACTATGACACTTGTAAATATTGAATATCATCATTGCCATTATATTCACACCTACTTACACCCATAATATATAATCATCTAACATAATGTAATCCACTTAATATATAATGATATTACCAATAACTAAACATCTTGATCATTGCATACTTACGTAGACAAGAAATGGAACTCATCTGGCTATCACAAGAAATCACAACAACCATTAGTTAGATAGAATAATCAAGGATATGAACATCTTCGTAGTATAGGAATAACCATCACTCATGTGCAATATAAAAGAACATAAAATATAAGACATAAACCACCAATGACTAACAAGATCAACTAGGCCAAAAGAGACAAAAAATATGGTTGGTGATTTGAAAGGTGATTTTAGAAAATTTGAAATTGTTGATTTCTTTAATATTTTGTTATGATTAATTTAATACCATGTATAATTGTGAAGTATGGTTGATATAATTAGTCATTTTTTTTGTAAAATTGTATTGTATAATGAGCCTGAGAATCCATTTTTTCATTTTTGCAGGTAAATTTCAAAAAAGACTGGTGTAGATGGGCATGGTGGAACTAGTAGTTTGTCAATGAGGGATGAATAATGGAACATTTTTTATTGTAATATCAAAATGTATTTCCAAATTAGTCAATTGACAATGGGTTATGTACATGTCAACTCACTTTTACTGCAATAAAACATATATTGTGGAAATAAATATATCTATTTGCATTCAACTAATTTTGGGAAGGTGGCAAATATTTACTCTACCCATGATAGGATATAATTTTAATTTAACATGAACCTATCCCATCATATTAATAGATATATTTGAAAAAAAAATTGGGTCTTTTATTGTTATTAAGTGGGGCCCAAGCTATCACCCACTACACCCATGATATAAGGTCCCAACCCATGATCGGCCCCTCTCTCTTATATAATCTATTTAGCAAAAATTTGTATTTATATTTTTTTTCAATCTCTATTTTATAAAAAAAATCAATAGAAACAACAGGTTTAAAAGAAGGCCAAACATAGCTTTTTTTATAAGGATATATATATATATAGACTGCAGGAATCAGGTAGCACAACCCCCTATAAACTACAATGCACCTGGTAAACTTTTTAACATGACCGGTGATGCTGGCACGACACGCCCTCTAGTACCACAGTGGTGGGGGAGACTAGACCTCATGACCAACCTCCTGCAACAAGAAAGGTTTAGCCAACCGAGCTAGGGCCCCCACCCCTGTTATAAGGATATTTTAATATATATAGTGTATACATATTTAAATGAGTACAATGAATAAAATGTATATGCATATGCATTTTTATAATACATCCAATTAACTATATCTACATGGATGTTTAGAATTAGCTTCCAAAAGGAGATGCTTCTCTTTTAAACAAAAGTTTTTATTTTTTATTTTTGAACAAGTATATATATATAATTTTTCTTTCAACCACACAAGGTAGAGAAATATTTTGATTGTAAAATATTTTATATTATTTATTTGAGATTGTGATTATACACCAAATAAGTAAACATTTTCTTTATCTTTCAAATAGTATGTATTTAAATAATAACAATTACATGGAATTACAAAGGCCTTCTCTTGAAACTCAAGACACATTATTAAAACTTGAAATAAAACTATTCACAATGAGTGACAACTTTAGCTCATAAATCTGTCACAACCACTTTGTTTATAAATTACTAAAGCTCTATAATAAGATGGACTTGAAGACGAAGAATATCATCTCAATAGCTAAGTACCACTTCAAGAGATCCTCCCAAAAGCACCTACAAGACAAAACATGATATCATGGCCAATGAGTGCTCACCTCCTAATCTTAGGCTTACTCATAAACCACCCCCAAGCTAGGAGGCCCTCAAAAATATCGGGTTTCACAAATAAGAGATAACACAATTTTTTTCAATTCAAGTTCCAAACACAAAATTCCTACCAATAGACACACACTCACATATTTGGATCTTATTTAGGGGATGGAGATGAGACTAACAATGGGAAGAGGAATAACCCATGAAAGTATTCAATGCACTTCTCCAAGTAGGCACCTCTTCTTCCATAGAGGTTTTCTCACTTCACACATCCCCATACAAATGCCACATATATCCCACACAAACACAAGACAAAATCAATCACAAAAAAAAAATGCAAACTAAAGATTAAATGTAACATCTATAACTAAATAAGAAAAGATGCATACCATCTAAAGATTCAAGAGCCTACATTGTAAGCTTTCCATGGTAGAGAATGACTTGATGAAACATCTCCAAATGCTCTAAGTCCTTCCAAAAGTTCCTCCTAAAAAATCCCTAAGCAAAATCCAAAATAAAATAGATCCAAAAATAAATGAGGAACTATTAAGGATAATTTTTTCTTCTAAAACAAGACTTGAATCCATTATGGGATGGCTAATATGTGAATTTGGTTGTATTTTCCTCAGTAGTGATAAAATTGAATTGGATGAAGGTGGAGGGAACAAGGGGATAGAATTGTGGTTCTAGGATGGACTTGATGGGGGTGATTGAATCTTGAGGTGTAAGGGATCATGGCAGGAATTTGTATAGATGATTTTCTCTTGAGATATTAGGCGATCATGAGGATGATTAGTAGGGATGCTTGGATATTAATTTGGAAACGGGCATCATTGGGCATGGTTTAAAACAAGATGTTGACATAGTCATATTTTTTTAGAGGAGATAAGGGAGAGAAGGAATTTTGTGTTAGTGACTAGTGCATGGATGGATTCTCTGGGTTGTTCACATGGATGGGGGAAGTGTCTTCAAAGTTTATGAATATGGGATTTGATAGATTTGAAATTGATGACCGCATAGTTAATGGAACATATGGATGACATAGGATTAATAATTTGGTAGGGTTTCACAATAATTTATTTGTGCTTTATGGCTTAAGGTTATTTGAAAATAGCCCTTGGATAAAATACTTGAGGAATTTTTTAGTTGAATGGTTCTTGGATTGTGAGGGTTTTGAGGATGAGGGATTGACATAGGAGGTGGAGGCTACAAGTTTCTCATGTAAGGTGGGGATTGGGAGATAGATGAGTGGTGATGGTATTGGTTCGGAGAGGTGGTTGCCTTGTCAAATCTGACATAAGTATGACCAATGGATATGTGTTTAGGATTGGTGGAATATCTTGTGTAGGTTAATTCTTAGTCTTGATGGTTGATGCTTGGATAGTTGAAGCTTGTGGCAAGCTTTAGTAATACAATGTTATCAAGAGTTTATTGAACTTGATCCAAAAGACTATCCTTGTCATCATGGGTATATTCAAAGGGATCATATTTGTCTTGATCAACAAGACTACCATCATCATCACCAAAGAATGGATTTTGAGATTGACAAGGGGACTCATTTGAGTAGAACATATTCATGATTGTGGATTTTATTAGGATTTAAATTGATGGATATTAGTTGGATGGAAGACTCATTTTGAGTGGTGAATAATTTGGGATTGATTGATTAATCTCATATTTGGGATAAATTTGAAAGCTTGAATTTTGGATAAGGTTGGATTTTGGGAATTTATTGATGGGTTAGGTTGGAGTTGGATTGGTTGAAGGGTGAAGGATCAATACCTTAGGATGACTTGATTTGATTCATGTTTTCCACACTTAGGATAGGCAAGGTTCCTAAGAGAGAATTTGATTTTAGATTGGATCACTATACTTAGGATAGGCAAAGTTCCTAAGAAATTTTAATTTTGATTTGATTTTGGATTGCTATAATTAAGGTTTAGTAATGTCTTAATCAAGATCAATTAGAATTGGATGGTTGGTATTATGGTCATGAAACTTGATTAAGTTTTATATTTGGGTGGATTGGATTGGGGGATGGTTGACTTAAGGTTAGCTGATGGATTATGATGTGACTAGGATATATGGAAGGGAGGATTAATTAATATTACCTAGGGTTTTAGATTTTTCTTGGTTTGGATTACCTAGGGTTTTGGATTAGGGTTGAGAGTTAAGATTTGCTTAAGATTTAGATTATTGGCTAGGATGATAATTTGGATGAAGGGATTGATTTGGATGGTTGTTTGATGCAAATAAAAGTTGGGATTTTGATTAGAAGATATAATGAAAGGCTTCAATCTTTGGAGTTACTTTTATTTGCAAGAGGAGTTGTACTTTGATTATGATTTTTTTCAAAAGTTTGGCATTGAATTGGAGTTTCGAGTGGGAAATATGTTTGATGTAGGAGGATATTAGGGTAGAGGATTGGAGTTGGAGTGAATTGATGAGGTGGGATTATGAATTTTATTTTGGATTAGATAATGATGGGGATCAAGGTTCAAGACCTTAAAATTATTAGATTTTACTGATTTATTCTCTTCACTTAGGATAGGCTAAGTTCCTAATCATGGATTATCATTTGATTTTGGATTTAAGGTCTTGATCTTGATTGTGTTTTTGGTTTGGATAAGCTTTGGATTGATGATATAGATTAGAGATTGGGATGAAGGATTAGGTTGGGATTAAATGAGGCTAGGCTTGATTGGGATTTGAATATTTAGATGATGGGAAGGATTTTGATAGGGGATCCTGATTAAGATGAGGAATTTGATGGTTTTAGATTAGGATGAGGGGGATGAGAAAATTAACCTTTGGTTAAGGATTTGAGTTTGGTCTTAGTGGATTTTTATTTGAAGGTTGGAGGTTGATTTTGGATGGGAAATGGAAGAAGGTGTGATTTTGGATGAGTTGGAGAAAAATATTTAATGTTTGACAATTTTGGAAGTTTAAGGTGGTGAATTTGTTATTTTCAACAAGAAAACATGCTAAGTAAGATAACGACCTAGATTTCTTCAAGTTGGTGTATACAATGATTATAAACCCACACATACACCTTATCCAAGTGTGATGTGTAGAGTTTGTGGTGGGGAATTTCACTTTTGATCACCCAAGATAACTCTTATAGAATAAGGGGAGAGCATATGGGCCTACACACTTATTTTTGGGGCATGTGGTGATTGAATTTTTGACATAATCTACAATTGGTGCATCACAATCAAGTATGGTTCGATGGTATTAATCTAGGATAAAAAAATTTGACTAGGGGTATCCTCTATATACCACAAATATGCGTGAGGCCCAAATATATGAACTAGATCTCATCTACAAGAATTTATTCATGGAAAATTCCAACTACTTCACCTTGGTTCCTTAAGCAAAGGGGCATCAAGGATATACCAACTATGACGATAACTCCTTTAAGGTTCAAATTTTGTTCTCCCCCCTTTTTATACCATATTAGAATGTGTGGTTGAGTTCATCCTCTAAGGTGATGAAATCCTTAAGCAAGACTTCTTAAATTAGAAAGAATAACACTTATTTTGTACCCCTAAGATCATCCTAAGATGCAAGAGGAGAGCATTCACAAATGCTACTTTGTGATTAAACATTAATTTTAATCTCAAATATAAATGATTGATCAAGTGCAAAATGAACAAACACACAAAAAAAAGTATTTTGATATAAAAAATATTCTTCTTTTAAATGTCCTACAAAACCACATATTTGTAAGTTAGTAGTTCATAGGGTAATCCAACCCACAAGACCAAAATAAGTCAGCCAAAATGATCAACATTAATGTTGAAAAAATAAAGGAATGACACATATGCCAACACACAAGCTATAAATATCATAGGATATGCACAAACACCAAAAAAGATGCAAATAATCTGTATATTAGGGTACAAGCACTAGGGACACTACATAGATACTAAGATGCAAAAAATCCATAGATCAATGAGTGCCACAACATAGGCGCATACACTAGGAACATGCACAGGTACCACAAGTTTATGTTGTCTATGTTGAGTGAACCATAAACTTATAAAAAATGATAGTTAGCTCTTAAAATCAACCCAATCCTATAAATAGAGGTTAGGAATGATGTTAAGAGTGGCACACAATAAAAATAAGATTAGTAGAAATCAATATAGAGCCAAATGATGGTAAAATTTTACAAGAGGGAGTCTCCAAACCCTAATGAAAATATTGATAAAATGACCACAAAATGACAACTACCCTATAAAAAAACCTAGTAATAGAAGAATGATGTTAGATAAACCCTTGAGGCCCAAAAACTTACAAATAAACCATGTGAGGGCTAAGAATGAAGGGAAAATGAGCATGCACCACAAAGTAAGGCACAAGCATCATCGATCATGCATATGTGCCACATTGTGTGTTGTCTACATCAAAAGATGGAAATAGGTTCCTACATAGATGCTACAACATAGAGAAAAGGTGCCACATACTTGAAAAATATCCAAGAACATTAAAAACCTATAAAAACTCATGAAAACACTTAAAAGAGAAGGATTAAATTTGGGATGTGGGGTCACATTGTGTGTGCCAAAATGTACACAAGGAAAAATAAAGTGACAAATAATATTCAAATATAAATGGAATAAACCTTTATCTTGTCTCCCAAGTACCTCAAATTGGGATTGAAGAGTGCCCAATGTTGAGAAGCCTCCAAGGAGATCCCTCAAACTCTCTTGATGTACTCTTTTTGTTCATGGAAGGATGTGGTTGCTCTTCATTTTTGCAACATAACCTTACATTGGAGAGACTTGTTTAAAATGGTTTGAGAGAGGGTTGATTTATAGATGTTGAGGATGTTTGATCAATGGCTTAGATTTGATTTAAATATCAAAGGCTATGAATCTATGAAAGATTTAGGTGGACAGTAGGCCCTCAAGTGGCACCATGTGATTGTGCACTTGGAGAGCGGGAGAATCAAGGAGATTTGAAGAGCTAAGATTGGTTTGACTAGATCTAAGGGTCAAGATCAAGTTTTCTCACACATGTGAAAAGGACCATAAGGAAGAGGTATTATGACAAGTGTCCTCTCACACATGTGTGACAACACATAGGAAATTAAAATGAAAACATGTGACTCCTCTTGCATGCATGAGAGATTGCATGGGGATAAGAGACAGAGACATGTGACTCCTCTCACATGTATGAGAAATCACATGCAGAAGAGAGACTTGACAAGTGTCCTCTTACTCATTTTATTTAAGAAATCATGTTTAAGAATGTGGAAGAATTGATTAGTTAATTAATTCAATTTAATCAACTAATTAGATTTAGGTGAAAAATGAAGGATTAAATAAACAGCTTGTATTTATTTAATTCATGGAGGATTGGAATATAAAGGTTGAATTTATTTAATTAAAGGTGAATGATAGGATAAATTAGGTGTCTGCAAAAATAATTAAGAGTTTAATAAGGTAGTCCTCAAAAATCTAAAGAGATAAGAGCAAGTTAGGAAATTCAACTTTTATAAGAATTTTGAGTTTGGTGTTATTGGACATAATGAAGTCTCCAATCCAATGATGAAAAATAACAAGTGTTATGGATAATTAAGGGTCATGCTTAAAAATGGTGGTGCAACACTTGATGTTAGAAAACTTGAATAAAAAAATCATTAGTCATGTTTTGGATAGCCTCAAGTTTAACACCATGAGTTTGCCAAGTGGATGTCCTAGCTTTTTCAACATGCCCTCATAGAGACTACATCCTATGAAATAATTAATTAAGATATATGATTCAAACCAAATGTAAGCATTATCAAATTCAAGTAAATCCAAAATGACATAAGGTAAGGTCACTACCTTGTGAAATATTTTTTAGGATGAGCTCTAGTGCTCATTTAATTTCCATTTTTGCCACATACACCTTTAACTTCAATGATATCAATAGATGCATCCATTGTTGCAATAACCAAGTAAAGATTAAAAAATATGTGCAAAAGATAAAGAAAATTTTGATTCAACACATTAATCTACAATAAATACGAAAAAAATCATTTAAAACAAACTAAAAATAACCACATACCAAAAAAATCATACAAAAAACCCTACAAAACTTAACACATACTTCCACTACACCTTGATACAAAAAATATATCTATATACATTCATTTTATTTTAATTTTGTATAATTTTTATAAAAGTTTTAGTTAACCATTTCTCATGTAAAATTACTTTTTATATAAAATTACAATATATCAATAATACTAAATCCAATACAATTATTATTTTTAAAATATCTCCAATTGGACCATAGGTAGTGCATTTGGTAGTTGGAATAAAATATCTTAATCCTTACTTTAATATTGATCCTTCTCTATCTACTCTGGAGACATTATCATGGTATATACAACTACAAGCCTCTATTGTCTGTCATGTTACATTCACTGTAACTCTTGATTCTGTCCTTGAATAACTTGCCCCACCCTTGATATGCGGGAACACCCATCATTTCCATTCTACTGGGGGTAGGAAGGGGCCCCATTTCCTCTTTCTCGAAAATGACACTACAATACATTTGAACTCTGAGAGCTACTGGTGTTTATGTTATGACATGTAAAACAAACCAGTACTATTCGCATGTGACAATACCACTAGCCCTGTGTTGAAATTGATGTGCACAATCACCTTTAAAACTGATAACACAGGAGATAATGGAGCCCCACTAGATAAAGCAAGCAGCAAATTCAAACTTTCCGTTCATACAGAGCATATGTTTTATATTGTGGACTTATGCTATAGGTATTGCTACAAGCATCATGATCAAAAGAATACTTGAAGGCAGCAAAAACAATGGCAAAAAAATGGCCAGGTGGCTTTGGGCTTTGCTTGCACAACTAAACCACTAAGAAATCAGAGACTGTCATTGTCAAAGCTCTTTTTGAGACATGTGTGGGAAGTTTTGTCCATTGTTTTCTATCATCTCTAAAACATAATTTGATGAGGAAATGTGGAAACCACTAGATAAGCATATCCACATACACACATTGTGTTAAAATGGTAAAGTTATTATAATATAAAAAAAAATCTGAAACAAGGTTTATTATGTGCATAAATATTTGATCCCACAGCAAGGTGGAACTCGAGGCACTCATAACTCAGGTATTAGCATTTATTCCCATATGCTTCCAAGGCATTGATAAAGGGAAGAAGAAAGAGGTGATGGCTGATAAAAGACTGATTTTTGCAGTAGTCTTATTTTCCCTGCTTTCTGGTACATTCTCGGACTTTGCAGCAGACCAGAAAGAATGTGGATCTCAGCTTGTAACACTCTCAGCTTGTATACCATATGTGCAAGGCTCTAATAAAATACCCACTAAAGATTGCTGTGATGGCCTTCTACAAATTCACAAAAACAACCCAAAGTGCCTCTGTGTTCTCATTAAGGACAGCTCAAATCCACAGCTGGGGATATCCATTAATCTTACTTTGGCCTTGGAACTTCCCATGATCTGTAAAGTGCAAACAAACGTCTCCACTTGCCCAGGTAAATCTTTTGTTTTAAGTTGCTTATTTAACCGTATAATCTGTTTGAGGAAAAGGACAATAGTTATATAACTAGTTTTCATTGTTTTTCTGCAGCCCTGCTCCACATGGCTCCAAACTCCCCAGAGGCTCAGGTCTTTAACAGCACTGTCACTTCTTCACCTGGTAAGTTATTTCAGACCATTCTGTCACAATCTAGCTTAACTTTCTGACAAATGCGATTTATTTCTTTTTGGCATTAGTACAATGTTGAAAAATGCAGTATATAATGAATACCAAACAATATTCTTTCTCAATGCCAAAAACAGTAAATACATTCGGACTGTGAGTCAGTTTGTTATTATTCTGATTTATGAATTTGGAGAGATTAGGAAGTTATCCATACTGGAGTAGTAGAAATGTCTTTCTTAAAATTTCTGGCATCTACAGGACAAATTTCATTGTGTGTGGTAACAGGGCGAGTAGGATTCATCATTCTTTTCTAGCATTTTCAACATGACATTTAAAGCAATATCATTCGGTGTAGAGATAGGGCATCTTTGGCCAACTTCTACCAGATGTGAATTTATTGGACTCCTTTAATTAAAAAACTTGATTATCCCAGTTGTTAGGGTCACCCATCTTGTGATTCTCTTGGCTATTGTGGGCATTGTGCTAACGCTTCTAGTTCTCTTCACTATTTCCAATTTTATTTTTGCCTCCAAGCTGTTCAGATTTAAATCCAAAGTCAAGAGTACTCAAGAAAACTATGTTAGTCTCTTAAAGAAATTCAGGTCTGTTCTATAAACATGGGATGCCACTTCCTGTTGCACCAGTGTGCACACATACCCTGTCTTGCAGAATGGCTGAATCTGGATCATTTCACTTAGCTTGTCTATTTAGTAACTTTTAATAAGCTTTATCCAATGAGGGAATCCAAGATGTTAACTTACATAGAAAATATTAAGCTGAAAATCATTTCAGATTAATAGTTCTAATTTAAATCAGTTCTGTTTCAAGTTTTCTGAAAAAAAAAATTACACAGTCTAATCCAAAAACAACATTGATTAATATTATAGATAATGGAAATCGAATGTGTTTAAATTATAATCTATTGTAGGTTCTATTTTTATGCTATAATCAGATAATGCTACAAGAAACCATGCCCTATCACATGAAATTAATCCTCAGTAACCTAAACAAATATCAATATAACCACCACATGCTTTTTCTTGACATGTATGTGAGAAAAGTGGTACTTTGAGTGGCTAAAATTGTAGGAGATCCTACAACAGAACCAAATAAGTAGACTTCATCCAAGTGACCCTAACAATATCAATATCAATATAATTACTCAGTTTTCAAGCATTGTAACTTAAATCTGAAAATCAAGGAAAAGGGGTCTAGAAGTTACTTCTGAACATTGCAACCAATGAACATAAAACAGTTAACTCCAGATATAGGGTGCAAATTATAACCTAGGTCATATAATTTTATAATAAAATACAAATTTATTAAAGATCTCAAATTCTCAGGTGTTTACAGTGAATGAAATATATGTAAATAAGTCTTTGGAACAAATTGTACAGAAGATGTAGAAGATGGAGGGTGGATTATGGAATATGATCCGAAAATAAAAACTTTTTTACATAATTTTCTTCCAAAAATTCTTATATATATAAATATATCATTTTGTAATTTATACATAATATATATTTACTTACTCTATCTGAGAATTGTGTTGACTCTGTCACTGTGTCCACAATTTTTTTCCCATTTTTTATTTGAACTATTTCTATCTATAGTAATATTTTGGGTAATGTAATAAATTTTCGCCATTCAAACTTATGTCTAATTATATCAATGGAGGATGGACAATCTATAAATCTGAATGTATAATAGTTAGATTCATATTCATATATAGAGGGGGTTCTTGAGCACAAATGGTGACTAGAAATTTCACTCAGATGTCCTGATGATTTGTTTTGTTTTCTTACAGTGTCAGCCGCTCCACACTCAAGTTCCTCTTCCAATTCTACCAGCACTTCATCAAGCGAAAGCTCAAGCCATCAACTAATGCCTTCAATGTTTTGGCCCGGACTTGTTCTGGGCTTGCCTTATGTCATCTTTTCTCTTTACAGGGATACAATGTATTTGTTCTGATATTGGGTATTCAAATTAGAGGTTTATTCAACAAATCTTTGTTGAAAGCTCTCGTGACAGCTTTGTTTTGTTTCCCAATACATAGTTCATTTTAGGTTACACCCTTTTTTCATTCTCTGTCATGTGTCACCTTGACTTGACAGAAAGAGAATACTATGTTTTAGGTACTCGTGATTCTCTAATCCATAGAGCAGCAAAGCTGGTGCTAGGTTTTCCATACTCGTGATAATAGTGTTTGACAAATATTGGAATGGTAGGTTTTCCACATTGTTTTCAAGCTAATGATCATGCACGTGATTTAGTATCTGAATGGACTATAGATCTTTTTCAGTTGTTTTAAGCCAATTGGTGTGTAAACTAAATACTATAACCACAAAATCATTATATTCTTAGATAAGGAAAAATAAGAAAATACTCTCTTTCGAGGTGTGGGAAAAGCTAAGGAATAATTATGTCAGTCTTCAGGGAAATATTTGAAACTACAAAACATGCTATGTTTGATTTTTTTATTATTTAAATAGAGATCCATTTATATTAAAAGATATTTTACTAAATTTAAGTATGAGAGGAAGTTGGAATATTTTAATAATATTAATAGGAATAAATTGAAAGAATATAATTTCACATTTTTTATCTTTTAATATTAAAAATCTAACCTTCAAGGTTCTAGAGGGAATGAAGTGGATCATGATTTATTAAGGCTATTATTTTGAGTCTGAATTTTCATGCAAATTATTGCATAATCGTCATTATTTATGAGTGATTTTGAGAACTTGTATTCCATTAATTTTATTAGGTCTTATGTGATGATTAATGATGTCAATCTTATTTGCAATATTGAACAATAACATTTTCAAAGCTTCACGCTAATTGTCTATTATAATCTTTTCCTTCTTTTCTTATCTGCCTATATTTATTTATATAGATCCAGTTGAACAATTATTTATAGAAATTTAAAAGTACTCTTCTTTTTATATAACATTTTTTATTATATGAATTTAAGTAATGTTTCATTCACAATTTTAAAATCAATGTTTCCTTCTTTTGTGTTATTTTTGTTTGTCAAAATTATTGTTATATAATTTGAATTATATATTGTATCTTTGAATACATGAATATAAGTTATGTTGTAGATAGGTACCATTCATAATTTAAAAACTAAAAATTTTCTTTTTGATTGTGTTGTTTTTGTTTCTTAGAATTCATGCTCTTTTGTTCTCTAAACAGATTGACACTCTATCCACTTTATAGTTAGTTGTTTCCTTTTTGAGACCAGCACAAAGTATATTCTTTATTGTTTGTGTTGGATTATTTTTAAACATCTCTCAATTCAATGATCAAAAGTAAACTTTGACCAATAAAAATAAAATAATTATTTATTACTTTTTGATATGAATAAAATGAAAAATTACTATTAACTATTTAACAATTAAATATGTAATATTTAATTACAGTATATTTTTTAACATTTTCAATAAAAAAACTGTGTCATTCAAGAATGTCATTTCATGATACTAGATAAAAGTAAAACATAGATAGGCTTGGCAATGGACGATGATCACCATAATAAATAAATAAAAGTGGGCATATATCCTAAGCTGTGAATAGTGCTAACATGAACGGTTTTCAAAATAGTGCCCAAGTCAGCATAATATTCCCTCCTTAAAAACTACAAGCTCTGCCATGTGGCAGGTAATATCCACTCCTTAAAAAGTACAAGCTCTGCCCTGTGATAGGTAGCCACTGCCCCTTGTATTGTGAACTCTACAATATTAGATGGTCGGTGCCCTATTTGATGATGGTTAAGTAGGTATTGTACTGTTTTTTGGTTAGAGTGTTATATATAATTGTAGTTGTAGGTTAATTGATGAGCAATAAAATTGATCATTGTTGTTTTTGGATTAGATTGTGGGTGAATAGTTTATCAATTTGTCAGATTATACTTTTAGATTTCTTTATTCTTATAGTTTTCTATTATCTTAACTATAGATGACAAAGTGTGATTCAAAATATTGATGCAAAAAACTCACACACAATAATCAACAATTTGAATTGTAGAAATCTAATATCATTAAATAATAAAATTCTACATCTGCATCCTTAATAACACTGTTCGTATGTCTTAAAAATATCACCTTATATTTTTATCATATGCAATTCACCCATACCAACACATATACAAATTAAGTTAGAAGAAATACCAATCATCTTCACCAAAAATCACCATAGAAAGCTAACATGTTCACTCCAATAGCTTGACATGTAAAGTGTTATGGACTGTTGGGAACCTTTATATAGTATCAAGTATCAGGGTAATCCAAACACAAGTTGATTAGCAAGATAGACAAGATATAGCTAGCACAAAAATGTTTCTCATCTAAGAAACTATCAATCCTAGCTGCAGCATTATGTTTCCTCCTTTGTCCAACAGCGCCATAGAAAATGAGGACTTTTTATCTGTGAAAACATGAAATAAGTGCTTGCATTAATAACATAATGTGTAGTTTGCTAGAAGTTTCTTCCTCGCTACTAAGTAAATCTTTCATGTCAGTAATTCTGCACGTAGAATAATATTGCTCGAAGACTGAAACAAGGCTTTACAATAAACATGAAACAACTCATATTTATATAGAATTCAAGCTTATCATAGTGGCAAAGAATATTTGTGCATATTCGACAGAAAAATTGCTTATTTGCATTGTTGTTCATAAAATGATCTTGTTTGCACTTCAGCAATAAAAGGAAAAATGATAATTTAGCTTCTTAACCTTCCCATCAAAAACAGGGTAGGATGTTAATGAAATTGATATTCCTTCAATTTTCCAATGTGATACATATATTTTCCATTTAAAGGTGCCCATTCTGGAGGCTTGTATTACTATTTTGACTGATCACCTGAACTAGATGCTGCAAGACTTTTTTAAGGCTGTTAGATATTTAGGACACTTAGTGAATAAAAAATAGTGGTTATGAACGTGGGCATGAGTGTAAGAATTTAATTACAATTTGCTTAAAACTGTAGTGGATATTGCCAGCAATGGATACTAAGAGAATGAAACTGAGACTTGTTATGATATTGATTAACTTCCAATTTCAGAATCAGAGAATGAAACATAAAATATCAGTCACACAAATTAAACATATTAAAGTTGATTGAGCAAAATCTAAGAGCTCCAAATTCTTCCCAAAATTCGACATCATTAACAAACCTAATATAAACGGATGGAGTAAAACCTAAACAAATCTAATAAATGCAGGTAAATTTCATACAATTTTATATTTTTTTAAAATAGTTTAAGACTCTATATTTTTAATTTTAAATAGATGTATTTAAAATATCTATATTAATAAGGTTGTAATGTTAAATATTTTTTCTTTATTGAAAAAGTTTAATGGTTCATAAAGAATCATAAAAGATTGACTTTAATTAATGTAAAGTGATGTTTTAGAACAAATTTTGTGAAATGGATATATTGAAAACTTTGGCTCTTAGCTAAAAGAGGTGATAAATCATGTATTTGATACCACAATGTGTTAAATTTGACATTGTCAAATGTTTATCTTTCAAATTTAAAAAATATTGTATCAAATAATTACTTTCATAATTTAAAAACAAAGAGAGATATTATAAATGATGTTGCACAATCAGTAAATACAATCTTAGTTTTTAGTCTAATACATTTGGCATACAAACCAATATTCACATGACACTCATTAGCCAACCATTACTACAAATCGATATGGTTTGGATCAATCACTATTCCTAATATTTTCTTACTTGAAATTGGACTGTACACCATAGCCTAATTCACTTATTTTAAAATTCAAATATCTTAACTCTCATGTAACTAACTACTGTTCATTAAATAATAATTCAATCAAAATTATGCCAAAAAAAATTATAAGATGATGATGTGAATAAAGACATGTTAAAAACTAACATTTTAATAACAACTATACACATTAACAAGTATATGTCATTATAAACTCAATAATAAATATTTATGAAGCAGGAGCATTCAATTTTTGTTGAGCGATTTTGCAATTTTGTGGTGAGTAAATTTTGGTTTGGAGTTCAAATTGAAGGTGGTAAATGATATATATTTGAATAATTAAACTTGACAAATTAATTTCCCTTTGCACATTGTCAAGTTGACTTGTGGGAGAAAAAAGTAACCAAAAAGCAGTTTTAAAACATTTAAATTAAAAATATTTGAAAGACAATTTGGGGCATTGGGATTTGAATGTGGAGCTTTAAAACACCATTTAATGATCCCTAAAAAGTAGGTACTAGAGAGTGGGCACGAGGACTTGCTATTGTTTTTTTACTTTTTTTTCAGGAGTTCCAAAAATGGTGAATAAAACTATTTTTCTTTCCTATCTTTAGGGGGTTGTTGGAGATGGGTGTTTTATTGGTTTTAATTGATTTTTGAGGTTTGAACTAGCAGCCACAGATATGGCATCCTTGGCAAAAGGAGGCAGAAATTAAAATCTAAAATTAACTCCTCGGAGCAATGTAGTGGAGAATCGGGAATTGGAAAGGAATGAAAGAATTTTTCAAAGGAAAATTTTGAGAAGATAGAAGTAAGGCATAGCTTTTCTCTAGAGGCATGTTTGGGGATGTTATTTGCAAGTTTGGATTGATAAACAATAGTCCATGAAGATTCCAGAATGACTGGTTTGAAGTTGCAAGTGTTGCAAGTGGTTTAGAGGAGTTGGGAGATGGTTTTGTTTATAAAAGCTCATATGTTTGAGCATAGCTTGTTTGAGATTAATTTCTAGTTGCATATGTGATGGTTGTAGGAAAATAATTTTCTTCATATCAATCCATATATGATTGAAAACTTTTGTATCCAGATTATTTTAATGAAGAAAATCAATGGTTTCCTATGCAAGTAAATTCATGTGTTAATTTACAATTCCTTTATTTTATTTGAGCATTTTTTGTGAGAGTTTGGAGAGGGTTTTGTATGTGTCAATCCATTTCTACATTAATTTCTCTTTCAATAAACTTGTCTCATGTTTAGATTCGGGTGCAAATCAATTGTCATGTACATAAGTATTTATGTCAATCACATATATACACTTAAACACATAAAATTTACATCATTTTAAGTATACATGGTAATAAAATGAGTTTATTCATGATCAAGTCTTCAACAATGTTCAATTGCAAAAGGGATATCATCATCAAAGTTATTTTCTTCCAACCATAGACTGGCGGGCACCCACACATCTTCCAAACTAAAAGTGGTTGTACCCTTTACAAGGGTAGCAAATAAAGAAATCTACAAACATATCATGTCATTTGAGAACTAGCATGGTATAGTGACTCTATTGCATACAATTTTCCATACAACCTTAGATGCCATCTAGCTCACCTAATTATGATAGCTTTGATTGAAATGCAACCTATCAAACATAGTGAATTGACAATGCAAGCAACAATTTGCATTACTTTGGCCATTTTTTTGTAATATAAAGTCATATTCATATATGGATATGTGTGTCATTGTTCACACACCCCTTTCTCAAACTTTTCATCAAAAGACCTCATTATATTTACAATGATATGTTATTGTAACACAAAAGACAAAAGGCGGAAACAATTCCACTAGCAAGGAAATGGTATAATCGTGAACTAATTAAATCATTTTAATACACCACATACTCTCAAGACTTTTCTTAAAAATAATAGGACATTATCTCATTATAGATATTAAGAGTTGGTATTATTAGCCACTCATATCTATGTACATGTTTATATTTATATTTACAAATATATGTGTGTAGTTAAAAATATGTGTGTGTGTGTGTGATATATATAATAATTGAAATTATTATTCTTCAATGCAAATTATGAAAGTGAAGTATGTTATGCCTAATCTTATACTATTCATCGTCTTATTAATAGCAATATAAAGAACCTTTTTTATCATCTAAATCTAAATGGTGATTCTACAATAGTGTGTCCCATTCTTTGGTCAAAGTGGGACTTTGAAATCAACATTTTTAACCAAATTTTCACTTTGACACCTATAGCAACTAAATAGTTAAAAATTTGAAGATGATGTGAATTAACTTAATTATTGAGATTTTGTTTGTAGATTATAAATGTATTTTTGTTTTTTAATAATTTATGATATTTTTTAACATAACTTTTAATAACTTGTTTTTTACTATTAACAGTATTTAAAATGTGATGTTACTTTCATAAAGCGTAACTTTATTTATATAGAGAATAAAATTATAATCTTTAACCATAAATTTGTAACACCAATATCTAGTGTACAAATATATTTTCATATTTTTTTGTTGCATAATTTATTTTTTATAACTTTTTGAAGTGAGATTGATGCAAAGGCATCGAATTTTGTTTTGCATTTTTTTATGTTGATATTTGTTTTATTTCCTTGGATATCAAATATGCATAACTAGCATATATATATTTAGTAATATATATAAAATACGCCGAGAGATATCTTTTTCGAGGCGCATATTTTTTAATCAAATTTTCACAAAAGAATTGAATAGGCGCCTCGAGAAAGATATCTCTTGGCGTATATTATATATATTATTAAATATATATATGCTAGTAGCAGTCGTGGTACAACACTTAATATCTTAAATAAATTATTTATATATTCATACATTTTATATTAAATTATTATAATAATTAATATAAAATAATATGATTGTATAATATTTGTAATTCAATTTTAAAAAATAATATATATAATTTAAATTTTAAATGTTAAGTTAAAATATATAAATATATTTTTAGTATATTTATAATATTATAATAAAAAATATTATATCATCAATAGTTAGTTAGGATTAGGGTTAGGGTTAAGGTTAAGAGATATAGTTAAGGTTAGGGTTAGGTCTAGGGATTTAGTCAAGGTTAGGGTTAGAACTTTAATATATAGTTAGGATTGGGTTTAGGGTTAATATTAGGATGAGAGATAGGGTTTGCATCATAATTAGGGTTAGGGTTATCATCAAGATTAGATTAGGATTAGGGTTCGGGTTAGCATGAGGATTAGGGTTACAATTAGGTTTAGGGTCAAGTTTAGGGTTAATAGATATAATTAGGGCTAGTGTAATAATTGGGGTAAAGGTTATCAGGATTAGGGTTATAGTTATGTTTTGGATCAAGTTTAGGGTTAGGATTATGGCTAGGTTGGGGTTAAGTGATGTAGTTAGGCTTAGGGTTTAGGTTAGGATTAGGGCTAGAGATATAGTTAGGGTTAGGGTTAAGAGATATAGTTAGGGTTAGACATACGATTAACATTATGATGAGGGTTAGGGTTCACATCAAAATTAGGGTTAGGGTTAGCAATAGGATTAGGGTTACATTAGGTTTGTAGTCAAGTTTAGAGTTAATAGATATAGTTAGGGTTGGGGTAATAATCAGGGTTAAGGTTATCGGGATTAGGGTTATAGTTATGTTCTCGATCAAGTTTAGGGTTAAGATTATGGTTAGGTTGGGGTTAAGAGATATAGTTAGGTTTAGGGTTTAGGTTAGGATTAAGGCTAGAGATATAGTTAAGCTTATGGTTAGGGTTAAGATATATAGTTAGAGTTAGAAATATGGTTAACATTAGGATGAGGGTTAAGGTTTGCATCAAAATTAGGGTTAGGGTTAGCATGAAGAATAGTTTAGGATTAGGATTAGGATTAGCATTAGGATTAGGGTTACATTTAGGTTTAGGGTCAAGTTTAGGGTTAAGATATATAGTTAGGGTTAGGTTAATAGTTTGGGTTAAGTTTATCAGGATTAGGGTTAGGGTTAGGGTTAAGAGATATGGTTAGGGTTAGGGTTAAGGTTAAGGTTAAGGTTAATGCTAGATATATAGTTAGGATTAGGGTTAGGGTTGAGATTTAGTTAAGATTAGGGTTACATTTAGCATTAGGATGAGGCTTAAAGTTAGCATCAAGATTTGCTCAAGATTAGGGTTATAGTTAGGTTTAAGGTCAAGGTTAGGGTTACGAATAAGGTTAGGGTTAGGGGTTGCATAATTGTTACGGTCATGCTTAGGGTTAGGTTTTGAGTTAGAAATATCATTAGGTTTAGGGTCATTATATAGTTAGGTTTTGAGTTAGAAATATGATTAGGTTTAGGGTCATTATATAGTTAGGTTTAGGATTAGAGATTTAGTTAAGAATAGGGTTAGGGTTAGGGTTAAGAGACATAGTTAGGATTAGGGTTATGGTTAGCATCAAGATTAGGGTTAGGGTTAACATCAAAATTAGGACTAGGGTTAGGGTTTGCATCGAAATTAGGGTTAGGGTTAACATGAAGAATAGTTTAGGATTACCTAGTTAGGATTAGGGTTACATTTAGGTTGAGGGTCAAGTTTAGGGTTAAGAGATATAGTTAGGGTTAGGTTAATAGTTGGGGTTAAGGTTATCAGGGTTAGGGTTAGGGTTAGGGTTAAGAGATATGGTTAGGGTTAAGGTTAAGGTTAAGATTAAGGTTAAGGTTAAGGCTAGATATATATAGTAAAGAGATATAGTTAGGATTAGCGTTAGGTTAAGATTGATTTGCAAACCCTAACTCCAACCCCAATTGAACCACAATTGAATCCTAATTAAACTCAAACCATAATCTTATTGAACCCTAATTCTAAGCCTAATTATAACACTGATTGAACTCTAATCCCAATTTTAGCTCTAATTGAACTATAGCCCTAATTGAATGCTTATTCAAACCTTACCTGAGTTAAACCCTAACCCTAATTAAACGCTTACCTTAACTTTAATTGATTCTTAAATCTAACTCTAACCCTAATTGAACCTTAACCCCAATTAGTGTTAGAGTTAGGTTTATTATTATGGTTAGATATGCTAGTTAAAATAATTTCTTCTATTATGTGATTTTAACAATTGTTACATTTCAATCTATTTGCATCGAGTTTTTTTTCAATCACTTTTGTTATTGCATCATGTCTTCCACCTGCATTAGAAATTGATGTTTTTAGTCTATGGAATTCTAATATGGACAAGATCATCATTTATGAAGCTCCCAAATATATTTAAAATTACTATCAATTATTGATTTTTATTTTTAAAAATATTATTAAAATAGTTTATGTATTAGGTGATTTTAACAATTTCTAGATTGCAATCTATTTGCATCAAATCATCATTTATGAAGCTCCCAAATCTATTTAAAATTACTATCAATTATTGATTTTTAATTTTTAATTTTTTAATGAATTAGAAGATGAGTTTGGAAGAATAAAGAATATAATTATGTGTAAAAAAAGAGTTAGATCCATAAATAAGTTTAGAAATTAAAGAGCATAGTCACATTGATTAAACCATCCTAAATATAAATCTTAATTTAAATTGGTAGTCATATATGTCACATTCAAATCTATCTATCCTTCTTCAACATCTAAATATATAATTACTATTTTTTATTTCAACATTTATCTAAATACCTTAAAAATATAAGAAATTATATTTATTTACTCTAAATATTCTATTTCATTAAAATTGTTAAAGACTCAAGTGTATTTCAAAGCTATATCATCACTAAACTAAATAATAATCAATCCATCATGAATATAAAATAAAATTAACATGGATATTTTAAATACAAAGAGATAATATTAAAACCTTGTCTAATTCATATAATGGGTTGAACATTAAATTTAATATTTTTTCATCATTTAAATAAATATGGTTAAACTATTTAAACCAATAGAAACATGCATAATTTTTTAATTACTTGTCATTAAATATATCTTTTCAACATTTCATATGATGATTACAAAATTAGGAAGCAATCTTACATAAGTTTGAAGATTTATTTTTATTGATTGAGAGGTCTCATAAATTTGAAGAAAGTGTTTTTTTATATAAGAAAGTGAAATCTTATTCTAAAATATAGGGGCTTCTTTTTAGTTCTATTTCTAATAGATTGAGCTAAAATAAATTGAAATCTTATCCTTGAAAATAATAGCTCCCATTTACAAGTTCTATTTTCAATCTATATACGTTTGAGATGGTAAAAAAATTTACAGGACCACCAATCTATAAAAGCACTTAATTATATTGTAATCCCCATATTTTTTCTCGAATTTCTCTTTTAAGTTTGTGCCTTGCCCAAACTCAAGTTGAATTTACAAAGTTAATGGAAATTTTTTTATACTTGAGTTAAATTTAATATTGTCTTTATCTTATTAAATTATTTGATACTTTTTGAGAATTTTCAATAGGATTCATCAAATATAACCTTAACATATGTTTGCAATAAGTTTAAGAGCATAAATATTTTAGATCTTTTAAACAATGCAATCTTAAATGAACAAAATTAATTATAAGTCCAATAATTTATATTGAATTAATAAATCTATCCACTAATCTATAATAAAATAATAAGTAAAGTAATTTTAATATTTGAATAAAAAATTGTAAAAATATATATAAATGAAAAACTGGTGAAATTATTTTTAATTCTATTTTATTAATTCATTTTCTTCCCGTTAATAAAAGCTAGCCTACTAAACATGAGATGTTGAGAATTATTTGAACTGAATATGATTAGTACGCTTTTATAATCCTTCAAGATATTCATCTTTTATGTGGTTAGGTTAAAGAACCTATGATTTCGCATTTACTCTCTTTCATAGAGTATGCTAGTTCAAATAGTAAATATTTTAAGCAACATTTATGAAAAAATATCTAAAATTATAAAGGAATTAGTTGCCAGTCAGATCTAGCTATGAAGATGAATGTCCTCGTTTACAAAACAAAAATTAAACCAAACAAAAATTGTTTAATCCTGTAAATCTTATTAAAAGGTTTAATCTATCCATGCAATTGCGTAGTGTCCAAGCAACATTGAAAGAACTCAAATATATACGGCTATAATATTATCATATAGCTTCAATTGGACATTATCTAACTATCATTTCTAGTATCTTAATCCTTATGAGTAGAAATAAGACAAATCAATTTTTTAATTTAAACATATGATTGAAAGAAAATTATAACAGTCTTAACACTATATTGAAGGGCTATTAAAAACATATAAAGCTTTACCCTGAGACCAAAAACTTAGGTATTAGCATTGCCGCACTCGGTGTTATAACTGCCATATTGGGCACCTTGTCAATACCCACCGCCACTGTTGGAACCGTGCCTTTTGCCTGAGTCATAGCCACCGCCGTAGCTCACATTGTTGGCATTTTGTGTAGTGTATTTGTGCCTTTACCGTAGCCATTCATGCCCTCTTTGTATTTTCCACCTTCACCTGCACCATTTTCGTAACTATTAGGCATAGAGACTAAATTTTATTATAGATATTTCCTAAAATTTTACTATATAATAGAATGTGTGACTTTAAAAACTGAGAGAAGATATTGTGATTAAATAGGAACTTCAGAAAATATGATGTGACAAAGCTAAAACCATAAAACTGAAATGCTCCAAAAACAACCTTACATTTTTCCTAGATTCTAAAATAGGACGCCCTTCAAAATCCTCCAAATCCTGTTCCTATTAAATCGAAAACATAAGATAGTGCTGCGATGACCATTGCAAATATACTTCATGGATAAATAGTAACTTTAAAGTTGTCGCCATAATTTCAGATTCATTGCAATTTCAAGCCGATATCATATGTTACAACACTTATTCAGATTTATACAAATCTCCATGAAATTTATTCAAATGAGATATAATTTAACTGACCTTAATCTCTACGTCAAGTGGCTTATAAACTTCTATAACTTTAGGCTGAAGCTCCTCTTTCTTCTCTTCAAGCTCTTTCTCTATGGATTCCTGTCACAAATCACAGAGCAAACTGTTGATAAAGATCTAAAGGCATTTTTATTTGTTTATCAAGGTTACTCATTAAAACCTGAAACATAAAAGATGAAGCTTTATCAGTGAGTCATAGGATTGATTAAACATGACAAACCTTGGAGGCTTCGAAATATTTACATGCCTGATTCTGCAATCTATGTCCTTCTCTCTCTCAATCCCTTTGCGTAAACTTTCCTAGCAATAATCGAAATCACTATTTTTTGAAATTATTTCCAGAGCAGCACAAGGCCAAATTTCCACCGAATCTGAATGCAAAATACAAAGCAAACGTAAGAAACTTCCACACTACATACAATAGTTGTGTAGTTGAAATGATTCACTATATTCAAGCAGCTCTCAACCAAGTTTCGTCGTACCTGCACAATCTGCAATTCTCTTCGTATCCTCCAGACCAGAATAATTCTTCTTTATAATTTCTTCCATCGTATCTTTTCTACTCCCATCAGCAGACCCTTCCACTTCCATCGGTTACAATTGTATGCATGTCAGTAGCTGCCCACTACTAAGGATGGAAGGCAACATGGTGATAGAGCGTTTGTAACGGTTCTGCAATGAAAAAAAATAAAATAAAAATCAACCGTCCACCTTGCCACATTAAAATTAAACTGATGCCAATAATATTTGAATGAGCACGTGTTTCTTCTATTCGAATACTGGCAGCTGCCAGTCATTTTTTTCAAAAAGGCCAAAAAGTTTACTATGATTTTGATGCCACTGTAATTCACCTCTCGGCGAAAAAACCAATCTCTTTTGTGAGTAATCATTGGACGTGAATTGTGACTCGGCACACAGCCTATGTAGCGGTTGCAAGAAATAGTTAGGGATGGTTAGGAGAGAGCATCGATAGTTTTTGCAAGAAGATCAAAAAATGTTGGCAGTGGAAGGGTGTTTTAGGTTTTGCTAAAAAGAAAAGAGGGATTGATAGTCTTGAAAGAGACCGATCTGGGTGGAGGGATAGAAGTTTCAGTCTCTTAAACAGAGAGAAGAGACTAAGACCATTCACGTAGGAAGAGAATTGATGCGTAATGTAAGATATGAGTAGCTCGTGGAATGGTGAGGATAGAAGATGAAGAGTTTGAGGTAATGGATTGGGCATATGAGGGCGATGGGAAAGAATTATGTGCATCAAATATAAGATGGATTAAAGCCCACATTGCTGGAAGGGGAAGGAGGCATGTATGTCACTTCAAGGGAGTCATTAACTTTGCCAACAATAAGCTTGGAGAATGGTCAATGGAGGGCACTAGGAAGCACATAGCAAGAACCAACAAGAGTATGTTAGGAGAGCAAGTTTTATCAAATGAAATGTAAGTGATTGTTTTTGTGACATTTGAATGCAAATTGGAACATAAGGTGTGATGGCGACAAGAATATAGGAACCTTTTCTTTGTAATTAAGGAAATGCAATGTGGTTTAATTTGATTGCATGTTTCTTGTCATTGTTATTTTGTAAGTTCGTTTCCTATTGTTCTGAATGAGGGATGGTATGAACGTTCCTGACACTTTTGGAGCTTATTGAACCAATGTTATGTAGGATTCTTTAATAGCTTTGTAGGTTCATGTCACTTGCAATGTACAATTTTTCTTGTAACGAAATAGGCTTTCATAATTTATGGTATCAGAGCCTAAAAGGTTTGGGAAGTGGAAGTCAATTATGTTCATGGGATTGTGGACAAGTATGTGTGTGTGAAAGTTTTGACATGTTAAAAAAAAGAATGTGGGTACCAAGAGACTGGGTAGAGGAGAAGGAGAGAATCCCTAGGTGAGGTATCAAGAAGCCAAGCATAAAGATCAAAAGATACAACAGTATGTCATACAAGAAAGCCTCAAGAAGAATGGTGAAATGAAAATGAATGTGAAGAAGTACAATTTGGAGTGGGATAAAGAAATTGCAAAGTTGAGGAGAGATTTAGAGAAGTGTAAGTAGTGGCTTGAGGAAAGAAGCCAAGATATGGTTGGGGTTGGCCATTGAAAAAGAAGTTGAAGTTGTCTGTGAAGATGATTGTTAAGAAAAGAAGAGGGTGGAATATGGCTACCTTGAAAAGAAAATATGAAAGAGGTTTGGATAGCAGAGAGTTACTAAGGGAACAACGTACACCGGAAGAGGTGAAGAAAGTTCGCATTGAGGAGAACACGAAGAAACACAAGAAAGAGTGGGAAGTGAAAGCTAGGTATGATGAAGCGTTGAAGAATGAAGACCAAAAAGAAGGTGCAACAAGTGAGGAAGAATTGTGGGATCATTTTTTAGCAATAGACAAGAAGTGGAAGGAGAAGCTTTGTTAGAGATAAGTTATTTCACTTAATTAATTTAATCATATTGGTTAATTAATTAAGTCACTTATCACTTTAAATTTACTTAAGCTAAACTTAGGCGCATTAATAATTAATTATTAAGTGTGCACACTAGGGTTTATTTTTAGGTTTTGATCTCCTTTCTTAAGGATTGATCTCTTGTAATTATTCATTCTGTTAATGCATTTCATCTTGAGGCTTGCAGAGCACCTTTCCTTTTTTCTCTATAACTCTTTTTCGTGACAGGTTATTTGCATGCTGGTGATTTTTGGGTTCTGTGAAGTTGGCTTTCTCAACTTCTACATGGTATCAGAGCTTCAGACATGCCACTTCTTGTTCATCTTTGGAGGGATTCACAGAGCTTCAAAGGTTTGAGGTTTGTCTTTTTTGACCCAAGGCATACCTGTTTGATCAAAGCTTTTTGAGTCCAAACAGACCTCGCCATTGAGTTTGTAGCGGCTCAAAACCCTAAAAATGAATATAAATTTGTCCATTTTGGACCAAGTTGATTTTGAGGAAAAAAAAAAATTGCTAAAGAGGTCGTACGACCTCCCCCAGCACGCCTCCTGAGGCGAAAATTTCAAAACAATAAAAAAAACGCTTTTAAAAAAAGCAATTGTAGAGTAAAAGAGGGCGCTGCCTACCGGCCCTCAGCCTTTGTCGGACGGCCACCGAAGCGTCGTTAGCCCGCCATCGGTTTGCCATCGGCCCGCCATTGGGCGCCCCACCACCCCTACGCCGCCGCAGAGCCACCCGAGTACCGCCAGACTGCCGCTAGCCTAAGCAGCGCCACTCATCCAGCCACTAGGGCTCTATTTGAGGCCCTTTTTTGACCTTTTTCACGAAATCGGGTGCCATTTTTGCATACAATATCATATTTACATGCAAAAATAGGCATCAAAAATCTAGTTTCGGGCACTATCCAATGGTGTAGGTTTTATCTTCTTTTTTTATGTTTTGATGCCTTTTTTTCCAGTCAAAGTCAGAAGATGGTTTTTGCACTACAAGGGCGTAACTTCTGCGTCTGGACTTCGTTTTGTGCAAACGAATAGGCGTTGGAAAGGTGTTTCAGTGATTTTTCCAGATCTATAATTCATTTCATTAGATTATTTACTAGGTACACAAATATTCTTCTAGAGTGTTTTTCTCTCTTTCTAGCTTTCCAGGTTTCAAAATTGTACTGGGGTTTGGGTTTTTGTGTTGTGGGGAATGTTTTTTTCTTGCTTTCTATAATCTATATCAGAAAACCAGAAACTCTTCCATAAAACACATTTCAAAACTCATTCATTATAGTAGACTCCTCTTTTGTTGAGCATCTTACCCCACATAATTATCACACCTGGAAGGCACATATGACAAGACTTCTCATGTCAAAAGGGTTATGGTCATGTTTGGATGAAATTCAACCTTAGTTGACACATCCTTTTGAGGTTCTATAGCACAGGAAAAAAATGGATAAGGCCATGGGTTTGTTATTTTTGCATGTTTCAAATAGTCTTTTATTCCATCTAGAGGGTGTACAACTCCTTGAGCTATGTGATTGACATTTCATACTCTAGTTGGCACCATAAATCAGTTTTGAGCACTTCAGATTGAGGCTGAATTGACTTCCTTAATACCTGATTCATATCCTACCATTAAGGATTTTTTGATGAATTTAAAATCACTGAGGTCATTGTTACAGGGTTGTGGTAAGAACAAAATAGATGAAGAGTGCATTTACCTGATTCTCTCTAAGCTTCGAGGTTCATTTCAGATTTTTTCCTCTACATTCTATTCTACAATGGATGCCTTGGGTGCACACTTTACCACACCTACTTTTGAGGTGTTTTATGATCAGTTGACACGAGAGAAAACCAAGATATCACAGTTGGATGCTCTCTCAGGATCTAAGAACCAAGCACTAGTAGGTCAGACATCTAAGGGGAAGCAGAAGCAAAAACAAAAGTTGAAGACAAATTCAGCTTGCAGTGAGAATTCCTCCAAGCCACCTCCAAAGTCTAATTCAAAACCATAACCCAATCCTAAATAGGGAAAATATTTTAAGTCTGGTGAGTCTTCCTCCAAGACTAAGAAGAAATCAGGTGATCCTTGCAGTTTTTGTGGCAAGGAATGACATCCAGTTTCCAGGTGTTGGAAATGATTAGAGGCTTTAGAGGAGGCCATGCAAAAGTATCATATTACCTAACCTCAATCTCCTTCTCCACCCATAGGGAAAGTTCATGCTCTTTCTGCACAAGCCTTACCTTCAGGATCCACTTGGATTCTAGATTTTGGTGCTTCTCACCATATGACACACACATAGGAGTTTGTCACCGCACTTGCCCCTAGTGGCACTACACATATTGCTATTGGTGACTCAGCACACCTTTCAGTTAAGGGTTCAGGTACTGTTTCATTGGATGATGGTTGTCTTCAGGATGTACTTTTTGTTCCTAAAATTTTGACAAACCTTCTTTCCATTTATCAGATTTTTCATTATGGCTCTGGTAAGACAGTTGAGTTCTCACCACATGATGTGGTTATTTGAGACCTTCATGATCCTGATTTGGTTGTGGCTACTGGGAGTGTTGATTCTGTATCTCGCTTATACAAATTTGATGGCTTTGAGAGTTCAAATTGTTCAAGCTCCTCTCTTATAGCACATACATACTCAATGAGCAGGCTTTGGCATGAGTGTTTGCGCCATGTCAATTACAGATATCTACAGCAGATGAGTACTCAGGCACTCGTGATTGGGCTCCCTTAGATTTCCTACACTGATGGTGTTTGTCGAGGTTGTGTACTTGGTAAACATCACCGAGATTCCTTTCCTATGGGTAGAGCCACATGTGCCAAGGCACCCTTGGAGTTGGTACATAGTGACCTCATGTCTTTTCCAACTCCCTCCTTTTTAGGGGCCCAATATGTACTCACTTTTAAATATGACCTCTCCAGATCTATATGGGTGTAATTTCTTAAGTACAAGTCTGATGTCTTTAATTCATTTAGGATCTTTAAGACATTTGTGGAGAAGCAATCTGGACTTTCTACCAAGAGGATTCGCATCGATAATGGGGGGAGTATGTTAATTAGGCTTTCAAATATTTTTGCACTGAGCATGATTTGCAGCATCAGTTTACAGTTCCTTACACCCATCAGCAGAATGGTGTCACTGAGAGAAATAATAGAACCTTACGGGAGATGGCCAATTGTATGATACAGTCACGAGCTATGGACTCTTCATTTTGGGAAAAGGCAATCAATTGTGCCAATTATATTTAGAATCAGATGCCTCGTAAGGCATTACGACATATGACTCCTGATGAGGCTTGGACCCATGTCAAGCCTGATGTTTCTACATTTTGAGTTTTTGGTAGTGAGGCTTGTGCATTTATTCTCGATGCTCAACGAAAAGCCATGGAGAGGAAAAGTCAACCACTCATATTTGTTGGCTACTATGAGGATGTTAAAGCATACAAGTTGTTTTATCCTAATTCCAGAGAGGTCTTGTTTCGCTGCCTACTCATCCCTCTTCATCTCTTGAGGATTTCTTATCTCTTGATGATGATGTAGATGATGATCCACCGTCCCCACAACCACCAGATACTCGTATTTTCCTAAATGGGCCCGTTTTACTGTTGAGGTAGCTAGTTCTTTGGCAGGAGATCCTTCGGATTCTCATCGCACTTGTGCACAAAAATTTGGTTCTAGTCTTTTGAGTCATACCATTTCGGATGATCCTCAAAAGTTTTTAGAGGCAACAGGTCACCTTGAGTGGGACAAGGCTATGGATGAGGAGTATTCCTCTTTGATGAAGAATCATACTTGGGATCTTTGTTCTCTTCCTAAGGGAAGAAAGTTGGTTCAGTGCAAGTGGGTGTACTGTACCAAGTATGCTTCTAGTGGTTCAATTGATAAGTATAAGGCACATCTTGTTGCAAAGGGGTTTTCTCAGGTTGAGGGTATTGAATACTCCGAGACCTTTGCTCCTATCACCAAGATAAATTCTATTCGCTTTGTACTTTCACTCTCAGCTTCACAGGGATGGACAGTTTTTTAGATGGATGTGAAGAGTACCTTTTTGCATGGAGACCTTCATGAGGAGATCTATATGGAGCAGCCTCAAGGATTTGTGTAGGACACTTCTTTGGTTTGAAGACTTTGGCATTCATTATATGGTCTCAAATAAGCCCCTCGGGCTTGGTATGAGAAGATGGACTCCTTCTTGATTTCCTCCCGCTTCACACACTGTCATTCTGATCCTACAATGTACATTTAGCGCCAAGAGGGTGATCTTTTGATTCTTGTGCTATATGTTGATGATCTCATCTTACAGGTAGCTCATCCTCCATGATTCAGAGTGTTCGAAGAGCTTTGATGGAGCAGTTTGAGATGATAGATCTTGGTCTTCTACACTACTTTCTTGGTCTACAGGTTATTCAGTCTTCGGACGGGATTTCCATATTTCAGCAGAAGTATGCTCTTGATATGCTCCAGATGTTTGGCATGCTTGATTGCAAGCCTACCCCCACACCATTTCAGTCAGGTGTTGTTTTGTCTTCCACTTGTTCTACTCCTTCAGTAGACTCTACTTTATATAGGTAGTTGGTTGGCAGCTTGTTGTACCTGACACATTTGTGTCTTGATCTTTCCTTTGCAGTTGGCCTTGTCTCTAGGTTCTCACATGATCCACATGAGATCCATTGGAAAGCTACCAAACATATTTTGAGGTACATTCAGGGCACTTCACATTATGGCATTCACTATACATCAAGAGCCCCTCACATTGTTGGCTTCACTGACTCAGATTGGGCTGGTGATGTCAATGATTGGAAGTTCACTTTTGGCTTCATTTTTTGCCTTGGTTCTAGTCCTATCACATGGTCTTGCAAGAAGCAATCTTCTATTGTATTATCATCTACAAAGGTTGAGTACCAAGCAGCGGTGTTAGCTAGTCAGGAGATTTTATGGCTTTGAAAGTTGATGACTAAGTTTGGGTTTCCTCCTAGTAGTCCCACCATCCTTTGGTGTGACAATCAGAATGCTATTCACATTTCCCGCAATCCATTGGAGCATTAGCGGATGAATCACATTGAGATCCACATGCACTTCATTAGGCAGTTGATTCAAGATGGCTCTCTCATCTTGGAGTACATTTCTACAGAGGAGCAGGTTGTAGACATCTTCACTAAACCTTTGGCATCACCGTGCTATCTTCAGTTGTGCTCCATGCTTGGGGTGAAGGAAGTTGTCCTTGGGGGATCTCGGTGAGGCCTTCCTTCCTTCATGTTTTTTTCAACATGCTTTTTCATCTCTTTTTGGAGAAGAGTTTTTCCCACTGGGTTTTCTCCTTTACTCCGCTTTACAGAGATTTGGTTGTATTCAGGTACCTAATCAGGCCTTGTTTTTGGGACCCTTCTTTGCTTTCATGCATCTTTTCCTTAGTGTTTTTAGCTACTCCCTAAGTTCATCTTAAGGGGGGGTGTTAGAGTAATAATTTATTTCACTTAATTAATTTAATCATATCGGTTAATTAATTAAGTCACTTATCACTTTAACTTTACTTAAGCTAAACTTAGGCACATTAATAATTAATTATTCATTAATTATTAAGTGGGAACACTAGGGTTTCATTTTAGGTTTTGATATCCTTTCTGAAGGATCGATCTCTTGTAATTATTCATTATGTTAATGCATTTCATCTTGAGACTTGTAGAGAACCTTTCCTTTTTTCTCTGTAACTCTTTTTCGTGACAGGTTATTTGCATGCAGGTGATTTTTGGGTTCTGTGAAGTTGGCTTTCTCAACTTCTACAAGCTTGCTAGTGAAGGTATGAAGACAAATGGGACAATGAAAGATGCAAAGATGAAGTTGGTAGTTGTTGATAAAGAAGTTGTTGCATCAAAAAAAAAGATGTCAAAGGTGAATGAGTTCGGAGAAGCAGATGTAGAGATCATTAATCACTATATAATTGTTCATATCGATTTGTATATATGGGAAAGGAAATTTTGGCGAAGGAAGATGAAAAGTGAAGAGAAGAATAGTGCACAACAATGTTGGAGAAATATGGCAGTTGTTCTAGAGCGATGTTGGAAGAAGCAAAAGAAAAGAACAAAGAAATAATTTATGGTTGATGACCTCATGTACAGGAGCACATAATTTATTTTGTCTCTTGGGGAATCTAATGTAGGGGCATCGAATTTTGTTTTGCATTTTTTTATGTTGATATTTATTTTATTTCCTTGGATGTCGAATATGCATAAAAACCAATATCTTTTTGTGAGTAATCATTGGATGGGATTTGTGACTCGGCACACAACCTATGTAGCAGTTGCAAGAAATAGTTAGGGTTGGTTAGGAGAGAGCATCGATAATTTTTGCAAGAATCCCAAACAGTGTTGGTGGTGGCAAGGTGTTTTAGGTTATGTTAAAAAGAAAAGATGGATCAACGGTCTTGAAAGAGACCGATCTAGGTGGAGAGACAAAATTTTATGTCTCCTAAATAGAGAGAAGAGACTAAGACTAGTTGTGTAGGAAGAGAACGGATGCATGATATAAGATTTGAGCAGCTCGTGGAACAATAAGGACAAAAGATGAAGATTTTGAGGTAATGGAATGGGCATATGAGGGCAATGGGAAAAAACTTATGCGTATCAAATATAAGATGGATTAAAGTTTGTGCTTCTAGAAGGGATTAAAGCTTGTGTTGCTAGAAGGGGAAGGCAACATGTATTTCACTTTGAGAGTCATTAACTTTTCCAGCAATAAGCCTAGAGAATGACCAATGGAGGGCATTGGCAAGCACATAACAAGAACCGATGGGAATACATTGGGAGAGCAAGTTTTATTAGATGAAATGTAAGTGATTGTTGTTGTGGCATTTGAATGCAAATTGGAACATAAGGTGTGATAGTGACAAGAATATTGGAATCGTTTCTTTGTAATTAAGGAAATGCAATGTGGTTTAATTTGATTGCCTGTTTCATGTCATTGTTATTTTTTAAGTTTATTTCCTATTGTTCTGAATGAGGGATGGTGTCAACGTTCTTGATGCTTTTGGAGCTTATTGAACCAGTATTTTGTAGGATTCTTTAATAGCTTTGCAAGTTCTTGTCACTTGTAATGTACAGTTTTTCCTATAACGAAATAGGCTTTCATCAGAGATTGACTATAATTTAGACATAGGTTACTTCTATAATGCATAATTTTTTTGTATACTTATGAATTAACTTCTTCTTTTGTTGAAATAAGAACATTGATACCTAGTGCGCTAATATTTTTCAAAAAAAAATTATCTATTTTACTATTTTTCATGTGTGTAGAATAAAGGCCTTGATGATTGCTAAAAATCTATGTTTACTAGAAAATAGAAAATAAATAAATAATAATCAAATTAAATATATTCAAAATTATACTCATTGGCTTGTTCTGAGTGCTACAATATTACAAATTATATTGTCCAATGGATTCCATTTGAAATTCCAACTAGAGGTTTGAAGCTTAAATTTATTAGAAAATTTGAGGCCTAAGGTGAAAAGGTCATTTATGGGACCTTCTTTTGAAGGACCTTTAAACAAAGGTATCTTCATTTGAAGATATTCAATGACCTTCAAACAAATGTATCTTCATTTGAAGATACCTTCAAATGAAGGTATGACCTTCCCAAGAAAAAAATAAAGAGAAACACCATCATACACCTTCAATGAAGGTCCATGTTTGTTCAAAGGTGATTATTGCCTCACCTTCGAATGAAGGTGTTCTCAACCTTTTCCCTCATCCAAATTAAAAAAACTAGTGTCCCAAGTTTGGGACTCACTATTTTGGGTCTATCCTTAAACTAGAATATACACTTAAATACACACAGCTTCACTAATATGTCAAACAATAACTGTTTAAATAGAAATAAAAATCTACATCTTACAATAAGAAGAATTTATAATTTTATTATGTTATTTCTCTTCTTTCATAGAGTAGATTCCACCAGTATTTAACATGTTCAATTGTCTAACCAAATCTTTTATGTTTTGTAGGTAATGAATAATATTATAATTTTTACTATGTGTTATGTATGTATGTCTATGTGTATATGTGTATGCATACATGTATACTCATACATATACATTACACATTCATATATGGTTTATACAATAATACTCTATCGTTTATACATTTAAGCCATTGATATATTACAATAGCAACCTTATTTACAATCATGGTAGAGAAAACTTATTATAAGATAGATAAAACACAACATTTGTACCAAAAAACATTTTATACTTTTAAGGTTAATTTTTATATTAATATATGGATAGGTTTAATTGCTATTATGGGTATACTTTCATCTAGTGAATTGGTTCATCCCAAAAATTAATGACAACAACATGCACTATCTTTCTATATTGTGAATAATTCAAATGTGCACAACACAATTATTACTTAACCTTAGTGGTTGATTATGTTCTTTATGAACAACACAATTAATATTTAACCAACATGCTCATTAAGTTTTTTATGAACAATAGAAATAATAGATAACTAATTTGGTTGAATAAGCTTTATAAATTCAACAAGTATAATAGAAAAATATTTAGGTGAATAAGCTATATAAAATCAACAAGATATTGAAATTGGTTGGAATAAAGGAGTTCTTAAAAGAACATAAAATTCATCATTTATATCTTTATGACAGGTGATTTCAACCTAGATTGTTGACTTATTCAAAATATCAATTATGTCTCTTTTTGGTAACTTCATGGTCTTAAGATTATGATTCCAAAAAGAAACAATTACATTTAGGATTTGGTATACTGTAAAAATCTATAATGCTATAGATTACTTATTCACTACTGGATAGTTGATTAAACCAGCATTTGGCTCCTTTAGGGTTTGCTACACATTATTTATGTATGTATACATGTATATATGTGTATTTATATACATATGCACCTACACATGCATTACGTATTTATAACAAGAGTATACATACTATAAGATTTTTATGAGTGATTCATTGAAATCATAAAGACATGTACTATAGCAAGCATATCAATGGAGCCACGGGTAATTTATGATAATATAGCTACAAAAAATGTGTGAAAAGGGCTACAAAAATCCTATGAAATGGCTCTATGTAGGTGGAAACCTGGTTTCGACCTTGCTATTGACCTTAATATGTTGACTCCCATTTGGGTGCGACTGTCGAGTTTGCCTCTGGAGTTTTGGGATGAAGTGATTTTCAAGGTTGTTGGTGATTTGTTGGGTCAGTTTGTTACTACGGATGTTATCACTAAATCGAATTCAAGGTTAGTCTTTGCTCGATTCTGTGTCAATATTTGTGTTGATAAAATCCTTCCAAACTCTATCAAGTTGTGTTCTAAGTTGGGAAACTGGATCCAACCTGTTTGTTATGAAAATGTGGTGGTATTTTGTCAAAGGTGTGCCAAAGTTGGGCATCTCATATCTGACTACAAATCTTTGATCAGTCAGGAGTCTAAGGATGTGTTGAATCCCACGTTCCCGGCTATATACCTCAAGGCCTTCAGGAGGCTCTGAGCTAGTTCCCTCAGACCCTACTCGGCCCCCTATGCTTTCTCCGCGACCTCCATCCCCTGTTTTTCCTCACACTGATTTGACCCCTGGGGTCTCTTCAGTGTTGGGAACCTTTCCTCGGGAGGTGTCTTTGTCTCTAGATCTTGGATCCTCGACTATTGTAAACTTGCCTATGGGGGCTTCTGATGGGATCATTGGTTCGGGTTCATCGGCTGTTGATCCGCTGTGTTTGTTGGCCTCTCAGAGGACCTGTGGGGATTCGGTTGAAGAGGGAAAAATTTGGGAGGAAGAGTGTTCTGGTATGATTGAAGAGTCTACTGGAAACCTGGAAAGCTTAAAGCTGAAGAAAGTAGAAGATGAAGGGATATGGACTACGCCTAAGAAGAAGGGAAGGAAGAAGAAGGAAGATGTTGGAGGGGATTCCAAGCCTGGGAGACCCTCTCAGAGATCCACCAGAACACGTGAAACGACAAATGAGATTGCCCTGGGGAAGCATAGGACATTGGACGTGTCCTCAAAAAAGGTCAGAAATGAGGATTATGTCTTGGAATGTCTGGGGGCTAAATAGTTCGCACAAACAGCATGCCTTGAAGAACTACATAGTGGAGCATAAGATTGATGTTTGTCTCCTGCAAGAAACTAAGATGTTGATGATTAATTTTGACAAAGTTTTTAACTATCTATGGCCTAATGCCTCCTATATTCACAGTGATGCTGAGGGAGCTTCGGGTGGTTTGGTCGTGCTTTGGAATCCTTCCTGTTTGCAGGGTTCTGGGTTATTCCATTGTAAAAATAGCATATGGGTTTCGTTCTCCGTTAGCGGAGTAGTGTGGTCTATAATAAATATTTATACTCCTAATCAGAGGAACTTGAGGAATATGCTTTGGAATAATATGATGTCTAAGATTAATATGAACAAGGGAGGTCGATGGCTTGTTGCTGGAGATTTCAACTCTCCTCTGTTACCTTTTGAAAAAAGTGGGGGCCTTGTGGATTACACTGACAGCATGACGGATCTAGCAAAATTTATGTGTTCTTCGAGGTTAATAGATATCGAACTTCTGGGCCAGCACTTCACCTGGTCTAATAGGCGGGCTGGTGGCGATTTGATTCAGGTTCAGCTTGACCGCTTCCTCTGTTCTCCCCATTGGACTAATGCCTTGGAGGCCAACCTGGTTTGCTCTGCCTAGGACGGTTTCGGACCATAATCCTCTTCTTCTAACCACTAATATTTGTCCTTCTGGTGGTCCCTATCCTTTCCATTTTGAAATAATGTGGAACTCTCACCCCGATTTCAAAAATAAAATTGTTGAATGGTGGAATATTCTTGTCCAAGGTTCCCCTATGTTTAGGCTATGCTATAAACTCAAACATATTAAAATGATGGTTAAGGGCTGGAATAGGAATGTGTTTGGGGATGTTTATCAAAGAAAAAAATAGCTTGAGGTAAGGTTGAGGACCTTGCAGAAAAATATGGATGAGGGAGATGTCACTCAGGGGACCAACAATAAGGAAAAGGATGCCAGAATGGAATGGGAAAAGGTTTTAAAAAATGAAGAGGTCTTATAGAAGCAAAAATTGAGGTTACAATGGCTGAAGGAAGGAGACAGGAATATGTCATTTTTTCATGTTTCTGCCATCAAACATCGGAAAAGGAATCAAATTGCAAAATTGGCAAGTGCCTCTAGGAAGGTGATATCTAATCTAGCTCATATTAAGTCTTGTGTGGTTAATTATTTCATGGAGGCTTATTCAACCCCTACAGAGGCGCCCAACATGGCTCTGGATTGTAAGATCCTCCAGCCTCTCCCTGCTTCCATCTCTCTAGAGGACAACTTGGGAATTCTTAGGTGTGTCTCCAAGGAAGAGGTTCAGTTGGCTACATTTAGCATGGGGGCCTTCAAAGCTCCTGGACCTGATGGGTTCCCCCTTGCATTCTTCCAAATCTTCTGGGATATTGTGGGCTGGGACCTTGTGCTTGCGGCTAGGGACTTCTTTAAATCTAGTAAGATTCTTAAACAAATGAATCACACTTTCATTGCCCTTATTCCCAAGATTAGTGAGCCTCTATCTATGTCTGATTTTTGACCTATCAGTCTTTGTAACACCTTCTATAAGATCATATCTAAGATCCTTATTAATTGGATTAAGCCTCTGCTTGATAAAATTATAAGTCACATTCAAATGGGGTTTGTCCCGAGGCACCACATTCTAGATGCCTCCTTGACTACTCATGAATTGCTCCATTCTATGGATAGATGCAATAATGCGGGGATGGCGCTTAAGCTTGATATTTCCAAAGCTTATGATAAGGTTCTATGGGAATTTATGCCTAAGGTCCTGGCTAAGTTTGGCTTTAGCAGCTCGGTCATTAAGCTCATTATGGAGTGTGTTTGTACTGTTAAGTTCTTGGTTCTGGTGAATGGTTCTCCCTGTGGTTTCTTCTCTGTTGGAAGAGGGTGCAGACAGGGGGATCCTATCTCCCTCTATCTCTTTATAATGATTGTTGATGTGCTTAGCAGGAACTTTACGAGTCTGTTGTCAGAGGGCTCCATATCTCGTGTTAGAGCGGCTACCTCTTTCTGTCTAATTGTTGTGCAGCAATTCGTGGATGACACATTCCTATTTGGGAAGGCCTTTGTTGTGGAAGCCGAGAAATGGAAAGCTTGCCTTAATAGCTATGCCTCCTACTCTGGTCAGTGCATCAACTACAATAAGAGCAAGATTTACTTTTTTAATTGCTTGTCAAATTTGCAAAATAGGGTGACTGCGATCCTGGGATGTGTTGGGAATTCTCTCCTGTCGATGTACCTTGGGCTCCCACTAACAGTTAAAGAGGTTCAACCGGAGTTTTGGTATTCTATTTTGGAGAGGATCCAAAGGAAGTTGGCTAGTTGGAAGGGCTCTTTGCTTAGTCATGCTGGGAAACTCCAACTTCTTACTGCGGCTATACAAGGTATCCCCACCTACTTCCTAGCTATTTTTAAGATGCCCAGGTATATTGCAGAGAAGTTTGAAAGAATTCAAAGAATTTTCCTTTGGTCAGGTACTGAGGAAAAAAAAAAGATTTATTTGGTTAAATGGGAAAGGGTTTGTCAGGCTAAAGATTGTGGTGGGCTTGGAATAAGAAAGATAGTTATCTCTAACAAGGCGTTGATGGCCAAGGTTGGGTGGGACTAGTTAAGGAACACCAAGGACTGGTGTAAAATTCTGAATGCTAAGTACCTCTAGAATAGGCCTTTGATTGATTGTCTTTTGGAACCCCATCCCCTGGGTTCAGTGATCTGGAGGAGCATCTGCAGCACACAAGGCCTGCTAAAAAAAGGGATCAAATGGAAAATGGGGAACGGGGTCAAAATTAGATTCTGGGATGATGCTTGGCTTATGGACTCCCCCTTGGCTGGCTCTGATTTTAGAGCGGTGATGGATGAAGCTCAAAGATTCTTTGGGTTATATATTAGAGACTATGTGGTTGGGCCTCCTGGAGCCTGGATTTGGAGAGATCTCTCCCTTTGCTGCCCCCACTCTATTGACCTTTGTCACCTCGCTAGATCTCTTCAGGTGTTGCTCTCCAATTTCAGGTTCCCTTCCTATGACAGAGAGGATGAGTTCTTTTGGGCTTTAGATAAGCAGGGGGATCTTTTAGTTCATTTTGCTTACAGACTGCTGATTAAGGAAATTCCTATTGAGAAACACTAGAGGAGGGTTTGGAATCGCCACATGATTCCTAAAATATTTTTTTTCTGGTGGATGGCCTGTCATAATAGGATCTTAACTCAAGACAACTTGAGAACTCGGGGGTTATGCTTTCCCAATAGATGTTTCCTTTGCAAGGAGGGGGAGGAAACTGTCAGCCACCTTTTGTTACATTGCCCGTATGCTACTGAAGTTTGGGGGTTGGCTTTTGAGAAACTTGATGTCCACTGGGTTATGAGCAAAGACCTTTTGTCATTTATTCTGGGTTGGAATGGGCCTTTTTCCCATCCTCTGACTAATGAAATTTGGAGGCAGACCCCCCCAATTTTTGGATGGTGTTTATGGAAGGAAAGGAATAACAGGTTTTTCAGGAATATTGAGCGGAGCACCAAGGAGGTGTTTGGCATTTGTGTTCGGCTCATAGAGGAGAACATCTCCCTCTTTGATGGGAAACTTCCTGAGTTGGGGCCGAGGGACTATGAAATAAAATTGGCCAAGGATTGGCACTAGGATCTAAAGGCTAATGCCTTTGATAATTCGAAACTACTAGCTAGGAGAAATACTAAATGGGAGCCTCCGGATTGTGGATGGTTTAAAATGAACTTTGATGGGGCTGCTAAAGGCAATCTGGGAAGGGCAAGTATAGGTGGGATTATTAGAGACTCTATGGGGAATATGGTGGCGAGGTTTGCTGGCGGAATTGGGGTTCAGTCAGCTCTGGTGGCTGAGGCTCGTGCGCTGTTTATGGGCCTCAAAATCGTTGTTTCTCTAGGGATTGTTAATCTCCATATTGAAGGAGATTCCAAAGCGGTGACGGATGTTGTGGAAAAAGATAGATTTATAGGTTGGAATACCAAGGACATTTTGATGGATGCTAGCTTCCTTATGTCTAAATTAAGGGACAAAAAGGTGACCCATATTTTTAGAGAAGGAAACTGTGTGGTGGATGCCTTGGCTAATCTTGGCTCGGGTTGGGACTTGGCTAGATGTTGGAGGAATAAGGAAAGACTGCCGCCAAATATTCAAGTGTTGATAGAGTGGGAAAAGGCTACCATGGTTTATAATGATGTTTAACTTTTGGATGACGAGAGCTGACAGGGGGGCCCACTAGTTAATTTGGATGTGTTGGTGGATGAATGTCAATATTGGTATGGAGTACAGGTGGAATTATCCTAGTAGAGTGGAGCATGTGTGGGGCAGGGGAAGGAGTGTCCACGTGTATGTCGTTTGGACTTGGTGGATGGGTTTAGTTTATAAGATTATGATGAGATGGTGGGGTGGGGATTTAATTGAGGAGTTCAAGTCTAGTTTTAGCGACGTGATGCAGATTAATTGGAAAGTGGTGACTTATTATCAGGTGATGGACTGTACTGTGCGGGCTATTATTTTGGAAATTGGATTGCTTGTTTTATCTCCTCATTACTTTGGGAGGAGTGAGTGTATTAATAATGATGTGACTTTCTATGATACGATTTGGCTGCTTTCTAGAGACTTCGGGCCAACTAGTTTAGCTAGGGGAGCTTTTGGCTTAATTTGGAGGATTACTAAAATTAGTTTATTAGTCCGTCTGCATGGGGCTTCATGCTTTTCCTACTTCTCTGCCAACTTTCACCCTCTATACTGTAATCATAGTTTCATTAATTTTTTTGTATTTTCTCACTATGGCATATTTCCTCTATGTGCATGTGATTGGTATGCGAGTTCATATTTGCTTCGCTGTAATCCCTGCCTTAACTATCTGGTTAAGATTATTGTTCGCAACTGCTACTTTTGGTATTTCTTGCATTTATGTGAGCTTCCTGTGAAGTTTGGCAGTATGGGAGGTGATCGCGTTCGAACGGAACCGGACAGTTGTGATGAATTTTGAAACAACCCGCTTGTCTAGCACATTTGTGTGGAGGGAGGAATTACTCCACTCATGGAAAGCTTAGTCAGCCATGATCCCATTTTATCAAGTCAATTTTCTAGCTCATGGAAGGACAGGAGGGTCTCCATTGGGGGCATTTCATTCGAAATCAGCGAGGATGTTATTGCGTAGGCTACGGGGTTGTTGTGTGAAGGGAAAAAATATCCTAAGCACACCAAAAAGTCGGACCATGAGAGCTTAAGGGCGTTTTTCAGAGGAGAGGAGACCCCTGTTAGGAACCAGGCAGGGTTTGAAAGGGAAGAACTTCCTAAGCCATGGGACCAAGTTTGCATGGTGCTAATGAAATACGTTACATTGGAAGGTAGATTCAAAACTTGCTTCTTTTATCATTTCCCCCTGTTAAACCACCTTAGGCACAAAATGCTTCTTAGTTTTCTGTTTTTCCTTCTAATGGATCTGGAAAGTTCTATGGACAAGTGTAAAGTGTCGGCCAACCGAAATCCCTGTGATCTTTCGTCACTCCCGCTCCATCAAGGGCTAATTCTCCGCCTGTATCACTTTCATCTTTCCCTCTGCCTGCCCAAAGCCATCACCGTTGTTCGTGTTGAGAACATTGAACCCCTCTCCATGGTGCATATCTCCCCGGCTGAGTCCAAGAGTCCTCCTTGGAAATCTAATATTGATCTGGGGAACACCAAGACCAAATTTACCTCCAAAAAGCTTAAGGGTGGGTTGGGTAGGGCCCATGCCAGTGTGGCGGAAGGGCTCTGTGAGCTAAAAGCAACTTTGGTTGATACGGCTGTTACTGGCCCTATGTCAAAAAAAGGCAAGGAGAAATGCATGCAGGCTACAACTGTCAAAGAAGGCAAGGGTAAGAATGCGGTTAGAAAAAATTCTAGAGGGGACACAGTTGTGGGGAACACGGAGATGACTAGAGGGGAAAGTGTCAGGAGGAGATCTGGGAGGTTGGCTAAGAATAGCAAGAAGAGATTAATCATTGAGGATTTGGATGAAGAGCAATCGGATAGCAAGGGTTACAAGGAAGAAGAGTTAGAAGAGGTGGAAGAAGATTTAGTGGAGAGGCCCTAGCTTACTCCGGTGGACAGCAAGCTCCCTTCTGATGGCTCTAGCTCGCACCCTTTGTAACCGCTGGTGGATGAGCCTGGTGAAATTCAAGGTGCTATGGATGTTGGGGGGGATTCGGATAAGGTGGCAAAGCATTTGGACACTTTGGAAAAAAGATTTTGGGGGTTGACCCACTTCACCGTGAAACTGGGTCACTTTGTTACGAGTACTCTATCAAATGCCATAAAGGAGGAACTAGATGGGAACAATAGCCAGGAAAATAAAGAGTGGGTGGGAGATGAGGCGGTGGACCTCCTGATCAAGAACTGGGACGAAGCCAGTTAGTTTCTCATGTTGCTAGTTGGTTTGTTGTTTCTCTGTTGTTGTTGTGCTGCCTTTGGGCTGTCTCTGGTTTTTCCCCTATTTTTTTAGCTGTTTAAGACTTGTCCTTTTTTGGCCCTTGTGGCTCGTTGTGTAGGGTACATCGCCCTATAAATTTTGTTTAACTTTTCAAAAATGAAACATTATTTTGTATTATTTCACAAGGAGGTTTACATTTTTAAAAGAAACATTTATGTTTCCCTACACTACCTTTTTACCCTTTTTACAAAAGAATTATTTGACAAAATCTCAATGAAATACTTAACAAAAGGGTATAAAAATAATCATATCTAACCTGGTATAATAACTTCCTTCAAAATTCATTTTTCCTTCATTCTTCTTTCTTTCCAAAACCCTCAATCGCCTCACAACAACTTGTTCCCTCTTTCCTTCAAATTTTTCCTTAATAACCCTCTGCATTCAATTTCCCTTTTTCTCTCTAATTGGACCAACATGGTGCATGCCACACAACTTTCTCCACTTAACTGGAGTAAATTTCCCACTTAAATCTCAATTATTTTCCTTCTGCTTTGCTAGGTCTTGATTCAAAAGAGTGACAACAATTCAATAGGAGTTGTGTGGATTTTTAGGTAAGCCACCATTCATGCAAACATTAAGTATTTTAGGATTTTTTAATTTTTTATATTTTATTTTTATTTTAAAATATTCTTACCCAATTAAAACTTAAATTTGCATTCCCTTCATATAGAAAATAATAACCTAACTAGAGAATGAATTCTCTATCATTCCATACTACCCAAATAATGACCAAAGAATAGGGTAATCATGAAAACAACATATTAACAAACATGATCAAACATCTAACCTCACAACTAGAACATAATATTACTTTTGACTGCTAACTATGAATGCCAATAAAGATACATCTAAAAGAATCAATAAAGATGAACAAACTTACATCGGATTGACACCTTTAATTACATATAAAACCTTATGTGTGTGTAAAAAAAACTATTTCTCGAAGGCATCATATGGTCATTTTCCACCTCAATTTGCAACCCTCTCTTTGATTAAACTTTCTCTCCTCAATTAGGAGGGGAAATACACTATCCTGTATCCATCTCATTATTAGATTGTATTTATTTTGTTACTCATATTTATGTCATTTTTACAGTCTAATCTAACTAATAATCAAATGCCCAACATTAATGATTAAGCAAAATAATTTCAAATTTCTTATGTTATTAAAATTAGCATCTAAAGTTAGCATACATTTGAATAAAAGTATATATTGGAATAATCAAAAATAGACTATTCTATTTTAGGAATCCGCATATTTAATTTGCATAACCTAATTTTCTAGAATAAATATCAAAAGATCAACGTGATTTAATTGTTTAAAAATGAGGTATGTCATCTCAAGTCTAACTCTCTAAAAGTTAGTCATTAGCTCATGCACCAAAATTCTCAAGTTAAGTGACTAGGAATATGTATTTTAGAACATCTAAGACATCAATACACAAAAAAATACATATAAAGAACATCTAAATTTTATCACGAATTTAGTCTCAATCTCAAATTAATTGTAGCCACATTAATGGAAGTTGCATCAAAATCATATTTTTGCTTGGCACATGCCTTCCAAATTTACACAAATCTAAAGAGGCTTGATTGGTATATTGAGACAAGTTAAGCCTTGTTTCCATCTTATAGTAGGCCCTACTATAATTTTCAAAACAACCTCTTCTTAGCAATAGGGACATAAGATATAAGGAATTAAAGGACGTCACATCAATTACAAACTATGCCACATTAGTTAGACCAAGTTATGTAGTGAGGCTTTGACCCAAACTACATTGCATGGTGTGGTATAGTTGTTGACTAGATTATACAATGCAGTCTTGTCTTTAGTTGCAAAAAATCTTGGATCAAATCAATAGCATCTATTTTTTTCATATCTAAATTTCAAATTCCAAACTTTTGTTACATCATATTAACCAATCAAAAATAAGGTCAAAATCAACATCATATCAAAATTACATAAATAAATTAATTCTCACATCCCTATTATGACAATGTATGGACATCCATCAAAGCATAAAGGAAATATTATGAGGAAGGATGTGACTTAAAATATTTCCTAGGCATGAGTGGATATGAATGAAAAAATAATTTATGAATTGTTTCATACCTTACAAAAATATATGCTCCATGAAATATATAAGAAATGCCTTATTTGAATGATGGGGGACCCTTGTCAAGTATATTGAGGGGATAAAATTATAAGGAAAGGGTAAAATAAAAATTTATGGTGCATGCATGGGTGTCGTGGAAGAGAATTAAAGGAGTAGCTAGAGAATGCTAGATGAGAAGGATGTCCTCCAAAGCATAAAGTGTTTTAGAAGAAGTTTGGAGGAGGTATTGGAGACAAATAAAGGGTAGATAAACCATATCAATTAGCAATTAACCTTACCTTTCTCATATATCCTTCATCTCTCACACCTCTCTCAATATATTTTATTATTCTCTACTCTTAACATTTAGTCTCTCCTTTCTTTTAGCTCTTATTTTTTTCACTTCCATAGCAACAAGTGAATCTAGTATTGCCTAAGAAATTTCATCAAGGGTGGAGAGTGTGCAACCTATGGAGGCATGGCTGCATGAATTAAGGGATTCACTCCTCTATAGATCAATGATACTTGTGCAAGGGGATATTTGATAACCATTTTTTAAGATTATTTTGGCAAAGCTTGAAAGGAGCGCCAATTTTGAATGTACCACTTTGGAGTGAATTTCATGTTTCTTAGAAAGTCTTGAGGTTTTCAAAGGGAATACCATGCAAAATGAGGAATCAAGGAAAAGAGAGGCAATTTTAGTGCCTATACTAGAAATAGATTCAACATTGCCATCCTAGAGTTGAGTATACTCTTTCACAATTACCTTCCTAAAATAGTATTTACTTTTGAATTATCCACTTATGTAACTAAGGAATAATTAATTTATGTTGATTTATGATTTATGTATGAAATATTGGGCATTCTCACTATCGACTATGAAAGTTGTGCATGATAATACATCAAAATAAAGACATGGCCTTAGTACATTCCAACTTATCATTTATAAGGAAGCACTCACTTGGTAGATAATGTGTATTAGGATGGGGTTTATACAAAATTAATATAAATATGGGTTACAAAATAATGATAAGATTGTATTAATACCTATAAATCCTCTAAGTGGTTTCTAGTTGAGTGATTATATCCATAAACTTACAATCCTGCATTGAATTAAAAGAGAAAATTAACTCTACATGTTTGTATATTACATGTACATATACATGCATAACATCTTAAAGAATTTATGTTAATTAGCTCATGTGTGTTGTGAATGTTTCCACTTTGTATATATATCCCTGCTTGACTAAAATAACTATTACTATGTGTGTATATACATATATGTATATATGTGTGTTTTGTAGATATATATACATATGTATATAGATATATGTGTATATATATACACCTATACATATATGTATCTATATATGTGTACACACATACATGTACATATGTATATGTATATGTATATGTATGTGTATGTGTATGTGTATATGTACATATGTATATGTATGTATGTATGTATGTATGTATGTGTGTGTGTGTATAGATATAGATACGTGTATAGATATATACATATATGAATCATATATACATATGTGTATATATGTATGTATGTATATGCTATCTATATATAATATATATACATATATGTTTTATTTTATAGGAAAGTACTACCAAGGGGGTAGATCCCTTTATATCAATTTTTAAAACTTTATGAAATAGGGTTACGATGGTAGAGAAATATGTTTATGATGTTATAATCTATCTTATTCCTTTTTGAGTTCATCTAAACATCTCAATTGTTGTGGTGTGAGGAGGTCGGGATGATTGACTACTCCAAAACTCAAATGTGTATGATAGCAATCCCTCAATGAATGGCACTAAGCACCTTCACAATGTTTCATTGTTCCTAATGTTTGACCTTTGGAATAAATCTCTAGTATTATTTGTAGCTAACCTCTAGTCGTAGTTTGAAGTGGTTGATTCAACCTTCTAAATTAATTATTTGTTGAGATATTGTATGGCTGCAATTTTAGTGAACACTTTTCTTCCATTCATGTCCACTAAAATTGTGAGAAAGTGTCCAATCAAAACTAAGTCATGAATGTGCCCAACATATAATATATTAGCTCCTACCATTTTCATTATCACTTTCTTCATTGCTAGATTTGGAATTTTGAATAAGTGATGCAGTTGATTTAGACATCCTCTGAAGCACAATCACATTGTAGATCTGTCAAAACCACCTTGTCCATTGGTGTGAGTTACCTCTTTGGTTGGAGCACCCATTAATACACACTCAATATTATCATAAGTGATTAGATCATATATAAGTATCATTCAAAAAAATATTTATGATCCAAAAGAATCCTTTTGAGTGGCCCTTGGGATCATTTCAACATTTATGAAATATTGCAGACCTTGCCAAGTCTTAGATTGATTGGAAATGTAAGTTGTATGGTTCACATTTCATGTCTATGATTCACTAGGAAGTGTGCTTATATGTTTTCCTTTTTGTAGATGTATTTTATTGATTATTCAATCGATTGATTGAGTAGTGAGCCACAAATATCTACCTTCTTTTGTAGTTTCCAATTTTAGATTTTTATTTTAGTGCATTAATGCATACTATAGAATCACCTTTGTTCTTTATGAATTCTAACCCATTTTATAAGCATAGGCTAATACTATCACTCAAGGCCTCCAATTCAACCTTTTTATTTGTTCCAAAGGGAATTTTCTTTGAAGATGCCCAAATGAGGACTCTTAAATCATCCCTAATTGCACATTCTACTCCAAGATCTCAAGATTTCCTCAAGAAGCCCTCACAAAATTTAATTTTAATCTACCATTTGGAGGGGCAATCCACTTGGCCTTTTTGCATTCTTTACATTTATGGAACACTTAATTAGAATTTGAAAATCCACTAGGTAAACCATCATCCCATGTTTATATTTTTGGGATAGAAGCTTCGACTTTGATATTCAAGAATTTGTGGATGTCGACTTCAATTTTGTTGCATACTTATTCCATAGATTGAGAGTTATCATTGAATATTCTATTATTTCATTCCTTCCACAAATCACATATTACCATAGAATGATAAACAATCCATATGCCACCCCATATTATGTTTTTCTTTAGATGGGGTTAACCTTTGAATAGTTCCAATAGATCTCACTATAATGGGCTACTCCCACCAAGTTTTTTGAGGATCCAAGACCAACAAATGGAGGCAAAGGGGTAGTTTAGTAACAAGTGTTCAATTCATTCTTCATCCACAAGACAAAGAGGGCACCACGAAGGGCCTAAGATGTCAATTATTTTCATTCAATCACCAATCAAGATTCTCTTGTGCAATGTAGACCAAGAAAAAGCACCATCCTTGGGAAGGAATTCTCTCACCCAATAGAGATACAAAGGCCAATCAGGGTTAACTATTATGTTCTCTTACAAAATTAAGTCCATCTTTACTGAGTATCTGTCAATCTTGGAACCCATCCAGATCATTTTTTCCTCTTCATTTGATAGATGGATGTGTTTGCAAGCCAAAAAAATCCTTTAGTTTAGCTTTATCCAATAAATTTAGGGGAACATCTTTAAAATTTCACCAACTCCATCCTAGGTCATTATTCTTCTACTCAACTAGTCAACAAATTTATCCCTCCATAGTTCAGTGATTATTTCTTTACATCCTTGAATCTTGGGCATTGAATCCAAAGAAGGCTCACATCCCCAAGAGTCAAACTAGAATTTGGTTGATCAACCATTGTGAATACTCTAGGAAAGGTGATCAGTAAGAAGGTGTCAACAAGACATAATAAATTACCATACTTGTGATCCACAAGGGGGTTCACTATAATGAATATTTGATCAACATTGTCATTGTCAAGGTACTTCTTCTATAAGATTTTGCACCACATCACTAAGGGGTTCTCAAATACTTTCCAAACTAGCTTTGCTCCAAGCACCATATTATACATTTGCAATCAATAGATGCCAGCACCCCAAGCTCTTTTGGCTTACTTGTAGTGTTCCATTTTAATGAGTGGAATTCTTTTTGTTTCATTCAGATCCTAGAGAAAATGCTTCAATGAAAAATTTAAGGCCTGCATCACCCTTTTGGTAAATTGGACATAAGACATGACATATATGGGAATCACAGAGAGAACAATTTTGATTGTTATAATCCCTCTAGTGAGAGTGAGCCAATGCTCTTTCCAAGCCTCAAATTTTAGTTTGCAAGCCTTCATGGTATATTTCCATAGGAATGATATAGAGGCTCCTTTGAACAACGAGATGTCAATGTATTCTCTTGGTAGAGATTCTATCTTGAATCCAATACAATCTACAATTCTATGTTGAACAACATGTTTCACATTGAAAAAATAAATATTGGATTTATCCTAGTTAATTGCTTGGCCCAATATATGAGAATAGGAATACGAGTCATTTTGATGATGGTGACTATCTCCAAATTAGTAGTACCATATAAAATGGTATCATTAGCAAATTTTTAATTGGTGAGGGGGGGCAATCCCCTCACGACCTACACTCCTTTTGATTCCCTCGAGCTAGCTAAGTGTTTAACAGTTCTACCAAAATCCTTGACCGTAATTACAAAGAGGAATAGAAACATCAAATTTCCCTTCCTAAGGCCTTTTGATGCTCAAAAAAAATGTGAGTCCCATTCACCAAGACTAAGTATCTAACTATGGAGATGCATTTTTAAACTCAACTGATCCACTATTTATCAAAGACAAATGCAGTTAGAATGTGCAAGAGGAACAATCAGCTTACCTGATCATAAGCCTTTGTTACATCCAACTTAACAATCATACTTTTTCTATTAGAAGAAAAAATTGAATGTATCAAATCATGTATTCCATCTATTATGTTCTCCCAAGAATGAATCCACTTTTCTCACTTGAGATGATGAAGGGAAGAACATTTTTTAAGTGATTGACCTGAACCTTTAAGATGCTTTTGTAAATGGTGTTGCATAGTGTGATGGGTCGATAGTCACCAAAAGAGAGACAATCTGATTTCTTCAAAATGAGTGCAATATTGGTATTATTTAGTTCTTTGGGATCTTTCTTGGATTTGCACCAATCTACCTCCACCTCCCATACATCATGGCCCACAATGTCTCAAAAACTTTGGTAGAACACCTAAAACCCATCAAGTCTTGATGTGTTATCCAAATGCAATTGGACTATATCAATTTTGACTTCCTCCTTAGACACTAGTGTAGTGAGAATATGGTTGTCATTTTCTATAATTAACCTAGGCATATTGCATAGCTAAGACTTCATATCGCATCTATCATAAGCACCCTCAACCTCCAAGTGTTGAAAATGGGTGATTAGCAGATGTTGTATCTCTTTTGTATCTGAAGAAGAGCAGTCATCCACGCATAGACCCAAGGAAATCCTATTTTTGCTTCTCCTAACCTTTACATAATTATGGAAAAGTTTAAAGTTTGATTTTCCTTTTGATAATCAGACTTCTCTTGATATTGAATTTTAGAAGATTTCCTCCCAGCTATCAAGGATTTCAACATCCATTGCTAGCAGTTCCCTTTCCTTCAAATAATATTTTTGAAACATGCCATGTGCTATGACCTCCTTGTTGAGTGCCTCCATCTCATCTTCAATATTTTATTTTTCTTCAAATATGTTCTTAAAAAATTGGTTTCATTCCTTTAATTTCCTCTTTAACATATTCGAGCTTTTTAATAAAGTGAAACATTTTGGACCCAATCAGATTATCTGGCTTAGCCTACCATTTATGGACTAAGTCATTGAAATATGAACTATGGAGCCACATACTCAAATTTAAAGGAAGATTGTGAAGGTTGTTCCTCAATCAGGGAAAGCGTGACTAAAAAGTGATTCAATTTTGAGATGAGAAGAATGATAAATTATATTAGAGCTAAACCAATTAGTAGAGTGGAGAAATCAATCAAGTTATTATGTGATATTTTTTAATCCTTCTCTTATGTTTGTCCATTTGAATATTCCCACATTTAGGACAATGTAGGACAATATCTAATAGAGAAAAGTCAACAACATTTTTTTGGAAATGGAGCTAATATCAGGAAGGGAGAGATGAACCCTTCCCCCCCCCCCACTTTTAATCAACACAGGATATGATGGTGTTACAGTCACCAACAAGGAGAACTTTCTCATTTGGAAAAGTTTGGACAAAGTTAGAAATATCTTCCCATAAGCGAGATTTCTCATTAGATTTGAAGGGCCATAAACATTTATCCAAATAAAATCAAGATTGGTTAGGAAATTTCTTACACAAACCATGATCCATAATTATGAATAGTGAATGGGATCAATGCTAAATTTGTGCGATTGTAAATGACTTCATAAGTTGCCCTCATTTTCCTATTTTAATTTTTATATTTATCATTCTTGACATTTCCAGGACATTATCCAAACTTTTTTGTTTATCCTAAGTGTTAAAGTATTGGGGATGGTATATATTGTATTTTTAAATGGTTGTGTGCATTATGAATGTATAAAATATGATAGTATTTTATGTTAATTATGGTCATTTATGATGTAGAGATGTTTTTGAGAAAAAATAACCCCTATGCAACAAAGGACCAGCCACCCCTAACAAAGGTTGTCTAGTAACCTGCAACCAAAGGAATGTTCACCTATAGAAAAAGGTATAGTTGCCCATAGCTGAAGGAGGAAATGATCAAATACTAAGGAAATGGTTTATCTATAAATAACTTCTCTTTTTTATTGATTTTCTCACCAACAATAAAGATAACCACAAAGATAAGAATAAATTTATGATAGTAGTAGATCCTGGTTCATAAATATGAATTGTGCCCTATCTTGCATGTTCTTATTTATAATGAAGAGTTGTAATAGGATTATGACATTGTTAATGTTATAATAGATTGTTAAAGTTGTGTTCCTTGATTTGATATAATTTGATATAGCAATCATTTGATTACCAACAGTTACTTTTAAATAATAGTTGCATCAATAAATAGTTACAACATAGTTGAATTGTTCAGTTATTGTCTCAATAGGGATGTCTACTAATAGAAATTATTACATAGTTAAAGTTTATTAGATAGGTCTTGTTTTCAATTATGTTTGTTTCCAATTAAGTTTAATTTTAGTTAAGTCTTTTATACGTAATCACTAGGACAACTTAGAATCCTTAACTGCACATACAGTGTTGGCACCATCCAAGAAATTACGATTCCCTAGTTGACAAAATTAAATGTAACACACTTAAGTCGGTAAGTTGTTTGATAAGGGATCTTTTGGTTCGTTGATTTTAATGAATGCCCCTTCTACATCAATTTATTGGACATAAATAGATTTAGACAATTGTCACATGATTCCAAGCTCACCAGTGGCACCAATTTGGCACCTTAAAAGATACCATCCCAAGCTTTGTAATGATTTACGAATAAGGATGTGTCTTCATTCTATTAGATCTCAAAATCACTTCTTCATTCCTTAGAACCAAATTTCACTCACAAAGCCAAGTTTGTTATCATGCAAGTGAAATCAACTCATGTCAACCTAACTATGGAGGACTCTGAGCTAACTCTATGATAGTGGGTTATATCTCCTATTCTTTGAGCTTGAATTAGACTCAAAAGGGTATTCCCAATGGTATACCTTAACAAGTATTCAAATCACAGGGTGATCCCACAATACTGGTTTACAATTTTTGGCCAAATTGGACATTGAACTGATTTTTTTAACTAAATCTTCATTTTCGGGCACTTATAGCAGCTAAACCATGAGGAATTTGAAGATGATGCAAACTAGTGATTTATGATATTTTTTCTATAGATTCTAAATATATTTTTTTCAAAAAAATTGGAATCAGATTGCACTTCTTTTTCCATCTCTTTCGAAAACTAATTTTTAACAATAAACGCCATTTTTAAAGAGTGACGTTACTGGCTAACACATAACTTTTTTTCTATGAAGGATAAAATTATTTTTTATTTTAATTTAGATTCATAACTATGATATCTAGTGCATGAAATCAGTTTCATAGCATTTCATTGAATACTTTTTTCTTAATTAAGTTTCAAAGTCAAACTAGTTATAATTTAGACATGATTTAATGGCTAAAACATAACTCTTTTTGTATGTATCGAAATTCAATTTTATTTTTTTTGTTGGATCAAGGACATCAATATCTAGTGCATAGATATTTTTCATATTTTTTTTATAATTTGTTATTTTTCCACATGTGAAGAATAGAGAGTTTGATTTTCGGTGAAAAACCTACATTCATAAGAAATAAAAAATAAATATAATAATCAAATTAAATTTATTTAAAATTATACTTTTTGGGAAGCTTATAATAAGGACTACATACTTACAAAAAATAAATTTTAAATGAATTCATTTGATCCCCCAAAAGGTAAATCAAAAGTGGTTTTTTATCAACATTTTGATAGGTGTAAAGGAGACTCCGTTATAGGTATGGTTTAAAACTAGCGAGGTTCTATCCAAGGTGGTTTGATCAAACCCTCTTCAATTGGAATCCTTTAAATGGAACTTTTCAAGGCTTAAATCATTATATTTTCTAAAAATATGTGATTTTAGCAAAAATCAGGATCTCCCAGAAAGTGTAAACCACTATTGTGGGATCACCCCACATCAAATAAACAATAGCGAACTATTGACAACCAAGCCCAACTTGATGTCTTGATCCCAAAAGTTGTCACTAAACCAAGAACAATTGGCTACCTCAAAACCCTATACAGTTGGCATGTAGCAGTATAAAATCATAACCCACACAAAATGAATTCATTTAAGGCTCACTAAAGATACATCCATGGTTATATCACGAGGTCATGAATGTAAAAAAATTAATCCTACTCTTATACTATTGATTTGTGATTTTGATTTTATGGTGTGAGATTGGTGAATGGTTTTAAAATGGCCCCAATCTATTAGGCAACTAAGTCACAACCTATGGTCCCATTGAATGGAAATAAAAATACAAATAATAATAATTGTGGGTCTTATACTTTCATATACCCAAGATTGTGAAATTAGAATGACAGAGCATGTTTATTTATCCAAAACGGAGTTGCATTTATTCATGTGCAATATGAAAAGGATTATTACAAAGTTTGCAATAGTTTTAGAATGTTGTTGCATTCATCTCATCCATAGTTACACTTGTACGAGAAAATATGGCAAAATAAAATCCTTAGTTGCTACTACAAACCTCTAAAAGATACACATACTGCTCTGAAGACACTCTAGCACATAATTCACTAACATTTCTTAAATCTTCTCATTCCCATGAATCTATAATCCAAAGAATGGGAGAGACTTGGAATCAATGGTTGCCATGTAACTTATCTAGCTTCTAAAAACCACTACAAAACTAACCTCCTTAAAAATGACATAAAATTGTGCCTATATCAACAACAAGGCATCAACCCTAATTGTTTCACTAAATTCACATTTCAAAACGCATGACTCGTGTTTTATCTTGTCCAAAATGGATGTTATATTGAAAGATAAGAACTGTACTTAATTTGGGTAGTTGTGTGAGATGACTCTATCATTACAAGTAGGTGGAGAGGTTCAAAGAGACAACATGCGATTGAGCCCTTTTTACATGCTACAAACAAGCACCACAGGCTCTACTCTTTCCTTATGAGCAGTTTTAACCATGCCAAGAACTTATCAACACTTGTTAGGAGAATGGAGGCCCCTAACATTCTATGTTATGATCTTCATTGTTTGCCAAGGTAGAGGTTTCCTCCCTTAGATATCAATAAAAAGTTGTTTAGTGAAGACTAACCTTTTTTTAACTTATTTCATATTGTTTATGCTTGTTAGTTTTCCTTCCTCGCTTTTCTTCCAAACTAATTTATGCTTTAAAGATCTAGTAGGCCAATTATGTAATCCTTTGGATATCCATTGAGCCAAATTCATCTACTTCATCATTTTTTGATTTTGATTAATCATAATCCATATTTTCTCTTTATTTTCCATTAGAGATATGGGTGAAAGGAACAATCTTCAAGGCAAATGGACCAATGGATTTTGGATTATAGTTTGTAATATGTATAGATTTTATTTTATGTTATCATCCCTTATTTTTTCAACCTAATATTTTTCAAAACAAATAGGATCTTTCTTTGGACAATCCATTTCCCAATGCTTTTGACTTTTGCATGAAAGGCAATAAAAAAATTCATATTCGATGTCTATAATTTAACACCATTTATTGGTCAAATTATTAATGAAGATCTCTTTCAGTATTGTATGAATATATTTCTATGTGAATTATGGTATATAGGAAGGAGTTACTATTCATGGTCTCCTCATCGATTTCTAGAGTAACTCCAAAATTGTTTTCAAGCCTTCTCAATCATGTCACAATCCAACATTCATTCAGAAGGTTGTAGAGTCGAATCCAAATTGGTTCAACTAATAGGTAGTACTCCAACAGATTAAAGTTTAGAACCCACTTTTGAAAGTACAAGTGTTCAATTGTCCATGGACATGTTGGAGCTCACTAAGTTGTGAGCATTTTTGCTCTTAAATTTGATATAGAAAAAAACTATTGGAAGGAAGTGTGGCTTTGAACAAGTTGGCCAAGAGTGAGAAATCCAATCTTTAATATGTTTTTTTGTGAAACCTCCCATCATCGAACTTAGCAATAATTTCTCTATCTAGAAGGTTAGTATAATGATTTTTGATGCACAAATATGTAATTTTTTGATTGTGAGTAATCTTAATATATAGGATGATTAGGATTGGCTATCAAATATCTAATCATGGCATGGGTTGTAAATGAGTTAGATACATGATCATGGCGGCTTGATCTCTTGGTTTTTAGATACGTTCAATTTGTACATTCTATCTAATGTTGAGTTGTCTACAGCTGTATTTTAACAACAAATGGAGCTTGGAATGGTTTAAACAATAAAACAAATGCTTTAAGATCTTCTGCCAAATAATATGTCTACGAATACTCCAGACAATGGATGGAGGTAAACAAAATGTGTCACATTGTCACCATAATTCAATCAAGTACAGTACAAAGTTTGTAAGAAAAAAATGTGCAACGAGAGAATTTTAAAACAAAAAAAAACCTAAGATGACTGGTGCTCAACGATTTGTTGACTGAGAATTTGTAAGACATTAAATTTGTAAGCATTGCGTACTAAATGAGAAAATTTTAAACTAAATTTTTTAATGTGCTCAAACTTACTTCCATAAGTTAGCTTAAAATCCAATTCAAAACCTCCTTAACTATATTAATTCAAAATCTCATTTCCCTGCAATTGACAAGGCGTATTAACTTCGCTTATGATAATCTTTGTGCTTGATATCTTCGACATGTGACAGTAAACCCAATTTCTTTGTTTTCTTTCTAATCTCGCCATGAACTTTTGTTGTAGGTTTTTGTTTTTTTAGACAGAGGAATCGATATCTAATGGGACCTGCAAGTGAAATTCTAACACACACTATTATAACCTCCATCTGTATGGAGGGAGTCAATTTGAGAGAATCAAGCCGACCATCATTCATATTTTCCAACAGCTTTGACTGTCTGGTCTACTCCTAAGGGCTGCTCTAGTGTAGATATATATTTGATAATAGAATTTTAATATTTTTGGAGTGGTAGGTTTTAGTAACAAACCAAAAATCTCCAGTATGTTCTTTTGTTTAATTCTTAATGGGTTTTTAGGTTGGAAATTTTTGGTTTGGAGAAGGCAACACAAACATTGTTTTCATTGATTGTTGCTAAACTTTTAGCCAAATACGATCATCCAGTTTCCTTAGGCCTTATCAATAAAATTCGATTCGAAAGGGACGGTCAGATAAAGACGAGTCAATTGACATGGAAGTCATCTTCTGCTAAAACCAATGAATTTAATTCGGAATTCATTACACCTATTCTATGAGTTAGACCTCGTTGAATAAATTCAGCACTTAGTGTCCTTAATGAATTAATTGATAGGCACATAGTGTCCTTAATGGATTGTGATATATATATGTTTGGTTTAATGTAATCATGATCTTGAATGATTTTCTTATGAAATTATATGGTAATTCCTTTATGTTTTTGGGGTGTTAACAATATGGTCCCATGGAGGGGCTTGGACTTCTATTTTTATGGAGCATGAGGTCTCATGGGAAAAAAAATTGTGCTAGAGGATTAATTGGAATCTTATCGAGAAAAATAGCAGCCCCTACCTTTTAGGACTAAAGATTTTGGCTGGTGAAATTGGGGTGGGGCTAGAAATTGTCCCTACAATTTAGGATATTTTTTCCACTTGTCTATCATCTAAAATTTTAAATTCCTATCAGAAAATAAAAATGAAAGAATTTTTATTTATTTATTAATTTTTATCAAAGCACTGCAAGTTCATTTCTTAAAATATTCCTAAAAAAATCTTAGCAGCACCCAATGTAATTTTTTAGGAAGCCCCCCTCCATGGGACCTTACCCTAATAGTGTGATGATATCATGTTGGATTATTATAATTATATCATAAGGATTATACGATTGATAGATAATTGGATTTTACTTTCTAGGAAAAGTAGCGTATTTTTTTGGTTGGAGGCAAAACAAATTAGTATTTTCATGTTAGTGCTAAAAAGGAATATATTTATCTTGGAGTTTCACTTCTAGAAGGTAAGGATTACTCTTTCCATTATATTACTAATTGTTGAACAATCTAATGATGTGTGGTAAGGGGTAAGATATTGCACATCATCTTCATTCATAACATAATGATAATTAGATTATCACTATGTAGGGAGCAACAACACATTTCATACATATGTACTTGATACCAAAAGTACTAAATTTTTGTATAATATACCAAGTCCTATCATTTTTCATACATTTAACACTCAACTTGGATGGTAATTTGAGATGTACACACTCAAAATTATAAGATATGATAAGGACAAGAATAGTAGTACTCAATCTAGTTTATAAACTACTAAATATTTTTTAAAGGTCAAAATTAAGGAGGCGAAATGTTGAGTGCACACACAAGTGTTCCTATTTTTATCATCAAATCTGACATAGTGTCTAGTGTGTGCCCCCTATTTTTTTACATTAGGTATTTTTAAAACTATTTGGTGGGATTATAGCCAAGAGCGAGTACTAAAAGTTGTATTTTTTTAATAGTTTTTATTTATTTCATTTGTGTGATTTTTGGAAGGATGTATTATGAAAATTACATCATTGAGCATGTGCATCAAATAACTTGCACAAAAATAATCAAAAATATATAATAATAAAATTAATGTGTATAGAATGAATTGTACAACAATCATGTATATATTTTTAATTTTGGACAAGCGAGTCAAAAGTTATAAAAAATTCAATAATATATACTAGAGCAATATGAAGACATTCTTAAAAAAAACTCAACTTATTCATAATCTTAAAAAAATATGGCTACAAAGCTAAGAAGTAGCTCTTTATTTTGGTAGTGTTTTTATAAAAAAATTATTACAAAGCATGTAAATTATATGAAGTTCAAGATTGAATTTGAATTACTTTATATTAAAAACAAGAATTTGGGAGTCACAAGAAATGTCAAACCCTTAGGCTTGGAAATCCAAGCCTAAATGGATGGAATCATAAAAAAATTGAATTCAAGGCATTAAAAATATGTACACATTAAAACACATACTTGTCAAGTTTTTCATAACACATGCATTATGCCAAAGATTTCAAGGTTGGCCATTAATTTCTCTTATTTCTATGCACTTATCTTATTTATATTAAAACTTGGTCATCATATGGCTATGTATGAGTTAAGGAAACCTACTAGCTTTACATTTGAGAATGATGTTAAATTAAACAATTATGTTCTTAATATATCATATCCAAGGATTATACAAAAAGGGTTATGCAACACATAATTAAGTTGAGGATAAAGATTGAACATCAAATAGAAGTAGAGGCCAATACTTCCAAAAATTGAGCCAACACGAAATAGGAGCTCACTAAGTTGGTAAAGTCTAATATCATCTACCCAATTAAGCATTCAAATTGGGTATATAACAAGATACCTTTCAAAAATAAGAATACAAAAAAAATAGATATATGTGGACTAAGGACTTAAACAAAGCATCGCTCAAGGATCATTAGTTATTGACATCAATGGATCAAAAATTGCAAATGGTAGCCAGTTATAAAATTTTCTCCATGTGGATGGTTCCTTAGGTTTTAATAAAACTTTGGTCAAAGAGGAAGATAAACACAAGATACATTTACCATAAAATAGGGCACATTTTCCAACTAGAAATTTTCATTTGAGCTATTCAATGCTAACGCACCTTTGTTTAATAGAAGACTACACATTACACTCCTCAACATAATGAGGTGGCAAAAATAATGAACCAAACCTTAATGGAAAGAGATACAAGTATGCTAACTAGTATACAGCTAGATCAATACTTTTGGGTAGAGATTGTAAGTATCACTTGTTATTTTATTAGTCAATCTCCTTGTTTAGCTCTTGTTGATAAAACTCATTATGAAATATGGACATATAAGAAGCATTTAGTTTTTCATATTTAAGGATATTTATTTGTGAGGATTATGTTCACATGCCTTGGGAAAAGTGATTTAAATTAGATCCAAAATCTCAAAAATGTATCTTCATTGGTTACAATGAAAATGTTAAAGGTTATAAGATTCAGAATCCTCTAATCTAGAAAATGTTTTTTTCTATACAAGTGATTTTTAGGGATTTTGGAGCTTATTCAAGAGAAGAAAAACCAAAAGAAAAAGAAAGAACAAAAACAGTGTACTAGAAAACAAAAATACAAAAGCAGGAAGATATACATGTGGATGAACAATTAGATGGATCAAAGAATGTAGAAGAAGAAGAGGGTTTGGATAAAATTTTGGATGATGATTTTTTGGATGAGCATATAGAATAATAGTCTAAGCCCATTAATCCTACCTTGAGGAGATCCACAAGACAATGAAATATATTTGATAGGCATTTCTATTGTATATTTTATTTGTTGAGTATTGGCAATGAACCTAGACCCTTGAATAATCTCTCTCTTTGAAGGATCTAGTGATCCTTAGATGTAGATCATCTAGGAGGATATGACATTGGCAAGTTGTGACACTTGGGATCTTGTTACTTTATCTAAGGAAAGAAATCTTATTTGTTGCAAGTGGGTGTACAAAAATAAATTTAGTGCATATGGTTGGTTAGAGTGCTACAAGGCCATACTAGTGGCCAAGGGATACTCCTAAAAAGAGGGAGTTGATTTTGGTAATTTGTAACCTCCTAATGCTAATTTATCTTTTATTGGATTTATTTTATCTATTTTTATAGCTTGTGATTAAATGAGATTGAGCAAATGGATGTTAAAATTATATTATTTTATGAGGATCTTGAGTTGGAGATTTATACACCACAACCTTTTATTGTGAAAGGGAAGGAACATTTGGTTTGTAAGATGAAATGGTCATTATATGGCCTAAAATATTCGTTAAGGATGTCATGTACCAAAATTTCAATGCATTTACATTGATTTTAGGTTTTTTTAGGAATGAGGAAGATTATTGTGTTTATGTTAATATTATTAATGATCAAATTATAATCATTGTCTTGTATATGGATGATATCTTGTTTATCGGTAACAAAAAGGTGATGATCAAGGAGCTCCAAACTCAATTTTCTAAAACATTTGACAAGAAGAAATTTGGGGTTTTAAAGTATATTCTTAGGATGGAGAACAACAAGGATCGAGTACACAAAAATATTTAGTTGAGTTAGAGTAATTATGTGGATACCATTTTGTGATAATTTAGTATGACTGATTGTAAACTGGTGAGTATTCCATTTCCTATTGGCATTAAGCTTAATTTAGACATGTTCCCTAAATTATATGATGATTTTGATGAGATTTATAACATGTATTATGTTATTGTTGTTGATAATTTGCTGTATTCAATGGTTTACACTTGACTAGATATTGTCCAAGAAGTGGGAGTTTTGAGTAGGTTTATGTCTAACCCTGGCAGAGAACACTATCATTTTGTTAAGATGGTAGTTAGATATTTGAGTGGAACTTAAATTTACTATTTTTTTATCATGTTAGTAATGATGTGGACAATATATTGGACATAAAAGGATTTACTAATGTAGAATGACTAAGTGAATCATATAATCAAAGGTACACTAGTAGCTATGTGTTTTCTCTATTTAGAGGTGCAGTGAGTTGGATGAGTAAAAGGTAGACCATAGTTTTTTTAACCATTTAAGAATAATATATGGTTGTTAAGTGTGCCTATAAGAAGGTAATTTGGTTACATATACTTTGTATATGTATTGGTTTTGTTTGCAATATTGTTAGAATTGAATGTGATAGTCAGAGTGTTATTTGTTTGGCCACGAATCCCATGTACCATGCTCATAATAAGCATGTTGATGTTCAATGTTACTTTTTACAAGAAATGATAAAGAATGATAAGGTATTGTTAGATAAATTGAAACTCTAGATAATTTTGTAGACTTGCTTACAAATCCAATGAATATAAATAAATTTTTTTGGTGCAAGAAGGCCATGGGCCTTGATTCTTGTACTTAATTGTATTTGTATTTCCTATGAATGTATCTGTAATGTATAATTTTAAGTGGGATAATGATAGAATTAAGGTTCTATTTAACTTACAATCCTTGTATGACTAGTGTGCAATTAGAAAGTAATTTTTAATTAATATTCCACATGAATATTGACATTAGTTGTCATATGCATTGATGAAGGAGGTGGAATTGGTAGTGGCAGTGGTAGTTATGAAGCTATCTTTTAGAAAAAATATTAACTTAGGTACGAGGATTGAGTAGTGGAGCATCTTTCATCTTTTTGGTGGGTCTCATATATGTTGGGTGATTATTTTGGATGCTTTCCTTGTGATATGAGTTAATGGATGAGTTACAATTGAAGGATGTCATAGATTTTATTTTTTTTATTCATGGATCAATGGGAGTTACATTTAATATTATCATAATAGCTTCTTATTTTGATGAGAGAATTTTTTCATTTACCATGGTTTGATGGTATATTATTTTGGGAAACCATTTGTGGGTATTCCTCTCCTATTTCTCTATATTTTGGAGGCATGTGATGGTAATTTCAAAAGTTTATTTTATAAGTACACATGTGTTGTCATAGTGTTGTCAAATTGAAGAGAGTTTTACTGTATTAAATGTATCTCTTTGTTGAATATTAATACATAATTATCCTCTTTCGCATGTGTTTTTTTTCTTGAAAGAGTTTCTCCAAGTAAATCCTAGATTCATATGGTTTTTTATTATTAATAATTTTATGTGATCACATGATAATCATATGGTAATCTTTGGATAAATAATTGTATTTTAGATTTATGGGTAAAATCGCAAACCTCTATCATGCTTGTTAAAGGAAATGGCCAGCACAAATAAAAAAATTCAACTTTGATCACATAAAATGGCCTTTATGTTTTGAATTTCAAAATGACGTAAACTAATGAAATGTAGAATTCTTAACGGAGTTTATAATTATAATTTTTTAAAAATTAAAAAATTGGTTTGATATTTTTTTTTATAAGTTTAAGAGCAAAATTTGATTTGCTAAAATTTTTTTTTAAAAAGTGAGGTCGATGGTACATCGCAAAAAAAGGAGCAAACAATTTTCTTTTTCATAATTTTTTCCCCAAATAGGTAACTTCAATATATAATGCATGAAAACAAAATCAATGAGTACTTTTTCAGTAATAGCGTTTTAAAGTGAATCTTCACTAGAACGCCATAGTTTTCATGGGACGTCAACTTTTATCTATTTTTTTATCAATTTTTTTTAAAATACCCTTTTGAACATGATTATTTCCTCTAGTGCACCAAATATTTATCAAAAAAATTAAATATGTTTTCTTTTTTTTATATTTCTAATCAGCCTCATGTTTGATTATAAAAACCTAATTATAGTAAAATTTTAAAAAAACATAATAAAGCAAATTCAAATTATCAAAAAAATCTGGATTTTAAACTCTGAGCTCTACAAAAGGGTATTTTTAGATTTTCATGAAATTACCCCTAGTTGGAAAAATTCAGAGTTGAAGTTGAAGTTTTTTGAATTTTCCCCAAAAGAGGGGTTAAGCTACCACATAGGCAACCACATATATAATTTCAATCAAAATGTTTTTGCATGAAACACTTTCGATCGAAACCCTCACTCAAAAACTTATGTATAAATTTAGTCGCATTTCAAAATTTTAATGGAATTTTTTTATTTTTTACTTTTAGGCAAAAGAGTTTCACCCAAAATTATATGTGCCACGCACAGTCATGTGATTTTAGGTGAATCTATTTCACTTGAAATTATTTAATTGACAAAGTGTGACACGACTTTGTGCTTTTACCCTTAAATGCACTTGTAATAAATTTAATTATAGTATTTTTTCCTTTGTTTCTCAACACCTATAGCCATTCTTGTCAAAAATGATATGCACACTAACATCGTTAATTTTAGAAATAAAAATAAAATTTCTTGCAAACCCTATTGTATGTTAACTCTCCCATCACTTAAAACCAATTTTACCTTTTCCTAACCAATAAATTTATATGAATTATGAATGTCAATAAACACCTCACCACTATCATATTAAAACCACTCCTTGTGGGGATTCATGTGAAATGGTGCACCTAAATCTATTATTCATGAATCATCACTAGCCATATTAGTAGAAATATACAATACATAATTACCATCATCGTTAGAGTTTTTATTAGTAGAGGAACCATTAATTTATTATTCTTACTTCCACATTCCTTCTTCAAATGGACCCATTTCCCATAGCTCCACCATTTTAACTTTCCCTCAATGGAGGTTTCAGGGCTACCCTTATATTTTGACCTATTATTATCCCCCTTTTTCTTACCACTTTTTTCCTTGTGCCTACCTTAAACATACAATGCAACCTTAGAACCCTCATCCTTGGATTTCCTTGTCATTTATTTATTTAGAAAATTAGCAACAAGAGAATCCATCTTAGGCTTTATAATACCACTTATAGTGTCATCACCCTTGACAAATTTTTACTAGGTTTGGCACCCTCTTAAGTGCATGTACCTAATTATGCTTATATAATTTACCCATTTAATTATTATTTTTGAGTTCTTTTTAGACTGCAAGAATTGGGTAACCCCCCTATAAACTGTAGTGTGCCTAGTAAACTTTTTCATGTGACTGATGGCATTGGCATGACATGCCCTCCCATACCATGGGGATGGAGGGGAGACTAGACCTCGTGACCTCTTTCCTGCAACAGGATGCTTTAGCAATCGAGCTAGGCCCTTTGCCCCAAAAAATTGTATGATATTAAGGTTATGAGCCTTTGGTTGTTGGCCCTATAAGCAAAAATCCCCACCACTTCACCAAAGGGTCTCCCCTTAACACCAAGGTCAAACAGTCTCCATTGTTCACGCGGTAGAGAAAGACCCCACGAGTTTTGAACATTGGTTGTTGGCCCTACAAGTAAGAAGCCCCGCCACTTCACCAAAGGGTCACCCTCTATTTCTGGGAAATTGAGATAAATTTGGGAAATTGAATTAATGCCTTCTTTAATAGACTTATGAAAAGCTAAAAATGCCTAGACCAGGGTGGCCATCACCCCTATCCCACCTAATTAGATCCTAAATTTTAAATCTTAATGTTGGCCTCAATCTATTTAAGAATTCAAAACCATTTATCAGCCTATCTTAATGGTTAATGTGAAATATGTTCAAAATCATATAAATATAAGATCTTCCCTCCCTTTGAACATCTAATCCATCTAATAAAATTTTATGACTTTGGCATCCAAAAGGCAACTAATACAATATCAAGAGAAGAATAAGTAGAATATCTACAACACAATTACATTCGATTACAATTTTGCAACACATCAACAAATTCATGAGCATGCATTGTAGGATCTTTCATGTTTAAATGTGTGTTATTATAATGATCTCTAACACTTGCAGGATCTCCAAGCATCCTCCTATTTCCCCTTGTATGGATGAGAAAAGTGACTTCAATCCAACAAGGATATCAAACCTGAGTGGTAAGTTCCAATTGTGCTCTTTATCATTCATATTTATTCACTTGTCTTTGCTCCCATAAGATCACACGATTTATATCATTATCATCATAACCATTTGTGGAGGTGGAAACATAAAAACAGGGTTTGATCAAGGAAATCCCCTATAAAACATAACCCTTCTCCCTTTTTTTCTATCTTACAAATTATAGGTCTGAAGTTGATTGAAGTGGACTTGAGATCTCAATGATCCAAAACAATAGTTCATGTTTTCATGAACTACTTATTAAAAAATTAGGGCAAGCTAATTATTTGAAAACTATCAGACTTTGAATCTATGTTTTCACTATCAAAGACTTGTAGACTTTTCTCCACATGCACTAGCTCTGAAACCTTGAAATTTAGCACTTTTGTACTAGGAAGCCCAACACCCCTATCCTACCAGTTTAACCTCAAATTTTGAATGTCAAGTTCTTCTTTTTCTATAGTCTCCAGATTTATTTCATGTTTATATCTTTATGTTCTACATTTTCTATTTTTTTAAACAATTTATCACTTTAGTCTTAATTCTCCTAGTTCTTGATATATCTTCCAATCAATTATCACATATCATCATCAAACAAAAGGGCCAAAAACCCCAACTAGCCTATTTAGATCTCCCTTGAGGACAATAGTCAAATAGTGTATCTTGGTTACTTTTGTGTCCCTCAATGTTTATGGTGGAATGAGTGATTTAAGTTTTGTACTTGGCTTAGATCCCATTTCACCATCTTACACCACTACTAATTACAATAATTATATTTTCTCATGAAAAAATACATTTATCATCTTATTCAAGCTTAACATCAATAGATTCTAGCTAACTCAAAAATTAAATTAGGGTGATCCCACAATAGTGGTTTACACTTTTTGGGACATCCTGATTTTTGTTGAAATCACATATTTTTAGAAAATATAATGATTTAAGCCTTAAAAATCTCCATTTAAAGGATTCCAATTGAAAAGGGTTTGATCAAACCACATTAGATCAAACCCCCTTGGATAGAACCCGGCTAGTTTTAAACCATACCTATAATGGAGTCTCCTTTACACCTATCAAAATGTTGATTAAAAACCACTTTTGATTTACCTTTTGGGGGATCAAATGAATTCATTTAAAATTTATTTTTTGTATGTATTCCTTATTATAAGCTTCCCAAAAATTATAATTCTAAATATATTTAATTTTATTATTATATTTATTTTTTATTTCTTGTGAATGTAGGTTTTTCATCGAAAATCAAGCTCTTTGTTCTGCACATGTGGAAAAATAGTAGATTTCAAAAAAAAAATGAAAAATATGTTTGTGCAAGGTATTGATGTCCTTGATCCAGTAAAATAATAAAATTGAATTTTGATGTACATACAAAAAAATTTATGTTGTTTACGGTCGGCCTATGTCTAAATTGTAATTGGTTTTGACTAAAAAAAATATATTCAATAAAACACTATGAAACCAAATTAATGTGCTAGATATCATAGTTACAAAGCTAAATTCAAAAACAAACAAAAAATTATCCTTCATAGAAAAAAAAATTATGTTGTTTACGGTGAGCGTCACTCTTTAAAAATGGTGTTTACTGTTAAAAACTAGTTTTCGAAGGAGATGGAAAAAGAAATGCAATCTAATTCAAAAAAAATAAAAATATATATATTTAGAATCTACAAAAAAAAAAATCACAAATCAGTAGTTTGCATCACCTTCAAATTCCTCATAGTTTAGCAGTTATAGGTGCCTAAAAGTGAAGATTTAGTTTTTAAAAAAGTTAGTTTAATGTCTAGTTTGGCCAGAAATTGTAAATGAGTATTGTGGGATCACCCATGAAAGGAATTTAAATTCTCAATTACCTTATCTTCATCCTTCATTTTCAATGAGTAAAGTTTCATGTGAATATACAACTTGTTTTTTTTAAGCAAAAGTGGCAAAGCCACTAAACAGTTTTATTAAATTAAACCAAAATGTTACAAAACCTGGTTTAAAAGAGCATACCGGCAAGAAAGAACCAAGAAGAAAACCTCTGGTTATAGCTCAATTCAAAAAGATCAGAGAGCATAGCATGATAAGGAACACATCAGTTTGTTTACACACTCAACCTCTTTCCCTCATTAGTTTTAAATATACAACTTGTTACAAGACTCTTAGTTTGGTATATTTCATATATTCTCTTCCACAAATTATATGTGGAAGTTTCCTTGAATACATTTAAGAGAATTAAATCAAAGGGATATAACCAAATGGTTACATGAGCTTTCTTATCAATCTTCCTCTAGTCTCCATCCAATACATATGTAGGATTCTTATTCTATATTAAGACTCTCCTTTGATCCCTTTTCAATATCTAGACAAGATATGTTTATCATGCTCAACCACATGTATCTAATTTGTACCAAATCACAAAATGGTCCCACTAAAATCATAAAAAAACCTAACAATATGCCAAGAAAGGCATCCCTCACTCTAATCAAGCTAACGAGGCTTTGATACCAATTCTTAAAAACTAAGTTTATGACACAATAAGAACATTAACATAAGTGATCAAAACCCATCAAATAACCAGTGATAAATCATGTACTAGAATAAAAAGAGTATCTAAATAAGAAAACGTAAACCAAAGATAACACCAATATATATGTGATGGTAAAGAAACTCTAACACCAAAGAGAGCACAAAATTGAATTAATCTTGAAATATAGAGTACATGGATACATTTTATTTTCCCTTTAATCTAGCATTATTTCAATAGCATATCAATACTTCAACTTGTAAGATCCTTACACATTACTAATCATATGCTTGCTTTTATTCACTATGTAGGGTACAAAATTAATTAGTATTAAAAACATGAACTAAGTGATCAACATGGAAAGATACCTTGTGACATGTGTCTAGGAACTTTAAAATCATCCTTCTATAAGGTTCAAGACCCTTCTCATGTACTTGATCATCCAACTTCACTAAAGGATAAAAATAGCCCACCAAAGGATAAAATAATAATTATCCAAGTCCAAAATAGACGACCAATTTCTTAAATATCATTATAAATGCTTCGTTGCACCTCTTAAAATGTAATACATGCTTTGTGCAATGATATAAAGTGTCATAAATCCCCTTCCACTTCATACCAAGTGTCCAATTTTGTCTTACAATGCTTCCTCCAATAATATGCCCCTTACAAATAATATTACCAAACATGCAAAAGAAAATTCCCGTTGACATGTGCCTCCAAATCCTACATGGGCATCATATTCATCATTTTCATGATCTTTGAAGATGAACATTAAATACTATTTGAAAAAATATAATCCTAACATGGATCATCACATTGTTTAAATAGGATTTTTATGGTGAATACTACATCTAATTCTAACAAAAACATTCAAAACACTAACCATCATGTTCTCTTCAAGATGAGGTATCATAAACAAAAGCCAAAAGCAACACTTTTATTCATCAAGAGTCGAGAGATATTTATAAAATGGACCAAGCCCATATTTTTACAATGACAAGTTTAATCCTTATGCAATGGTAACCAAATGGAATCCAAGAGATTTATAAAATAATGAGAGGAGTGAAAAGTAGAAATATTAAATATACATGAGAAACTAAATTGATGACCAAGAAGGAGTGTGCATAGGTGGTTAGGAACTTGGCCACTACTCTTAGAGACATGATAACCTCAATATGATGCATGCACTGTATATAGTGCTATGGTGAGAGGAATCCATGGAATCTAGTATAGAAGATATCTTTATCCCCCATTATGTATATTCAATGGTAGTTTCAATAGTGGTCCATTGGAGTGGTGGAGGCATGTGTTGGACACAGGTAAAAAAAAAATGGATCTTAATAAAATACTATATAAATTGGAAGATCAATTAAACTTAGGTGAGAAAGAGACATTTTGACATTGTTGAAAGGAGAATCACCTTCTTATGTGAATATCTTTGAAAGAAGGCTTTACTAAATTTTACAAAGGAAAGCTTAACAAGATATGAACCATTAAATCATTTTTTATGTCAAGGACCAATACAATAAAAATGATGCTAAACTAGTAGGAACTACAAAAAGACCTAAAGAGGATTAAAATGACAAAAGATATTGGGACCCATAATGGTGTTCGGCCTAGTACCATATAAGAGAGCAATGTTTTGAGATCCAAATTGTCATATGCTACTTGAGGTCCATGCATGACACATCTAAAAGAGCGCTAACATGGAAAATAATTTGAGAACCTTCAAAAAGAGAGGATCCAAAGGAGTTGTGCTATTATGACTATAATATTATAAAGGAATCCACCCACATCATTGGATTTGATGATAAATGCCCCACAAGAAGTCTTAGCTACTAAGTCATCAAAATGACACTAAAGGTTGTGAAAGACAATTTGAGATAATATTTAGGACTCATGCAAATAAAAGGCTCACAACATGAAATCTTCTAGACCATCCAATCTAACTATGAATACTTACTATAAGAGTTTGCAACCAACTTGGCCCAAGCAACCAAATGTCTTGTTAATGAATCCAAGGAACTAAAACCTAAAAAGGTTCACTAATTCCATGTCATTCATAGATCAAATATAAAGTCTTTTAGATTATTGAGAAGATCTCAAACTTGAAGAATGGAATATTATAGATTATTAAGGAGAATCTATAGCTTCCAAAAATACATCATCTAAAGGGAACCAAAGGAATCCATCTATGTACACATGGAAAACTCAAAGAGAGTGTGTGTGAAAAACACATTGTAGTACCTTTTTCCACTCATTTTGATGTTGTTCCTCATATGATATTTTTCTACCATATCACACTTATAAATCTAATTGTGTTTTGTTACACAATGATGTCAAGTACTTTATGAGAATTATACCTCAATATTTCACATTGATTATTTAGCAATCCACAAATCTTTATTTTTTAATCTCATGTTACATGATGACATTTGTGCTTTTGGTGATGACTTTTTATAAGATAAATTTGATGGATTTAGTGATGCTTTATTGATAATAATGAGTACTTATGAGTAAATTTATAATTACGTTGAGGGATAGAAAATTATGTTGGTTTGATTCATCTTACTTGTTCTATAAGTACTTTATAGCTTTGACATGTGATTGTATAGTATATTTTTCTTTCTATAGCATTCTTAAGGAGAGATTGAACCTCTACAAGTATCCCATTATCATATATTTTTCTTGTCTATCCTCTTCATCTCTAGTCCATATAGCTGATATTATCTCTACTCCTATGAGACATAAAGTTGTTAAAAGGGTATATACCTAATCCCTCTCCAATTCAACCTACATTTTGTAAGTAGTTTAATTCACATGATTATCATATAGTGTTACCATTACCAATATATGGTTGGAGTGTAGAAAGTTGTACCTAATTAACCTAATCTTATCTTTCATACTCATTAAAAATCATATAGGGATCAATAGGTTACATATAGTTATGTTATTTCATCCTCTTTGGAACTTAATTTCCTCCTCATTCACCTACTCTAACTAATAAGGCATTGAATGAATTGATAGTATTCACTAATTTTAGAACACACAAGTTAAAATATTATTTCAAGAGCTATTGTGCACATCACCTTTATATTTAAGGAAATAATGTGAAAATATTTAGAGAAGAGACATGTAGTCTTATACTAATCCATAAGAACTAGCTACCTTAATTGCATTAATTGAATTACAACTCAATACAATGGTTTATTTGATAATTTATAACTTCCACATAACTCAATTGTTAATGAGAATTCATCTCTACATATTATAGTGAAGTTTGAATACATAAGCATTAAGTGTGCCTTGGTTGATAATGGTTATAATTTGAAAATATTTAGTGAGAATTATTTGCAACAAGTTTGGATGTGGATATGAAAAAATTAGAGAAAACTAACCTTACTATTAATGCTTTTGATAATCCTAATTGACACTTTATGGGTCTTATTTGGCTTCCTATTATGACTAGTCCACTTAACACTAATTCGCCATTTCATGTGATGCCTAATTGATTAGCTTATAATATATTATTAGGTTGGTTCTAGATCCATGACATGTATAATGACCCCTAACTAAAATATTCATATGAATTGCTCAAACTTGGAACAACGCAATGAAAATTAACCAAAACATTCATACAAAATACTTAGATCTAAATATCCACATAAAATAAATAGATCCACACATAAATTAGTTGGAAGAATATATTACATTCAAATAGTTTGTTCAATGACCATAATATGTATTCCTTAAATTGTCTATTGATAACAAAGATTACAATAATCATTAAATATATGAAGACAAATATTTTGAATACTAAAATTCTCAAACACCAAAATCTACTAAACTTGAAGTGCAAATGCAACCTCTGTGAAATTTCCCTCATAAATTTAAAGGAGTTTTTTCCTTCAAACTCCAAGAAAGCAATAGGGTTTCGCCCACTATTGGGAAAGATGTGATTTACACCTTACATAACATTAATAATATAAAATAAATAAATAATTGTAATGTATATAGAGATGTGGATACCACATGGGATAGGCATTCTTATGGACACGTGTATGGTGTACATAATATCAGAATAAGTATTAAATGTGGAAGTTACATAGGACAAATATTTATCTTGAGAATCAAGTTGGGATAAAATACTTAATGTCGGAATCATGCTTTAGTGAGCCCATGGTTTAAAGGTGCATAGTTTATGTAATAATACTTAATGTTTTTTAGAGTTTATCTTATAGAAGCAAGAACATGATTATTTGTTGAGTTCAATTGGATTGAACATCACTTGTAGGTTTTCTATGTGATTATATGAAGCACATATTGGGATGTGTGATTACATGGTTCTCATTTTCTCATTCCCATGGAGGAGAGCAACTTATTATTCTTTAGAGGCTTTGTGCATGGAAACTTTGCAAGTGTATTGTAATCTTATTCATGAGATAAGACATTGAGTTATGTGTGTATTTTTGGAGGGTGGGTTTAAATTCTTGAAAGGGTTTTTCTAAGGAATTGTTGATATTTAAATATGTACTTTAAACTTTCACCCTCATATAGACCTACATCAATATGGAAAATATTGTAATTGTAGGACATGGTTTGTGAGACAACCTCCATAATTTTAAAGTTCAAAATTTTTTTAGGATATTTAATGAAATTCTAAATTTTGGGGAAGAGAAGAGAATAAAATGAATGAAAATAAATCTAATTTAAAGAGGTTAAAAACTAAATGCAAAATCCTTCTCATATGTAATGACTTAATGTACATAGGATTCAAAATATGAAACAAGATAAAATCACAAATGCAACAATGAAAAGAAACAAAGGCATAATCATTAGTGTATAGAAGGTCAATAGTTCCAAATTTAAATAAGGTTTACATGCGCAAATAAGAAAATGGAATACTAATCTAAATGATCTAAATGAAAGAAGGCACAATGAAGCATTACATCTAAACTTATTTATGAAATATATTTAATAGAAATATGAAAAGTCAAATTGACATAGTCACAATGTTGTTTATTACGCTGAAGGCGTTCCCTATATGAAACGAATGACCTATTTTTAAAATCAACAATTTAAAATTGAGAAAAACAATGCAAGATGATAGAATTAATCCTAATCGTTTGCTTATATTTAAGAATTATTTTCATTATATTTGTTTAGTTCTCTTGTAAATGGGCGTTATTCTTGTCGTTAAATATTGTTGATGATCTCTTTGTCTCTTGTGTAGGCTAGGGATTGAGGTGGTTTGCTTTCAATCAAATGATAGGCACCTCCATCAACTATATGCGGTATAATTATTAACATCGAGAAGGAGCCACTATAAATTTGAACCCAAATCCAATCCATTTTCGTGTATGGCCATTTTGTAGTCACCTTTTTATTCACCTAAAATTCAAGCTTGGGGCATCACAAAATTACCAAAGAGTTAGCTTGTCATTGGTCATCTAAAGTATTTTCATTTATTTAATTAGCACCTTGGGGGTTCACATGAATAAAATGAGTTAAATAATAAAAATATAGTTAAATACTTTTTATTTTAATTATTTATTAACTTAATAAGTTTATTATTAATTATTATTTTTAAATTAATAATTTATTAATATTTGGATTTTGATATATTTTGACTTTGCATTTAGTTTATTCTATTTTACTTTTTAATTTAGATTTAAGTTTAAATTTTATTTTAATTATTTATGTCTTTTTATGTAATTACAAATAATAATTAAATGTTCTTAGAATTAATTTAATTTATAATTAATTATCTTATTAGAATTTTATTTTTTTAGTTTTTTGATAGATTAATAGTTGGGTAGGGCCAGCACCCATTGTATTATATCAGGTATCAACAAAATTACAGTTTTGGAAGTAAAAGTTTGCAACAGAGCAAAATGTTGTAACCAGCCTTCATACTACTAAACCCACCCTACTATGTCGAGCTAGCTATGAACTTCCTACCTACCTGAGGTGCATGACTAAAACCATATACTACCAAAAACATATATGCATAAAATAACTTAGCACAAGGATTCACTTATTTGCCTTCTCTTTGACTTCCTAAGGCCACAAAGTGCAGTGAAGATGGGACTCCTCGCATCTCAACCAGAACCTCTTTTTACCTCCTCCTTACTCATTTCCCTATTTAATTATTGATATATATATTGTAGACATACTATTTCCATTCCTTCTCCTTTTTCTTTGATGATCTCAATGTCATCTGGAGCTTTGATTGAGAGGATTTTTTCTTCTTCACTTCTTTCAAATCTTGATTTGTAGGTGGGGGAGACTCCCCACTATGCTCCTCCCTGCTAGATGAAGTGCCCATACCATCCCCAGGAATCAAAGAACCTGAAAAACTCATAGATTTTGATATGTTATCAATCCCATCTCCCCCAACCTCTACAGCAGTTAATGGCTCAATGGATGTGGAAGAATCATCCATACTAGAGGGAGGCAAAGCTTTCTCTAATTTTATTGGGGGGGTCACCGACATCCTTGTTGTGTCTTCCCCAAGTGTAGCCCGTGAGGATATGAAGATAGCCTTCGGTGAGGGGGAGCAAACAACATTTTTTGTAGCCTTGGGAGGAGATTGAGGAGCAATTGTGCCAATTAGAGAAGCCATAGAAATTTTGTAATGGTGGGGCTCAACCCCCATCCACTAGGTTGGCTTCTCCCGTGAAGCCAGCGCACCCTTCACAAAAGAGACCTTTTTGCATTGTGCAGTAAGGTGTTTTGTTGAAAAAAAATTCCTGCACCAGAAAGGTATTTTTTCATAGTCTACCTGCTGCCTCCGGGTTTTGCTACCCACCTTCACATCAATTTTAGTAGGTAGACCAATAAAGAGGTCCATTTCAACACATATTCAGGTACATGTTGAGTTTGCATAATTTATAGATTCTTCTTGTAATGCCCCGCCACGCAACCCTAGTGGAAATTTCAATTCACTACAAAAGCGTACTAAATTTTTTTTTTATTAAAGTGAATTAAACTTACATGTTCACCTATAATTGACAACATCTCCTAAGGCTATGCAATCGAGATTACCAATATCCCAACTAACATACATCATTATATTTCTTGCATTAAACAACACAAGTAATACACATTCATTCAACATAAATAAATACCAAGATAAGAAGACACATCCATAACATATATCCATTACAAGAATATCAGATTACAACACTCATTCCTAGAATGAGTCATAAATACATAAGAGTTACAATTACATATATCCACCTCATAAGTACAAGAGGGGTAAAATCAACTTATACAATTTGAATTACAACAGTGCCAGAAAAGAATGACAAGATCCGCGAGTTGTCCAACTAGATGTCTCGCCTCCACGAACTGAAGATCAATGGGGACCCAACGGTTTTAGTGCATGTTCCACCCAACCAAGTGGTACCCAAAGTCCCACCCCCCATGCTAGGAGATGGTAACAACGCAACATGGACAAAGAATCTACTACCACTAACCAAAGGCAGAGTCATATTGACACAACCAAACATAAGCAATAAACAAGTACAACTCAATTACAACATAAGTACAACACTAACATCATTGACATAGATCACATTGCTTCCAAACATAAAATAGATCAAGTATGTTCAAAGAACCATACACATATAACAATAAACAACAGGTGTCCTAGATAGAGTGTCATCGCATAGTAGTAATGAGATCTCCTCTGGGCATTATTCATAGGCTCTAGTAATCTTGGTGACCTCAACCGAATCCTAGCCCTCATACTCACTCATGCGACATCCTATATCTCTCATACTGACAAGATAGATGATTGTCATTTCAGGCCTACCCACTCATCCCAAGTCTAAACGAGCCCTTGTGTCTATGAGTGAGGAATAATTATCTTGATTAGTGAGAAGTTAGTCCTAATCTTCTAAGTACATTACTTTAATTATCACTTGTTTAAATAACTTCTGAAGGTTACCTGGTTTACCTCTTTGGGCTCCAACGCCTAACAAAATCCACCCTTCTAATGGACAACACACAAGCATCTAATCACCAAGGGAATCACAAGTGCATAGTACCTAGGCATCAAAACCACTCCAACACAAGGAGAAAACAAATAATACAATACACTCCAAACATCTTGGAGGCAACAAGCACACGTAGTCCACTCCTTTCACATGAGGTACAAAACATCCCCGTTCGTGGAAATCGGGTAAAACTGAAAAGACGCCATGCACTACCCAAGGGAAAAAAAATTGGTTGACATAACGATTCAACAACCTTCATCCTCTCAATTCTTCTGGAAAACTTACAATTTTGGACTAATACTAAATCCCGAAACCCACAATGCAACATGATGACATAGCTACAACAAGAATTCAAGTCATAATTCAAATCTAATATTTGGATTTCTTAAATCCATAATCATTCAATAGATAACGTTTGACAAAATCAAAAGGCGCGATGACTGGGTTAACTCAAATAATCCTTCTTCCCCAATCACGAACATAAGGAAAAGTAATAACAACAAGCAATGGCAAGGAAATATGCTATTTTCGGATATCTTAAATCCATTTCCCTAACTTAATTATTTTCAGTAAGAAGCCAATCACCTCGATCAGGTAACAACAAACTAAAATATTTACCTTTACTTTTTCAAAGAAAGGATAAATTCAATTTTAACAAAACAAGATATTCAATTGCATTTAAACCATATTATATTTATGCAAGAAAGTTTCTTTCAATCTCTCCAACTAACTTATCTAATTTCTACAATTTGTTTAAAATTTCATATTTTGAGTTCAAAACTATTTAAAGTAACAAATTGCTAACATTTATTATATAATCATAAAATATAAATACACAATTATGTTTTAATAAATAATTATGTATTCATACTTTTGATATATATACTCATAAAAAGAATATATATCTATAATTAAACAGAAATCACATACAAAAATAATATATAAGAAAACATATATATATTACATATATGAATATGTATGTGTGTATATATATATATATATATTTTAACTTTACACATTATATTTACACGCATGCCAATACAAGGAATAATTTCGTTTATTATAAACAAAATCTTGAATCAAAATAAACAATAAATAAAAAGAAATGAAATTACTTCAAAGGCCACTGGACTGTACCCCTGTACAACCGGCCAGAATTTCATTAAATACCAGAATTTAAATCAAAGTTTGACAGTGGTGCGTCGGCAATACCATGTACCGGCCGGTCGCCTCCATAGTTAGGGCATGGGGGCAACGCTTCCCATGGGACAGCGCGTCCCCCCAAAAGGTGGGTGCGCTGGCCCATGAGCAGCACTCCTCCCACCAATGAATATGTGTAGTGGGCGGTGGGGTCATGTCCACCGTCCACTAAAACAATAACTCTCTTTTCTCATTTGTTTATAAATAAAAATTCTTCACTGTGTAAAATGCGAAAATTCGCACACATAATGGAATTCGCGTACGGCGAATGGAACAAGAAAAATAAATTTAATCAATAACAATATAATAAACATATATATATATATATTTATTTATTTATTTATATGCTATGTGTATATATATATATATACCAGATTATAATATATATAATATATAAATATATATATATATATATATATATTTACACAAAATTTCTTACTAGTAAAATTGAGAGAATAATTAAAAATAACCAGTTACAAGAAATTGAATAAAATTTTCCAAAATTCCTTCATATATTCGAGAGGTTTAAATTTAATTTCTTTTAAACCATTCCTTCAATTTTCGAACAATTTAAAAATAGGAAAATTACATGGATCTTGATTTTTTTAAAGAAGGTTTTCTACATAGGGTTTGTTTTGGAAAATAGATCTGAATGTTTTCAAACAGGAAAAATTCTTCATGCAACAACCTAAAAGTTTGAAGCATAATCAAATGATTAATTTAAACAATGAATCCACAATTTCCCCGTTTACTGAATAAAATCCTATAGTGAATTTAAACATTTATCCCCAATTTTAGATTAATTTAAAACTAGATTCAATTAACAAATCCTAATTCACAATAAATTTCTACAACATATTTCTTAAACAATTAAATTGAATTGAACAAAACAAGAACCAGAAACACACAAAGCAAAACCTGGAATTCGAAGCTACAGTAAAAGATGAATTTCTGATGCAAGCTTCCTCCAAAGATTTCCTGAATTTTCCTCAAACGTGCAACGAATCCAATCCAAAAAAACTTCAACAATTGCAAACTGACTTTCCTCCAAATCAATCCAAAACCAAAAACTGCTTCAAAACCCTTCTTTGTGCAAATTATTCCAAAAATCCTTCACTGCTATGAAAAAGAATTCTCCACCCAAAAACTTCTCTCCCCCTCAAATTGAAAACATGCCTTCTACATAAATCAAAATTATCTAATACAACCCTAATTCACATTGCATGCATGCATAGTTGAGAATTAGATATTTATTTCATTTCCCATTTTCGAAAACCCAAATTGAATTTAAAATACAATTTCAATTTCCTTTCAATTTCTAAATGTAATTTGCAAATATCCTTAAATTTCTTTTGATTTGATTTAATTTAATTTAATCCAATAAACTTAATTAATTAATTTTAATTATTTAATAACTAAATTCAACCATTTTGAGATTAAAATTTAATTAATTAAATAAATTAAAATTTAACTAAATTAAATAAATTAAAATTTAACTAAATTAAATTTCATTATCAACTTTAACTATAACATCAAAGCATAATTTTAATTTAATATAAAATAATCATCACTTTAACCCAATGCAATTATTCTAAAAATTCATTTAATAAACCAGCACCATTCAAAATCAAATAACATTAAATAAGGTAAAACATGACTCAATAAACAAGACTGGTGACACACTAAGGCTAGGGCATAGACTTAACACATGTTACCTAGCTACTATCTCCCTTCAACTTAACCATTGGATCGACACGTTCAAACCTGTGAAACTAGGTGGAGTCGATGTCATGTACCTGCAACCCGAAACCAAGTAAACAACATAATATAGTATATCCAGCATATAATACACAGTATGAAGAAGAAATCACGGATTTGCAGGGCGCTCACAAGCGAGTGATGCGAAACTGTCCTCTTCACCAATCCACTCATCAAAAACTGACATTACATCATAATCAATAATCTCGTAATAACATCTCATGCTAAATCTACAACAACATTAATCCATAATGCATATGAAATAATAATCAAATAAACCACATCACATCACATAATAGTAGCAATCAAAACACCACATCACATCACATCACTCAATAGTAGCAATCAAAACATCATAACAAAATGTATCTAGTATCAAAGTAGTTGCATCCAAACATAGCATAAAGCAAACCGAACAAGAAGAAAAACTGAGGGGTATTACACTTCTGAGGCACCATGATATTTCCCTAGACCATTTCCAATGGCTCTCAAAACATCAAGTTCCCAAAATTGAATGGGCGGGTATGGTAGACACACCCACAGAAAGGCTAAGGAGAAATATTTTGATTGAGGATTGAAGGAAGGAAACCATGGCTTTAAGCATAAAAAATCTCCATTAAAGAACCAAGGCCCCTGCTCCAACACCTTCTTTCTATCATCGAAGGAGTCAAATTCCAAAATAAAAAAACCCCTAGCGCACGGGTAAATGCTCACTTCTTCCTCTAAGCCCTCCTTCCAGAACTCAAAAATCCACTTATGAAGATCGCACAATTTTGGCCACATTCTAATGAACCTGCATACCAGTGCATGCTCCATAAGAAAGTCTTCCCTATCCTGAATGTCACCAATTAAGCAGATCTCTGGAATTGCATCAGAGCGATGAAATGGCAAGGCTCTGCCAACATTGGTGATAGCACTGAGAGAAGGTTGGAGGGAAGGGTTTGACTTTGTGACTGATAACACCTTGTTAATTACTTTTTTTGCATTGAGAGAGTTTGATGGGGATAATTTGGGGGGGTTTCTGCCCTTACGACCATCCTAACCCAAATCTGAAACCCCACAATCACCACTCATCCATAGCTCGGGCCTACGTTACAGCTCTGTGTTCACCAACGGAGGGACAAAGTGTGGCACACGAGCTTTCTGAATACCATTGCGAGGATACAGACAAAACTCCATTGCACGATTGGTATGAGGATTGGTGTTGTAGATTTGGGTTTCCCGCACGCCCCTTCTACAAAGCAGGAACCCCAAATTTGCCCTTTAGGGCATCCCTAAAGTTCAATCTCGAACCTTTGTGTCAAGGAACACTTGCCCATTCGTCTATGTGAGCGCAGGTTGAACTATGTGCGCCATGAAGATTGTCGATGGAGGGAGAGGGAGGTTTCGAGAGTGCGAGAGCGGTGCGACTCATAGCGCCCGAAAATTTGCAAAGATTCATATTATTAGAATTTAATTATTATTAAATAATTATTTTTTATTTTTTATTTTAATTTATATAATAAAATAATTTTCAAACTTAAAATCTAAATTAAAATTTATAGAGCAAGAGAGTAAGATAGAGAGAGAGAGAAACCAAGTTTTGATTAGTTTTTTTGTGCCAATAATCTAAGGATAGCAGGTGTCCCTAGGGAGTTATGCTCGAGGTAGCATGTCATTTGATCAAGGATATGATAACTCAATTTTAAGACCTCTTGAGCATACGCATTATACAGTTGAGGAAAATAAAGAGAGAGAAGAAAGAGGAAGACAAAAGGGATTATACCCTTTATCTCCCTCTCTACCTCTCTCTCTATATGAATTTGTGTCCCTCCATGTCTCCCTCATCATTTGTCTTTCCTTCTTTCTATCTTTATTTCTCCCTCTTCCTCTTCCTCTCTCCTTTCATCTCTATCTCCATCTCCATATCAAGCTCTATCTTCCTCTCTATCTCTCTCCCTATATCTATCTCCTTACCTCTCCTTGCATATCTCTCTCTCCTCCCTCTATCTTTCTCACTATATCTATCTCTCTATCTCTCCCTCTTTTTATCCTTATCTCTCCCTCCCTCTCCCTCTCTCCCTATCGCCCCCTCTTTCTATATCTCTCTACTTCTTTATTTCTCTCTCTCTCCCTATCTATCTATCTATCATATATCTCTCACTCACACACAATCCCTATTTCTCCCTCCTTATATCTATCTCTACAAATCTCTCACTCATTCACACACACACACACCTTGTTTCTCCTTCCCTATCTCTATCTTTATCTCTTTATCTCTCCCTCGGGTCTCTCTACCTCTCTTTATATATCACTTCCTATGTCTTTATCTTGTTATCTCTCCATCTCCCCCCTTTCTCTCTTATTAACTCCATATCTCCTACTATATATATATATATATCCCTCTCACTCCTCTCTGTATCTCTTTCCATATCCCTCGCTATCTCTTATATCACCCTCTATCTATCTATATATCTCCTTCTCCCTCTCCCTCTCTATATATTGAGCTATATATCCCTCTCCCCCCTCTTCTTCTTTCTCTCCCTCTCTACCTATCTCCCTCCCTCTCTCCCCCTCTTCTCTCTTTCTCTCTCCCTCTACCTATCTCTTTCCCTCTTTCCCTTTCCTTCTCCATCTCTATATCTACCTTCCTCTCTATCTCTATATCATTAACCCTCTCTCTCTCACTATCTCTCTCTCTTCCTCCCTCTATCTCTCCCTATTGCAAACATAACATGAGTTTGTTCCTAATGAAACCTGATTATGTTCTTGATTTAGAGGTTTTATTTTGTTCGTGTTTGGATCCCTATAAGTGGATGCATAGTTGATTTGAAGCTATCACTTATCCATTGAGACCTTTTTTGCACAAAAAAATCATTTTATAAATATCCTACCAATTGATAAAATATATACAAAAAATAGACCAAAACTTTTTCTAATTGGCATTCAGTACCTCTTTGAATAACCATTGCACACCAAGGTGTGATTGCTAGTTAATGAATAATTATTACAAAGTATTTTTCATGAAAGGCCCAAGCTTTTCCAACAAATATCCAATCTAAATCTAAATGGCTAATCTAATCCTAATATTTAATCTCTAAATTCTCTTGTTCAAATGAACAAGTTATAATATATAGAAGAATAAAAGAAGATTTTTCTTTCTTTCCCTTATTCTTTGCCTTACTTTTCTTTCTATATTCGACAACATTCACAAACCTTTTGTTGTATTATCCTCTTTTTCCAATAGATGAAACTTTTATTTCTAAAATTAATTAAATGATATAAAATCATTTTGATTCAAAAATCCTAGAGGCCCACTTTACATTTCCTATCACCCCTTTTCTCTTTCAAACATTAAAATAAAATCAGAACCATTTAAATCTAGTGTGGTTGGAAAAGAAATCCATATAAATTAAAGACATTTTGTGACTACACATTCCACATAAGCAAGAAATAGACCAATGACGCACTTCTAAATACAAGGCAAACTTAAAATAAATACAAGGCAAACTTAAAAGAATCAAAGAGATGTGCCATTGGTTTGTAGAGGGCTTATTTGGACTTCATGCTTTTGATTTGTGCTAGTTAGACTTTCATGATTCATACAAAAACATCATTGGTTGTGTGCCATATTCTATGGTTGCATACCATATTTTGGAGCTACATTATTTTATTGCATTTGGTATTGTTTTTTGTGTAGGCTACCACTTATTCCACTTTAGATATGTTTGAAGATCAAAGAGTTTGAAATTGTGCACCATGATTTTTTGTTAGCACAATGTCTTGGAAACCTCACACTATTATTGATGGTTGCAAACAATAATCAAGTTATCTTTGCATGTCATTTCTCATAGATTCACCTCCCTTTACAGCTTGTGCCTAACTTGGAGTTTTATGGTTGTGAATTCTTTGTAGTTACTTTTGAATCACGTATATTTTCATAACCATATGATGAATCTTGGCTCTTGGCTAGATTATGAAGAAACCATATCCAGCTCTCGTGATAATTGAACTAAAAGCGCATTTTTGGTTATCTTATGGGTATGCTTTGTTTTTTTTTCAAAAAAAAATTCTTGGATTATGTAGGATTGGTACATTTTGCATGCAATTTCTTCTATTTGGTATGAAAACTTAGGTTTCAAGTTATAGGTGGAGAAGTATTCTTGGTATTTTTAATGTTTTTTTTAGTAGAACTTGTGCATAGTTGAATTCATGCTCATACACAATAAATTGAGTGAAGGAATTCAAGGTTTTGAATGTGTTTGTATATGTAGGGTGTTTCATATTTGAGTTTTTTATTAATTTGATAAATAAATTTTGTGGGTTTTCATTTTTTGAAGGTTTTAGAGGATAAGTCTTATAGATGGTCTCTTAAGAAAAACAAACCGTACTATTGGATACAAAAGGTCCAAAAATATATGGATCAATATAAAATTTGATAGGTTTGATATTTGAAAAAAAAATAGTTATTTTTAGCGGTTTGACCAAGATCAAGGCCATACAAATTTGTGTAGTCTACATGGTTAAACATTGTGTCAACCACTAGCAAATATGTGGTACAGTTAGCATAGAATATTCACCTACATTAATATGTGTCACTTGGGCATAAGATACATTACATCTAGTAGAAAAACTTTAATTTTCTATTGATCAAAAGGTATGGTGTGTACATCAACTAATGTCATCCTGAGTGTACAGTACAACCAACTTGTGATTTATTTTTAAGTATGGGTAGTGAAAAAAAATTGTGTGTTAGGTCAAAACCCTTGGTCTTATTAGGGACCACTCACTAGAATTTAGCAATTGGTCACAAGGGAGCCCTTGACAAACCCAACCCATTGGGAGCTTAGTCCACTATGCCCAAAAACCACTAGGTTGCACAAACACTTACCTATACCCCCACCACCTAGAGTGCTACCTCAACTATGCTAAGATTAAAGTTGTTAGCACATAAGGAAGACGGTTTTCTTCAATGAGGATAGTTCTCCTACTCATGGTATATATTTTTTGAGTTCTTATATACACGAATCTTTGGCATCACATATTCAATTATATGGATACATAGTCAATGTTGATGGATCGATTACTATATTGTAGGTGGTGGTTTATAGTCTTGGTTACATGGAGATTTGGTGTCATGGAGGTTCTTGTATATGTGGAGCTTTGGCATGGAATATTAATTTATGTGAATACATGATCAATGGTGATTGATTGGTTCCTATATTGTAGGTGGTGGTTTATATTCTTGGTTTGGAGATCGTGGTTCTATTTTATCCTTTGGAAGCTACTAGTTTTGCAATTGAGCATTTTGATTATGCAAGGGCCATGTGTAATGAAAAATGTGTAATAGAATAATATAATATGAAATATTCTATAAATGCTTGATAATAATATGTCATTTTGAGGGAGATACCTCCAATACTATTCAATAACAAATAATACTCAATATGATCATAATGACTAGCCACTAACTCCTATATATACCTAATTATGCTGTAACTAACACCCAAGATAACATAGATACTTAATTATAACCCCTAGGATGACCTAACTACCTATATGTGATTATAATAATGATTATATAACTTAATTAAGAGGTAGGGTAGCCCATAAGTCAATTGCTCATTACCCCAATACACACTATAGAATCAAGGATGTAGCATGCCCTCATTTGCAAAAGCATTGTCCTTAATTGTAACGACTACCCAGAGGAAACATGGATTTAGTACCAAAAACAATGAAATGCGTGAGCTAATGCAGATCTAACCTAAAGGAGTCAAGTAGTTGACCATTTAGTTTTGGTTAACAGAACGATTCTACAACTATTACCATCATCATGAGTCCATTAATAAAACCTTGGCATAAGTATAAAACTCGAATCATTGAATTACAGTTGTTTGTATGCACATCTTGAAATCAAATTGATAATATATGCAACCAGTCTGGTTATAATTGCCATGCTCTTTCATAACTATTCAGGATATCAAATACCATTGCACAATTTTACAATAAAAATGTGTAAGGAAATACTCTAATGATAGTGTCCAACATAATAAAAATTAATGTAACAACAAGTACCCAACATGCAACAAATATCATTTTTTTGATGCACTTACAAATGAATATTATTACATAGTTTCATTATCACAATGACTAAACAAACTTTCATGGTTGCATCCATAAGAAAGAAAATTATGTTCATAATAAGGTAACACATACCGTTGGATTTTCTTACGATCATTCTATCATAGCAACTACCACATTCATAGAATGAGAGCAAGATATCAAAAGTTTCTAAATTGAGATAAGAATTGCTTCATCTTAACCATGATGCCAAATGTAACAACATGTACCCAACTTGCAACAAGAACCAACAGACTAAGTTACATACAAATGATGGCATTACACAATTTCATCATCATAATGAGTAAAGAAATACTCCAACAAAATCAAATTGCATAACAAGGCAAAACTTTCTAATAAATTTGCATATGAACATTCTTTCATAGCAATTTTAAACATTCATAGTGTTAGGGCACGGTAAAATTTACAAACTGAGATATGAATCATACATTTCATAACGAGTAATATATTGGGATTAGAATCCAAATTTAAGTAAGAATCATATACTTTTTAACCATTAACAAATTGAAGATAGATTATAAATTGAAATAAAGCAATTAAGACAAACCTCCTCTGTCCTTTCTCCTTCATTTGAAGTGGAAGAGGGTAAAGGGAGAGAGAGCATCATTGGCGCAATTTTCGCCCTACCACAAAGCCATAGACTTCCCCATGCTACCCCACAAAGGGAGCCCGACCCATCATGAAGAGTCTAGCTATCTATGGCCAACATGTGTGGAATCTATGCAACTATGGAATAACTAAACACATGCCAACTATTAATGCCCCATGCAAAACATCTAGGCATATGTCCCTTACCCATAAAGTGTCTCTATTTAATTCAAGATTCATTACTTATCCGAATTAAAAGCTTTGGCCAAGCATTTGTTTATTATTTGAACCTGGAGTCTATCTCGGTAGTCCCTTAGCACCTTTACACATGTTGTTATGGTTTAAGGACTTTCAGTATCATTTTAACGACTTCAATTATAAACCTCATTAACATAATTCCATTAAGTTTTGCTTTCTAAACTACAATAGGTTTATCTTAACTCATCATTTAGTTACTAGGAATTTGTTCAAATTTAGATTTTGACTGACCCATCTAGCATGAGAAGACTAGTAATACAGGTTATTGAATGCATGAGTTCCACTAACTCATCAAGGTGCTAAGATGAACTACATGCTATAACACTGTAGTGTTCACAAGCACTTCAAAAGTGAGGCTAAAACAAAATAGAATCATCATCCAGTAGAACCCTTAGGCTGGTAATTGCCAGTGTACAATGCAAAATTGTAATCTCATTTTGAACTACAGAATTTAGTGATATAACAAGGGTAGTAAGCTGCAAACAAGTTTGATTTTATCCATAGCATAAACTCATTGAACTTGTGCTTAATAAAACAACATAAAATCATTGAACATGTGAATAGACAACAAGAAGCTGATTCTTATATGTGAATAAACAGCATGAGATTGATGAAACACTTTCCCATGGATGTTGTATAACTACAATAGTCATGTGAAGGTACCTTCACCATTATTTGTAATCCAATAAAACCTCAGGTGACCAGCAGTTTATGCCAAAACAACAACTTTATTTAAACAGATATTAGTTTCCCACTTAAATGCATCTAGTAATGGTCGATCCTAGTTTTGGGTTCAAACTAGTTTTGCCTAATAAGAAGAAAGTCACATTCCTTGCTCCCTTAAGCAATATCAACATTATTATTTATTCACACCTACATTTCTATGCAATTATAAATTGTTCCCATAAATTAAAAGTAATTACCAACTAGCAAGACTTAGACCATTAGGTGTATGCAATTTGAAAACCATTGTCATTCATTATATAGGAAATTGCATAGAAATGGGAAGAATAGTGCTCAGTATGTAGATATCAAACAAAATCTCCACATTTATTAATTCTTGTACATGTTGACCTTGCTTCCACAAGAGCCAATCCTTAGGCAAGAGGATTTAATAGTATTTCATACCTATGAAATTAAAATAGCAGAGATCTTCACTTCTACTATGTGCAACCCCTACTCTTCCTTTTGCTCCCTTCTTGTTTCTAAACTCCATGCTTAAGGGTCATCTTCTTCCTTCCTTTATTACCTCCCTTCACCCTTCCTTGCTATGTGGGGAAAAGGGGCACTTATCAATGTGCTAGATGTTAACCTTATTTTGTAAACCTTTCTCCTACAACTAACAACTGTTATTTTTGTAATGCCCCACCACGCAACCCTAGAGGAAGTTTCAATTCATAATAAAAACATACTAATTTGTTTTTATTAAAGTGAATTAAACATACATGTTCATCTACAATTGATAACATCCCCTAAGGCTACGTAACCAAGATTACTTAAACCCAAACATACATTAACATAAGCCATAACATTTAATTACCTTATGATATAAGCATTAAACAACATTAAGATACAACATATCTTAAAGATAAAAACATCCAAGATATAAATTCATTAACTTAAAACAAAAGGTTACATCTCTCATTCCCAGAATGAGGCAATAGTACAAATGTGTTACAATTACATAATTCCACCTCGTAAACATAAGAGGGGTAAAATAACTTATAACAAGTTGAAATAATACAATGCTAGAATTATACAGCCGGCTACCCAATGCACCAGGCCTGTTGTACTATGTACAATCCGGCGGACTTTGTGGTTTGCTTATTTTATTTTATTTTTTAAAAATATATTCAGAATTAAATTTCGTTTGTTTTATTTCCGTTTTCGGAAATCGGGAAAATTCGTGTGGTTTCGTAAATTCTTAATTGGAATAATATTTAAATATATATATATTACGTATATATAATGTGTATATGTTTATATATATATTATTTTAATATGAGTTTCTGTGATTTGAATAAATAGCAATATTTATAGATATATATACCATGAGTATATATATATAATTATATATTAAAATATAATTGTGTATGTATATCTTATAAATATATATTAAATATATATGTTGTTAATTTAAATAGTTTTTATTTCAAAAATTATTATATCTTATGTTGATTGGAAAATGTAAGGAAATGAAATTACAAGGAAATATGTTGTTTTAAAAGTATTTGAAAATGATGTTACTTTAGAGGCAATTTAATTGTGGTAATTAAATATTTTGTTAAGGCAATTGGTTTATTTACTGTGAAATGTATTAAAAAGGGAAATGGATTTAATATATCCAAAAATAGATTGTTTCCTTGTCATTGCTTGTTGTAATTATTTCCCTTATGTTCATGATTGGGTAAAAAGGGTTATTTGAGTTTTTAATTTGTAAGTCTTCCAGAGGTTGAGGGTTGTATATTTGTTGGTCAACCATTTGTATTTTCCTTGGGTAGTGCGTTATGTGATTGGTTTCCTCCAAGTGTGTGGAGTGAGTTTCATCATCCATTGCCTCCTAGAGTTGGAGCGGTTGCATTGTCTAGTTTGTATGCACTTGAGTTACCCTTGGAGTTTAGTTTTGTATAGTATGTTGTCAATTAGAAGAGTGGATTATGTTAGGCACCAAAGCCCAAAGAGGTAAATAGGTAACCTTTAGAGATGATTTAATCAAGTGAACTAAATTAATGTACTTAGATGATTAGGAAGTATTACACACTAATCAAGATAATTTAGCCTCACTCATAGACACAAGGGCTCGTTTAGACTTGGGATGAGTGGGAAGGCTTGGAATGGCAAGTTCAACTATCTTGTCCTTATGAGAGGTAGTCAATTCTGCATGAGTAAGCATGAGGATCGGGATTCGGTTGAGGTCACTAGGATTATCGGAGCCTATGAAGAATGCCCAGAGGAGATCTCATGACAAATTGTGTGATGACACTCTGTCTAGGACAACATTGGTATTTGTTATGTGTGTATGGTTTTCTTATCATACTTGATCAAATTATATGTCTGGAAGCAGTGTGTCCATGTTAGAGTTGGTCTTATATTGTACATGTGTTTAGTTGAGTCAGTATGTGTCAATATGAGTCTGCCTATGGTTAGAGGTTGTAGTTTGTGTCCATGTTACATTGTTACTATCTCCTAGCATGGGGGGTGGGCCTTTGGGTACCACTTGGTTGGGTGGAACATGCACCATACACCGTTGGGTCCCCCTTTATCTTCAGTACTTGATGGCGAGACATCCAGTTGGACAATTTGAAGATCTTGTTTTAATTCGAGCATTGTATTATTTCAACTTGTTATAAGTTATTTTACCCCTCTTATGTTTACGAGGTGGAATTATGTAATTGTAACACATTTGTACTATTGCCTCATTTTGGGAATGAGAGATGTAACCTTTTGTTTTAAGTTAATGAATTTATATCTTGGATGTTTTTCTCTTTAAGATATGTTGTATCTTAATGTTGTTTAATGCTTATATCATAAGTTAATTAAATGTTATGGCTTATGTTAATGTATCTTTGGGTTTAAGTAATCTCGGTTACGTAGCCTTAGGGGATGTTATCAATTGTAGATGAACATGTATGTTAAATTCACTTTAATAAAAAAAAATTAGTATGCTTTTATTGTGAATTGAAACTTCCTCTAAGGTTGTGTGGCGAGGCATTACAAGTTCAATCTGTTTGTTGGCCTCCCTTTGTTTTTTGTATGCCTTGGATAGAGCATAAGATATGTACCTTCTAAAAGGTACTCCTTTTCTTTAAAAAAAATCTCTTTTTTAATTTTCTTCCAGCCCTAGGTCCCACCATATATTCTCTTCCTTAAATAAGGAGGAATATTTAAAATATCCTCTTTTATAAAGAATATATAAATATATCATTTTATCATTTATTTTATTTTATTTTATTGTTATTTATTATGTTTCTATTTGTTTATTTTTATTTTTTTAGTTTTATATTATAAATTATTCATTATAAGTGAATCTAAATATAAATTATTATTAGTAGTGATTTTAATTCCTTATAGAATTTTGGTCAAAGTAATAAAGACACCTTATTCAATGCAATATATGACTTGGGAATTGTACTACGTTCTCGTGTTTGCTACTCTCACACAATTTCCCTTGGATGGCTAGACTCCCCTTCCCAATGATACTCTCTCTCTTTGGCGAGAGTGCGTAATTGCCCTGTAAGACTCCAAACATCAAGAATAACATTAGCCCATTACATAATAAAATTCAATCATATGGCTACGTATGAGATTATAAAAAATTCATTCATAACACCATAATTAACCTCATTCGATGTATCATTAGAATGATTAGTTTTTAACAACTAACTAAAACAACTATTTTTTATATCCAAATAAAACAACAGACAAGACAACTATTTAAAATTTTAGGGCCAACCATTATGACAGTTAGGTTTCACATTCAGTTGAACATCCATATCAACATGAAAAAGAAAATTAGGGTTGAGTTTCATATTAGCTTAACATCTATACAACATTTAGGGTCGGGTCACAATTAGGGTTGTGACAGTAATTCTAATCAATTGTGTATACTTTTACATAAAATTATCATCTTCCCATGTAACTTTCACTAGAAAATGCTTCCATTTAATGAGGTAATTTGGTAGTGATTTTGGAAATAAACATTGATATTTGTCAATGTGTTATGTATGCTTGATATATCTCCTTGTATAGTATCCAATATTTTATCCATGTGTTCAATGTCCATTTTCATCTTGTTGGTTTCTTCTTATCTAAGTGTGGTATTCATCTCCTCCACTAATGGATTATCTTTATCATGAGTCCTTATAAGAGCATATGTATTATTTTTTTCTCTTCTAGAAGACCTTGTCATGGTGCAGCAAAATAGATTTGTAATAAATGATAAAATAAATAAAATAATCTAATTTCTATTTGTTAACCTTACTAGGGCCTTGATCTCACTCCCTAGAGAAATCTCCACGAAATTCACTAATTTTTAGCCTTGGGAGTGAATGTGGTGGAAACTCTAATTTCACAATAACTCCTTGAATTCTACTTGAAATGACCTCAAATATTAATTGTAGCAAGATAGATATGTTCTTGATAAACCCCCTAGAGATTTAAAAACTATTAATTTTTAGACCAAGTTGGGAGGTAGAAATGCTTGTGTAACCATAATTCTATAATAAATCATTTTTTATCCAATTTCCTTCAAATACATACTATAGGAGATTCATTATGATCTTCAATAACCCTTTAAAAATTAAGAATTTTTTGTCAAAATTAGAGAAATGTGTATTTTCCAAAATAATCTCTAAAATTAAAAAAATTCCTTGCCTTCACAATGCCAAGATCAAGCTTTGATACAACTTATAATTAAATAACTTGCACAATAGAAAAATATAATAAGAAATATTCTACAAATAGTTGATATTAATATGCCACTTCAAGGGGAAACCTCCTAATCCACTTTGAGGGGGATACTTCCAATAGTCTTCAATAAGAAATAAATTTCAATATGATCATGATAACTAACCAATAGCTCCTATTTATACCAGATTATCCCTTGGATACCACCCAAGGTTGACTTATATAATTAACTATAACCCTTAGATTACTTGACTACATATATATGATTATATAACTTATTTAAGAGGTAAGGTATTCAAAATCCAAATACTCATAACCCAATACACGTTATAGGATAAGGGGTGTAGCACCATGGGTGATGTTCAATTAGGATATGGTTATCACGATTTAGTGGGAGATTTGGTAGTGATGTGGATTTTCACTTAAGGATGGGTGTTCTTCTACAACAATTATTGGTACATGATGAGGAGATCTTGGATTATGTCTCTTGAATGCAATGAGATGTTATTAACATATTTATTTCTATTGATAAGGGATGCTTATATTCATGTGGTTTAATGATGTTGGTAGTATTTTACCATGGAGGGCTCTTGGATTCTTTGGTTGAGGTGTCAGTTGTGATTTGATAGCTTACCAAACAGTCCTTTTTTTAGAGGATGGATGTTATTTTTCCATGATGGACTGTTTATTAATGATTAGATTTTGGCATTATACCAATACTCTAGGGAGAAAACATGTTCATTAGAGATATGTGATATTTTGAGGATATGTAGATCACATCATCATGATGAGTTTCTAGATTCTATACCAATTGTGCAAAGAGATATTTTAGTGATGATTTGTGGTAATCCACTAGCTAAGTGTTGTGATAATTTTTCCTTGTGAGGTTCTAGTTATTGAAATGTTGCAATTAGAGTTCAATTTCCATGAGATGATTAATTGTACATCTATATCATATTTGGGTGAGGATAGCAATCTCTAGCACTTGGAGATAATATGTTGAGATAGTCACTCTTGATGAGGTATCAGTAGGAAGACCAAGGAGCCCACACCTAGATTGGACATAAGTTTAGCATGAAATTGACAAGGATATTAATCATGGAGATAATTATTATGACTTGATATATCTCAAATAAAGAAATAACATTCCACACTCTTGGTCTCTTCTCATGAAAATTAGTCTTGAGCTATGGATGTTAGTTCTAGAGGAATTATTTGTGGATTTTTTGGTATGGTTTTATATTCCTTTGTATACTTTTACATATGAGTTTGTTATGAAGATAGATTGAGGAGTACATGGGATGGTTTTAGGTATATTCCTTTAGTAAGGGAACAAACATTTTTCTTGATCTTCATTTGGTTTATGAGTTTTATATCATAGCTAGTTTATTTATATATTGGTATGTTTGACCAAAGGGTTGAATGGTCAGATGTCGATGAGGATTTTCTATTTGATTTTTTGGAAGGAGATCTTACTTATCACAACTTTATGTGGTCCTCATATGGAATTTTATTAATTCTTTATATGTTGATTACTTTTAGGATGGAAAGAACTCATAGTATGTACAATTATTCATGATTTAATCTTTATATAATTTTTTCTACCAAGTTTATACCATATGCCAAGCATGCATCTAGGTGCAGTTAGGTTTGGATGTTAACAAATGTTTTAAGGTATTGTAACTACCAACCACAACTCACTCTAAGGTATAGATTTCCTCAATTCAAACTTGTCTCGAACAAGCCATGATTTGATCTATATAATTTTTACTTGATTAACTATATGAGTTGTGGTAATAAATCCTCCAATTGCATATAGCCTAGGTGTAATTCATGTGAAATTCCCAATGAATTCTCTTAGCATTGATTTAGGATAAAGTGATTAAAAAAAATTAATATTCTTAAATCATTTAGCAATAAAGTGATATCCTACAACTGAGGAAATTTTCTCCAGTTGCTCAAAATTATTTTCCTTGATCCTTGGGTGCAAAAAAAATAATATTGAAATGATTTAGCAATAAAATGAAGATTAGTGGCTAAGGTAATTTTCTCCAATTTCTCTCCATTATCCCCCCTAATCCTAAAAAAAAAAAAAAATTATCGAATTAGCTTACTCTACTACTCCTGGATGGAATCACCAAGATTGAGGGAGGGGTTTTGCCTTACCTCAAATACATAATTAGGGTTCCCTTCCTTGCTAGTTGATTAACTCATATCAACAAATTTCAGAAACTATACCTTCAATGACACAATGAGCTTGCCTTATACTTGATTCCAATAGGTCCCAAGGGCCCAAATTGAGCGCTAACTTATTTAAATTTACATTTATTTTATTCTTATTCTTATTTTTATTCTTGTTTTATATTTATATATTTTTGTATGATTTTAGTGTTAAAGAAAACTATTTTATTTAATAAAAAACAATAAATTATCAGTGGGAAAGAAGGTGCATGACACTTTAGCACAATGGTGTTGGTAGAAGGATATGTTTTTTATGTTTACATATTCTCTATTGATGGTATATTGCTTCTTCCTAGAGTTTTGTGTTCACATAACTTTAAAGTTCAAGTTTGTGTAGAGCTATTGTGGTCATTTTTTGTTATTAGACTTCATTATTTTCTAATAACAACACGGAGACTCTTTAATCTCTATATTTTATTATGTGTAGTTTGGAGCTATAAATATTAGTTGTGAGAGATTTCTTTTAGAGTTGTTTAGTTTGCAGGTTTACATATCAATGTATTTTATTTGATGCTATGTGATAGAAGATTTAGCTACATCCTCTATGTGAGTACTATAGGTAGATTATCGATTTCAAATTGTGAAATTACCTATGAGGTGAGAGTTAAAAGATGCATATGTGTCCTTTGTTATATGTTCTCATTATACTACAATGATGAAGGTCTTCAAGTTTTTGTCACATGTCCATATGTTTTTGTTAACTAGGAGGACTTCTTTGTGTAGGATAGTGTATATACAAGGACTTGCAATTATGTATTGGGTGGGGTATGTTGACGGTAAGAGGTCTGCCTATGATGATTGAGTATACCTTATTTTTGAGGCATGGTTAGTTGGATGTGTTAGCAACTAGTTATGGTTGTTATCTCAGCTATTGGTGAGTTCTTGGTAGTTTCTTAGGCCTTTTTTTTACAATTAGATTTGGTTTTTGTGTTTAGATATTAAATTAAGGTAGGATAATTATTATTTATATATGACAGTAAGTGTGTCATCACCTTTTGATAGGATCTTATATCTCATACATTGAAATGATGGATAGTGAAAGGGTTCTTACTTGAGATGGTTGTCACCTTGGTTGTTGTTGCAAGCATCTTAATGGAGTACATGAATGTTTAGATGGTAATTTTTTCTTATAGGGATTTTTCCCTTGATGATTATGTTTACTTTTTACCCATTATATTAGTATAGAACAAATTAGAGATTTTGGGAAAGGTTTGCTGTACACCTTGCATGATGTTAATAATATAAAATAATTATATAATCATGGTGCATCTAGATATGTGGATACCACATGGGTTAGGAATTCTTGTTGACACTTGTGTGTTGTATGTCACATTAGGATAACTATTTAATGTGGGAGACACATAGGAAAAATGTTCATCTTTTATAGTCAAGTTAGGATAAAATATTCAATTATGGGGTGATGGTTTTAAGGTACAAAATTTATAAAATACCACTTAGTGGTTTTGTGCAAGCTTGTCTTATAAAAGACAGCACATGAGTAGTTTTTAGGATTGGTTGGATTGAGCACCTCTTGTGGTTTGCACATTGGATTGCAAGAAGCATGTCTTGGGATGTGTCACTAAATGGTTCTCATTTTTCTTGTTCATATAGAGTGCAATTGAGTTGCTATATGCTTTATATTACTTATATGGAAACTTTACAAGTGTATTATAATATTATTCTTAAGATAATACATTAAGTTATGTGGGTTCTTTTAGAGGTTAAGGTTTTCCTAAATGGGTTTTCCTAGGGTACATCTAGTGTTATCTTGTGAGCATGATTTTCTATTGTTTTTCATTATGGATTTTGAGCACTTGTTTTATATTTTTATCTCATAAGGGTTATGTGGAATTTATATATTTTACCTACAATTTTTATTCATCCATTGATCTCTAGAACCTAAGGTTTTTTGTCCTCGTGTATAACATATGAACACAAGTGCTCAACTCAATATTTGTTATTATGCCCAAAGATGATCCAAATTGATGAAATTACATGTCTTATATAGTGTTTGGAGGCCTAATATGGGCCCACTTGTGTTGAGAACCATTTAAAACTTTCCCATAATTTTATATTAAATTTTGGGCCCATTAATGGCATTCATAGTCATCCTAATGATTAGCAAATTTATTTTTTTGAATTATGGGGTTCCATGAAAGAGCATGCTAAAAGGAATGTGTTTGAGTTCCTTTGTTTGAATGATAAGGTTTTGTGAAGGATGAAATGGTTGGAGGAAGTGAGGGTCAAAATTTGGTGATAACAAGTGTAAGGGGAAGTGAAATTTTGTGGGTTTAAAAAAATCAAGGGAGTAGGAGGCTAGAGATTGGGGTTTTTAGGTATTTGATATTACGGGGGAAGTAAGAAATGGAAGAAAGGTATGACAATATGAGATTTCAAAATCCTAACAAAGGCTAAAAATAACTTAAGCATCCTTGTAATTAGGATAAGGGACATTGCAAGTACACCCTTACTAAAATTACTTAAACCCTTAAGCAATACAAATTTGTATGTTCCAAGACATTTGGTCCTTCTCAAGTAGAATCTTCAATCGGTAGATTCTTCAAATGAACTAGATAGGACTAATGCTTTTGTTTCTCAACTTCTTTGGTCTAGTACAAATAAAATCATAAGGTTCCAATATTTTTTTTCCCTCATCTTCCAAGGGTATAAAATTGACCAATGGTGTGATATGTTGTCCAAGGTCCCTCTTGAGGCAAGACACATGATCCATATTATGAATCCTACTATTTTCTAGTAATTCTAATTCATGCAACTTCACCATCTCTCCTCATGATCCTATAAGGCTCGTAGAATCATGGTTTGAGATTTTCAACTCAACTAATTTTCATGGAGGTTTGCCTAAGGCTACAATATTAGAAATTATCTTCTCTCACTTTAAATGATCTCTATGTGTATTTCTAATCTATATAGGTTTTTTTATCAATTTTGAGGTTACTAAAGATGATATTTGCATGACCTTAATAGTTTTTGGCTATGCTCCATCAAATCACCAATTGATAGCACTCTACTATCTATGAGCATTAAATCAACAAATATTAATATATCATAACTATATAGTGTCATGAATGGAGACATGCCAATAGGTATATGGTGGGTAGTGTTGTAGGAGTACTCTCACAAATGTAACCAATTAACCCAAGATCATTTTTGATTATAAATTGGTTAGAATGATAAATATTCCCTTAACCAGAAGGTGGCTAGCCTCGAGATTCTTCATTAGTTGCAAGTTACGAGGTTTAGTAGAATATTTTAGTTGGAGAGCATTTTGGCTAGCCTACTCAAAGGGCTACATCTATAATACCAAGAGTCATTCACAAAATTAATGGTTTAACATAGTGGGATTAATCATTACTAGTTGATGTAAACCCTCTAAATTAATTAAAAATACATTAATTATTTTCATTTCAAAAATTAAACATCCAATATATAGTTTTCAATATTAATTTAATTACAAACAAAATAATTTAAAACCATACGATCTAACCTAATTGTTCCCAAAATTAGAATAATGTAACCTCATGATATAAAAATTTGTTCATGCTATTTTATCTAATTTTAAAGGATTAATGATTTTTATTTTCAATACAATAATATATATATTTACCATATGGAAGTTGAAGAATTTCTTATATTTTATATCTCATGTGAATACGAATTCATTAACAAAACCTTAAACTAATCTAAATCTACCATCAATATAAAAAAGAAAAAAAAAATAGGGAAAAAGGAAAGAGAAAAATAATCTAAACATGTTTCCAAATCCTCCATACACCATTCAAGAAATGGAAAAATTGGATGGAAAACCTTTCTTTGCTTGAATGATTGCCTACAATCAAAACGTAGGAAGGTGGTGATCTTCAAAGGAATAAAACCCACATGCATGATGAATGTTGAATTTCCATGCAATATAAATGCGTTCAAGTTGACCACACAATACACTCAACCTTTAATAAGGAATCAATGATATGAAAAACATATCAAATTCATTGAACATCAATTGAATTAAATAAACAAAAATAGAAAAAAAAAAAATTAGATCTTAGAAAACATCATAAAAAATGAAAACCCGAGGAAAAAAGAGCAACATTCAGTATATTTTATTCATAATGGGTTTTCAACCCTTTAATATGCTCTATAATTGCATGTCGATAATTTATTTAGAGTGTAAAGGTGAAAAGATGTTCCCTCTAAAAACTTAATATAAAGTACATTAGAATGTGAAGGGTCACTTTGAATTGTAGTTTACATTCTATTATTTTGTTATATTTAAATTAAAATTTGACTTTCAAATAAGTGCCACACAAGTTGTGAACACTCTTAGTTATCTCCAACACTTTTATGTGCTTGCTTCTATGAATAAGTTGCAAATTTATTGATAACAATTCTCATGAAATTTGGATTTGGGCCATTTGAATATATAAACTAAATATATACTTCAATGAAAATTTCTAGTAATTCTTCATGTACCTACTTATACCTGACAAATTTATTTTTAAATGTTTTACAAGCAATCTATATTCTTACGAGTCTTATAATAGAGGAAGAATAAAAACACTCCCCTTTAGGAGACTCTCCATTAACCATGTTTTCAAATTATTTTTTTTAAATATTTGTAAAATTATATTTATGTTGATCATTATAAATACATCCAATTCCACTTTTAAAACTGTGCATATTATTTAAGGTATCATGCACAATATCATATGTTGTTTTGAATCTTACAATTATTAAAATTTCCCTACTTAACCTATTAGACTCTCTATTTTTTTTATGAATGTATGATTCTTCTCCATTCAATAGCGTTTACAAGGTCATCTTTACCATCTCAAAAACACAAGGGTAAAAGTACAAAGTTGTGTCACACTTTCGGCCAACTTATCAGCACAAATGAATTTAAGCATTTCTAACTAAAAATCAATTTTGGTCAAAAATATGATCTTGTAAGATTCATTATAGCTAATTTAGATATGCCCACAACTTTTCCAACTAGAATTATTAGCTAAATGCATATATAACACCACTTTGAGGCTAATTTACCAAAAAAAAAGAATTATTTGAAAAAATTGATGTTTCAACAATTTTTACTCATGTAAATAACATCTTTTTTACAATATAAAAATACCCTTTTGTAGATCCATAAGTGTGGTTTTCAAAAACATATATATTTTAATAATTTAATCATTATCTATATTTTATTTTTTATTATTTTATAAAAGTAGGTTATTAGCACAAAATATTAGGTTGATTACCATGTCAAAGAAAAATAGTAAAACTTATCAAAAAAAATATGACGCACTAAATAAAAGAATCTATATCAAGATGGTTTTTTTTCCATTTTAAATAAATAGATAATATGAAAGTTGACGCAAATGGAAACAACTATGTTTTAATATACACACATTTTAGTATTTATTTTAAAATATATATTTATCGAAATTGGAAAAAAAATATCCATGCACTAAAGCTTCAAGTTGTAAATACACACATAAAATTGAAGGAAAACAAATAAAATTTACTATATAAAGATTGGTGCCTCATGTAACTTCATTTTTCACCACTTTTCAACAACTAAACTATAGTGTCAATTTATAAAAAACTATCCTTAATAACTTTTATTTATTTCTTTAAAATACAAGCATAAAATATACTAAAATAAATATTTTATTAGTTTACATCATTTCAAAATTCAAACATATATGTCACTTTTTAGTGATTCAATTTTAAAATTTGGATCAATATTGGTTGTTTCCTTTAAAAAGTGTGACACAACTTTGTACTTTTACACACAAGTATAATTAGTTTCAATAAATTTTAATTCCTCATCAACATTATTCTCTTGTATTTTGATAACATCTTCATCCTTAGTAGACTTATCACAAGTAGATGTCACTTCCTCCATAACTTTATGCCCTAAAGATAACAATTAATCATTTCATTCATGAGTAATCCCATGATATTCCTTTAATTCACTAGCAACAAATGTTTCCTTTATTATATTTTAAATGAACTGTGGAAAGATAAAGATATGGTTGAGAGATCAACATGACCAACCAAGTTCTTGATATAAGCAGTGAGATGTGCCACTTTATCTTTCAATTCCTACCTTTTTTCCTTATCTATATCCATATTTTGAATCATCAAGTCAATATATGACTTGGTATTTTATTTGATGTCCTCCATGGATGACTTCCCCAGAGATACAATAGTTGCCATAACATTGGCTAGTTGTAAATTATTTTAGACACATCTATCAAAAAAATTATGATTTGTGCTTATCTAAACCATTGTGAATCTATTGTAATAGATAATATCATGTTGATATCTTTGAAAGAGGATATTTTATAATCATTTAATTTAATTGAGTAAACACATTTAGGGGTTTCATTAGCCTTTTCTTGTTATATGTTGTAGTTGATCCTTCTTGTTGAGTATTAAATCCTTTTGCAACCATTGTGACTCATGATATTTTGAAGGAATAGAAAGAGGAGTGGGTGTTTTGGGTTGGAGAGTAAGATTTATCCATAGGTATGGAGTTGGAGTTCTCTCGATGGATGAAGCCATATTTTTTGTAGGAGATGGAATTGGGGATTTATTAGGATGATCCTATGGGTGAGGACCTTGAAGGACAAGAAGGTGGATTTGAAACTAGAGGAGGATATTTGAGATATTATGAGAGAATGGAGGGAGGCTTCTCTTCTTCTTGATCTTCTTTTTATTTTCCCTTGGAATATTCACCTAATGAAAAATTAGGCTTTTGCTTCGTCTTAACTAGTCATTCTCTACTCCTATCAATTACTTTCTTATGTTCTCTTCTTACTATTATTATATTCTTTCATGCTTTAAGTAATCCTTGGGAGTGGCTTAGCAAAAACCTACTCTTACTCATACATAGAGTCTTCCTCGTCCCCATCATATATTTAGTTCACATGTAATGATAGTTATTTGATACACTTCATTCAATAAGTATTCAAATAATAATAGCCTCTACTTCTAACCTCAAATTTATTTGGACAATTTTTCCAAAACACTTGCAGTATCTCCCTATGCTTATAGGAGGCCCTTGTCCCTCTATAAATTCCCTTGGGATATTAAATAAACTTTGGGCTTCATAAGGAGTCAAAATGCCCAATACCATCTCAGCCTTTATATTTTGAGTAGCTTATACTATCAAATTATTATATTTTTTGATGGAAATGGAGAATGAAATTCTCTTCACTTTTCTTTGAGAATTTACTTTCATACATCTCCCAACTATCAAAAAATTTCCAAGAGTATCAATTAATCACTCATGTATCTTGGGATTTACAAGGTACCTTTTTAAAACTATCTGTGGATGCTAAAATCTGCAAATGGTTAATGAACTCACAAACCAACATGACAAAAGTAAACATCCTTATGAAATATTGCATTTAGTTAAACATGCTAAATAAGACATTGAAACAACAAGGAAAACTAAATAAATCATATAAAACATGAATGCAAATCTATTCCATAGCGGATTGGTGTTATCCTTTGTGTAGAAGGCAGCCCTTTCCCAACCTTGATAAGCAAGATGAGATGATAAAATGTTGTGATGAAGATCAAAATTAGTTCTCACATGTAGAGAGTAACTTTGCATAAAATGTGTTGTTCAAATTGTGTTGTTGTGTTGAAATTCCTTGCTTTTATAGATTCAAGGTTGGAAGAGTGAGAGATTTTGATGAATGTGGGATCATTCATAAGCCAATGACAAGATGCCACTTGTCAAGATTTGAGAGGATGAGGAATGTGCAAGTTTTGGCCAATGTGCCAATTTGAATTTTGAATTTGGATGAAATGACATGTTTAGGGGGGATGAAAGGTGGATTAAATTCCAAGTTTGACTTGTGCAGGAGACATGTAAGAGCATGTGTAAGAGCATTTAATGCTTTGTTGGAAGGGACCTTTAGGGGGAGATTCAAAATTGGAGGAATATTCTATCTTGATGCCCTTTTGAAAGTAATTAGAAGAAATAATAAATCAAAGAAATGATTTATTGGTGCAAGTGGGTGGGTTAGTTAAGAGTTTAGATTTGACTCAAGTTGAGTCAAAAGCTAGAGAATGGATGATTATGTTTAGAGGTTAATTAATCCAGATTAATTAACTTGGAGGATTTTAGGAGTTTGATATTTGATTTAAATCATTTTGATTTATTGAATCAAATAAGGACTTAATTAAATAACTTGATTTATTTAATTAAATATGATGAAGCTTAGGGAATTAATCAATAAATTATTTTAATTGATTAATAGAAGAAATTGATATTAATTAGAGCAAGATTTAGATGCATGATGTTGATTATTTTGCGTGTCTACATCTTTCCCCTCTTCGAAGCAATGTACTTGTTGCATTGGTTCAAAGAATGATGCCACTGACATCAAAATTTAAAAAAAAATCTGATTTTTTCGGATGCCCTGGTGAAAAGATGTATGTTAGTAAATTGCCCCCTCAAGA